>OY728132.1:1687482713-1688082713 GCA_963277665.1 Viscum album | reverse complement strand
ATGCATCTTATAGTTTAATAATGCATTGTAAGTATTATTTTACAATATAGTTTAACATCATATGGAAAGGATGAATTCACATTGAAATTTTAGGCCATATAGCATAGACCCTTGAACCTGATCATGGATGTACATGTAGGATATTTATTAATGAATATCAAATTTATAGTAGGTGGGATACACTCAACATTCAGGTCAATTAGGGAATATGATTTAATATATAATACCATATAGATAATTAATGTGAGTTTCCATTTGGGATACAGTTTGGGAGGATTATTCACTAATATCATTGATTGATTCAATTATAACATTATTTCACCTTAGACAATGGAACACGGATCTTCCTTCTCCTTGAATTCTTGGTTTATATGATTTTAGGAGACCTCAAGGTTATCTAATACTTAAAGACTCATCTTATCAATGATTTCCAACTTACTCAACCAAATCAAGGATTATTCATCTATAGTTATTTGGTTATAAAAGGTCATTTGGAGTGATTTCAACTAAATATCAATGGGAAATACCTATTTGGAACTATACTCCATTGAATATGAATTCCCCTGATTATGGGTGTAACAACTTGAAACGAATCACCTTGTTTGATCTAGAGTACCACATAACCTCAAGCTTACCTCCCTATATTCTAGAGGCTACTGATTAGTAGTGATATTCTAACTGGATTGTGGGGAGACTATACCATAAATAAGAGTTCAAAATAATAGATAAGTAACTAAACATGTATCTATATACAATAAGTGTATGTGGAAACTGAAGACATATCATTTTAAAAAAATGAGTGTGGAGGTGACAGACTAAAATATGAATGTAAAATATTTATCATCGACCAATAAAATATTATACACTAGATAGAAAAAAATAACTATATAAAGAGGCTATAGACCAAACTCCCAACCTCACCTCCTCCTGGTCTCTAGACTCATAGTGATTTTTCCCACTCAATGATCAAACTCGAGCCCCAGTATAACCAGTACCTACCACAAGTGAGGGATGCTCAGGTACCCAAGTCTCCCGGAAACCTAATAAGGGTGTGAGTACAACTCATTAGGTAACCACCAATGTGGTCCAGTACCTAATTGGTAAATAATATTTATGTGCATATGATAATATCAGTATAAATTTAGCAGAAAATACATAAATTGTTCAATAATAATATATATCCACCAATGCACAAATTAGCAACAACAATCATGTGTCACGAGGTTGTGTAATCACTATGCTTCCACAATCATTGGCCATACCTACATCAAATCCATGCTAGAGGGAAATTCAACCATGTGACAGACACATCCCCCTTGATTGGATGGTCTAAAAACATGTCTAAAACATCTGCCTTGAATGAAGAATCCATGCACATTTCTATCAATCAACTGACACATCGGCCTCATGGGATAGTCCATAAGGATCGTCTTGTATTATCAATTGAAAAATATGGTGGAAAATCACATGAAATACAAGATATATTATGATAGATCATATATCAAATCATATCAAGAAAGAGATGTAATAATCAAAAATACACATGCAATAAAATAGAAAGCATAGGTGTCATAATGATACACAAACATAAACATGTGATCAAAGAATCAAACATAATCTCAATAACACACACATGTATATATATATTATCAAAGTATCAACATGGTATCATGGGATAAACATGAACATATCTATGATAAAAGCATCAAACATGTTCTCATGGGATACATATGCACACACATATGATCAAGAATCAAACATGGTCTCATAGGATCTACACCTCATCTAGTATAACCAAAAACCCAAGGGGGCCATGTAATCTAAGGCACTCATTTATGATCAAGCTTCATCCATCAAAATTCAGAATCAAGCTAGTGAATAAGAGTCCATCATGGCCATAGGCATGTTCTTTATTTAAATTAGGTAGGTTCCATTAATTAGTTAATACTTTGGAATCATTAACTAAGTAATAATTACAGGTTATTACTAGAACATTTTTGAATTAAGGGTGATTCTCCCAAGTTGGTGATAATCATATCACATGAAAAATAACTATGTATATTACCATATGGTAGATTACATGACACCACCTACCTCAAATGGATTCAACTCCAAACCAAGCAAATTCTAACATCTTTTTTTGTGTCCATCAATGTCTATTCTACCTCTAATAATCACCAGGAGGTCCAAACTCATGACCATCCATTCCAATTTAATTTATTCGAACTATATTATAATTATTTAAAATATTACAAGAAAACATACAAGTATGGTTGAATGGAATTATTTTGGAAAACTCCCCGGATAACATTTCCCAGCTGGAACCACGACAAACCCCCCATGGAAGGTCTATAACTCTATTCCAACCTTATTACATGAAAAATAAATATCACGTAGTATTAAAACAAATAAAAATTTAATATAATTAAATTGGAGCCTCTAGAATAATTCATCCATGTAACATCATCAATTTTTTAAAAGATAATAAAACCCAATTTTTAATTACAGTTATTTTTAGTGTGAAAATATAATTGTTCAATTCTTTAATTTATTATGGATTTTTTATAGGGTAAAATCCCTGATTAATAATTTGGAATATTCTATGAAATATATTCAAAGTTAGGTGTTGAGTTAGTGTGAGATTATATGTTTTGTAGAGCCTTGATGGTAGAATAAAAATATTAAATATATTTTATTTACATGTGTGAGTTTTTTTTATGAAATATCTTTCAAACAATGTCTTTTATGAGAAATCCAAAACTGCAGTTAGGTTCTAGATGAGGGGTTTACCCCAGGCATGGCATAACATTTATGTACATTTGAAATTTGGTCAAATAACACATGAGAATAATTTATTTAATATTTTTATTATATATTTTTTCAAAAAAAATTAATATATCTTTAATAGTGTTTTTGATGAAAAATTTGAGACTGTCATTGGGTCCGGAATGGGGGTTTTACCTTATAAGAGAAATAATTAACATGTGTGGTGGACAGTTGGTAACATCACATATAAGCATAATAATAATTGGTTTGTGATTTTTTGTTTAGAATATAGAAATTATAATAATAATTTTATTATTATTATTATTGTAAAAGAAATAATAGAAATATACTTCCATAATTAATGATGAGGTTACGATGGAAATAAGGAGCAGGATAAGTAACAATGGTGATATTATTATTTTTTATAAATAAATGGTGTTATGTTATTAAAAAATATTAATTAATATATTATAAATTTTTAATGAATATTGATATTAAAATTTTTATGATAGAAATGATGATGGTGATTTAATAATAATAATAATATATTTTATTATTATTATTATTGTTATTAAATTGGGAAAATAATTTTGAAGTGTATATATATGGCATAAATATATAGGTATGTATATACTTGTGTGGGTGTGTATATGTTTATGTGAATGTGTGTGCGTGTGTGTGTGTGTGTAACATGTATATATATGGGATATATATAAATATGTGTGTGTGTGTGTGTGAAAGTGTATATATCTATATACAAGAGTTTTTTTATATATAATGCGTATATATATATTTAATGATGGATTTTAATAAATGGTTTAATGTGTTTAAATTTATAGTATTAGAAGAAAAATGTGTGAAAGGTAATGGGTTTAATGCACTAAATAAATAGGAAGGTAAAAATGAACATTTAAATAATTTAATATAATAAATGATGATTTAAAAAAATACACGTTAAAGGGTGGAAATGAGGGGTGGGGAGCCCAAGATGGTGCATAAGAAATCCCCCACACTACTCCCTCTCCCTTTATTTTCCATCCTCTCCATTCTTCATTTTTATTTTAGTTTATTATTATCTTCAAACTTTAATCCTTGATATCTTTTCCAATGTTGATTAGATTGACATGTCATCAATGTTTTTGGATTCTTCTTAATGAGAATAATCATAAACCTAATTTTTTTCGAAGGTAGTAACATATTTTTATATATTTAATTTAATCATTTTTATTCAAAATTAAAATTTCGATGATGTCAATAATTTTAAATCAAATTGAATTAGAAATAATTGTTGTATTTGATGGTTTAATTGAGCTCAAACATCAACCATTTTTTTGTTTTTTATTTCACATAATATGGGAATTCCTTAACATTAGTTTATTCTTTATATAGTCTATTTGAATTATTTTTAGTGTGTGTGTTTAGACTAGTGTAAAATGTATGTGTAGGAAACCCTTTAATTTAGCATATATTTTATTACGAGTTATTAGCATGGTTGTTTGGTGTGTTTGTGGGTGTCCATGACACCTATGTTTAATTTTTTACCACATTAGGTGTGTTTATTAATCCATTAACTTGTGATTTTTTTACTTGTATATGGATTTTATTAATTATGATTACTTCTTGACTTGATGTGATACTAGTCTATAATTTTCATTATATATATTATATGTTGTGTTTCTGTCTAGTATAGTTGAGCATGTAGGTTTGGGCTATTTGGTTTGAACTTGAGATGTGACACACATATTGGTAGATATTGGATGACATGTGAGATATGACACATGATTGAAAACATGTGAGATTTTTCATGTGTTCGAGACTATCCTCTGAGAGTGATTTGATAGACTGGTGTTGGTATATACTTAAACTATTCCATTTTGTGGGTTGTGTCCCATTCTTATGGCTATTTATGCAAGTGGTTCGTGAAAATACTTTCTTTGGAATGTGATATTTGATGCATGATTTTGTCTATCCACTCTAGATGTATGTGACAAGACCATACTGGTCCATATGTACTTGTACTATCCTGATCAAGGGAATGTGTTACATGTTTTTGGTTATCCACTCAGGGAGGATGTGTCAAGATAGTTACTACTGTTCCATTCAGCATTTTGTCGATGTAGGTGGAGGCGATCCCTGGGGACCCGACTTGTTTTTGTTACTTGGGTGATATATTCTTTTCATATTTGTACCTTTTTATATTTATGGAATGAACTTGAATATTTTAAGAATTGCTGTTTAGGGTTGTTGGTGGTATCCAACTTATCATTATACTCACACCCTACTTGGGAATTTCAGTGCACTTATATAAATTATGATCAGATATATAGCAAAGGGAAAAGGCCCTATGGTGTATGGTTTAGAAGGTGGAGTAGGAGGGTGTGGTTTTTACTGGATTGATTTCGGGTAGGAGATCTATTTCTGAATTTATTTACTAGCTTTACATATACCTTGGATCCTTATTTAGTTTTTTTATTTATTATAATACATGTATTCCATATTCAGTTTCTACATGTCTTACTCTAATTCTTGTTTATATTTTTATTTTTATTTATTAACAGTATCATGACATGATTTGGAGTGTATAGTCTCCCCACTGATAGATTTAGACCCTAGCCGCTAGATGGAATCCTCTAGCATACGGGGAGGCACTCCTGAGGTTATGTGGAATTTCATCTCGGACTCAGAGTTATGATGGTTGGGATATTACAAAATTTTATATGAGGACTAGGATTTTACTAAATTTCTTTTTCTCTTACCTTGATTTAGGACAGGGTATACATGAGTTAATATGGTTGGGACTCGGTTAGGGGAACTATGGAAGTGTCTGATCAACAATGCATAGTGGACATCCATGTTTCCAAAACTGGGAATTTTTGTGTTGTTACGATTTATTAAAATCACCTTGTGTAATGCACATGATGTTGAAATGTGTTTTATGGGTCTTGGGGTGTGTTCATGCATCATACTAGTCATGTAGTTTCACATGTCATATATACATGTTTCTCTCATTATATAGATCCCAAATAATTAAATATTTAATGAAATTATGATATGTGCCTTGGTAAATTATTTATAGAATTGTTTTTTTAAGCTTGTTGTATTCTATGATTGAGTGTATATATGTTGCGGTGAATAAGATGCATATGTTGGTAATATGGAATTAATAATTGAATAGGCAGTAAGTATTTTGTGTGTTCCTTTCAATTAGCTTGAATATAATTAGTATGTATTGATTTTAAATTCCTATGGTGGAACTAAAAAATAATAATTAAAATAGTTCTAATTAAAAATGTTTTAATTTTAATATAGAAACTCATGTGATGGGGAGTAGTGGTTCTATTATCTAAAGTACATCTTGAGGATGATAAGAATTATGGTGGGGAGAATTATAAAAATCTTCAATTTTTAAATGATAATAAAACCCACATTTTAATTACAAGTATTTTCACCTGAATATTTAATTTTTTAATTCTTTTGTTTATTATGGATTTAAGAAAGGGTAAAATCCCTGATTAACACTTTGGAATATTCTATATAATTTTTTTGAAATTAGGCCTTGATTTATCATGGGATTTTGAGGTTTGTAGAGCATAGACATTGACAGAATAAAAATAATAAATATATTTTATTCACACACAAGTGTTTTTCCCACAAAAATGAAATATCTCTCAAATGGTGTCATGTATGAGAAATCTGAGACCACCATTAAGTCTGGGATGAGAATTTTAACCTAGTCGCAATGTAATATTTGTGTGGATTAGGTGTTTGGTCAAATCACACATGAGGATAATTTATTTAGTATTTTTATTATATATTTTTCTGAAAAAATGAAATATCTCCCAAATAGTGTTTTTGATGGAAGATTTGAGACATCCATTGGGTCCTTAATGGGGGATTAACCCTAGGCGTGAAATAATTTTTGTGCACATTGGGCATTTTGTAACACCACACATAATGGTAATAATAATAGTTTTATAATTTTTTTCTCTAGAAATAAATATATTAATTTTATTATTATTATTATTTTTATTATTATTACAATTATTATTATTATTATTATTGTCGAAGAAAAAAATGGAAATATAGTTCCGTAATTAATGATAATGTTATTGTGGAAATAGTGAGTGGGTAAAGTAATAATGGTGATATTATTATTTATTCTAAACAAATGTTGTTATTTTATTACTAAATATTTATTAATATATTATTAGTTTTTAATGAAGTTTTTTGTTGAAATGTTTATGATGGAGATGATGATGTTGATTTAATAATAATAATAATAATAATAATAATTGTCATTATTATTATTATTTTTATTAAATTAGGAAAATTATTTTGAAGTGTATATATATATGGGATAAATATATATATGTGTATATATATACATATGCAGGTGTATATATGTATATATGGATGTGTATATCTAAAACATGTATATATATGGGATATATATATATAATTGTATATATTTATATGCGTGAGTGTGTAAATATATATAATGCATATAAATATATTTATATATATAATGATGGATTTTAATAAATGGTTTAATGTTTTTAAATGAGGAAAATTAGGCAGAAAACATGTCAAAGTTAATGAGTGAAACACACTAAATAAATATGAAGGGAAAAATAAAAATGTAAGGAATTAAATGTAACAAATGATGATTTAAAAAATATTCTTTAAAAGTTAGAAATGAGGGATGGGCCACCAAAAATGGTGCATATGAAATCCCTCATTCCACTCCCTCTACCACTATCTTCCATAATCTCCCCATTATTCTTTTTTATTTTATTTTATTTTATTATTATCATGAAACTTCAATCCATGATATCTTCTTCAATATTGATTGTATTGGTGCATTTTTTGTGTCGTTGGGTTCATCTTGATGAGAAAAATGTTAAAACTAGTTTTTTAATGTCTTGATGAATTTTGAAAAATTTCATTTAATCTTCTTTATCCACTTTTAAAATATTTAGGATGGTAAAAATTTTAAATCACATTTAATCAAAAACAGTTCTAGGATTTGGTGGTATAATTGAGCTCAGACGTCAATAGTTTTCATCGTTTTTCATTTCACATACTGTAACATCCCAGGTAAATAATGAATAAAACATTTTCATATTTATTAATATTTACAAATTAAATATTAATTTTACTTTAAATGGGTTTCTATGTTCGATAGCGTACCTCATACGCAACAAAGAGTTTCTTTGAAATCTTACGTTGCACACTAGTAATAAAATAATATTATTTTAAATGGTAGTTAACACATAGTCGTTGTATTGGTGGGAATGGATAGAAATAACTAAAATATGATTATATATGTTTTTTAAATGTTTTTACATTTATCCAATAAAATATAAAGGCTTAAAATACGGAAAGAATTCAATTTTAGGCATTTATACCCTAATTTTCACTAAAGGTTCACTTATCGCCTTTTGATGGAGAACCGTCATTAAATATAGTTTTGGTCACTATTATACATTCTATTTGACCAAATATAACTCTTCTTTAGAATCGGGACATAAAAATTTACTTTGTGTAAATTTTTGGTATTTTTCCGATAAAGTTCATTTTTTTAATGAATAATGAAAAATGTTGTATTTTAATTCAAAACCACTTTTTAATATAATTAATTTATATTATTATATTATCATTTGAATTGGTTTTAAAGTGAAATTAGAATATATTTTTACCATTCAATCCAATAGTGGTCGTCGGAATTAATTTCACTTTGAAATCTGACTTAAACTAGTGTCAATCTTTTGATACATATTGTTTCATAAAAACACGCTATTTGCTCTGACAGCGGGAATTAATTATTAAATTAATTAATGTAACCTATATGTTTTTAATTTTTTAAAATAGACATCATTTTTGAATTCAGAATATCAAATATATCTTAGGGTGAATTTTTGGTATTTTTCTGAAAAACTTCAATTTTTGATGAATAGTGAAACCACTAAGTGGTACTTAAAAAACTGATTTTTCTTTTAAATGAAATTTTACCACCTTTGGGTTTTGAATTTCAAAAATCTGACATACATGGTTGTCATTAGGAAGTAAAATGTTGTTCAATGGGATTAAAATAATTTTTTGGTGAATAGTAACTTTTATGTTTATTAACCGCGATTAGAGGTAATTAGTGTAATTTAAGGTAAGAATAATATTTTAATAATATGAAATGAACATGACACATGTCCTACCCTTATTGTATGTGTCATGGCCGACCAAGAAAATCCATGGGTCAACTTTGGGACCCCATGGAGCCACTTTGGAAGGAAAATGACATTAATATCTCTTTATTTAATGTTAAAGTAAAAAATGTCACAAACATGAGTTGATTTACTAAAACAACTTTTCAGTGGGGTTATACAAGTCATATTTTTTACTATAAATATTCATTAGAAATCTAAAAAGATTTCCTACATCATGATATTTTTTTATAATTTTTAGACATTAAATAAATTAAATTATTTATGACACCATGATTATACAGTGATTACCTCATTATTTAACGATTTAAAAAAAATGAAAAGATAATGTAAAATCTAAGACCTACACTTGTCAAAAACATATTGGATGTGTATATTTCGAACCCTTATCACCTTATCCGGAAATTATATCAATGTGGGACCTTTTAAATCCGAAACTCATTTTAAAATAAAGTAACATTACTTTACTTTCCAAGAGTGCCCCTCCTCTCCTCTTATAAAAGGCCCTCACCTCTACCACCTTACCCACACTTTCAAAGCCTTTGGATCGGACAAACCCTACCCATTTTGTCTCTCCACATCCCTCTCCTACTCCTTGAAGCCTCACATTGGGCATAAGTCTTCCCAAGGAAGCCTTTGAGCTCAAATCAAAAAGAGTTACCCGATTTAAAGGTAGTGTTTTCTCTTGTGTTCTTTTGTTTTATTTTTTCTTCTCCAACCACATGAACTCTTTTTATTCATTTATTTTGTAACAAATCCAGTATCTTCAATATACTAGAATGTTTTTATATGAATAATTCAAGCTACAATTTCACACACCTACATCTAATGGTTAAAGAACATATTGTTTCTGTGGATGGAGAATTTCTGCCTCACAAAACGTTGATTGTTCAATATTCTTCCAACACCTTCAAAGGTGGCCATTAAGATTTCACTATTTTTATATATGATATATAATATGTTTATTTATTCCTTAAGCTTCTGTATTTTTCATTTATGTCACACCTTTATGGATTTTATTATGAGTATACGCGATATCTTCATTTTAGGAAGTGCGGACTACCGCCCCCTCAAAGTGACTTGATTCGTTAATGCCATATATGGGACATATAAAGAATGGATTTAAAGTTATTATATATGATTTATGTTACATATAAATGATGAATATAATTAGGGAATTAAAATATACATACCTCTAATTTAGTTTTAGTTCCATTAATATGACATAGAAATGAAAGTAGCGTTCATGCGTACGTACGGCTTACCGTCTCCATGAACGGTGCATTTCATTTATTACCTCTAAATGATTATGTAATATTATAAATACTTGTATATGATGGATATATATGATATATATGATATCCAAATCATGAATATCATTCGGGATATAATGAACCTTTGACCACACAAACAATATGTAATTGTAAGAAATCCACTTTCGACTTAAGAACTAAATATCGACAAAACAAAAATTATTAACTTAAATGATTAAATAATGTTTTAAATATGGTAATAAGTGATATAAAAGTAATAATGAACTTGAAAAATTTTATTAATCAATTCTAAATTAACTCAACTTTATAATTCAGGATGTTAAAGAACGATCGAGTCAAGTCGGACCCGAGGTAAGGGACTTCGTCTCAATCTCCTTTCATTGAGGCATATTTCGTTTTATACACAACTTTCTTTTATACGTTGTATAATCCCCTTTGAAGTTTACTTTTATATAAAAGAAATCTTTTTCTACGAAGCGTTTTACTAAATGACAAAAAGGAATGTTTCTTTTAACGTACGCTGTGACAGCGACCTTTTCCGCCACTGCGAGTATTATTTGGTCTTTGGCTTCCACAACAAGCCTTAATGTTTTTAAAATGAAATAAATACCATATACTCTTTTATGTATTTTGGTTTTGAAAATGGTTTCTATAATGGATTTTTTATGTCAATATATTTATGTGATATATTGTGATCAATGTGTGGAAATGTTTTCTTTCCATTATATTTGTTTTATGACTTATGATTTTATAATGTGATGTGGCACCCACTGGGACCCACTAGGACACCTGGCCAAGGAACCCGAGCGATATGGCCCCACAACCCCGCTGTAGCGGCAATCCCCCAACCCATCGTCGTAACTGGGACCCATTGGGACACCTAGCCTAGGAACCCCACATATACGGCAGGTTGTTGCGAACAACCGGTTTCGAACCCGGGTCGCCTTTAACACCGAGCCCATGGAACTCGATGCAAACCACTAGGTTGCAGCTTAGTGGTTGGCATCCAGTTCCATGGGCTGGGTGTTAAAGGCGACCCAGGTTCAAAACCGGCTATTCGCAACAACCTGTCGTATATGTGGGGTTCCTGGGCCAGGTGTCCTAGTGTGTCCCAGTTGCGGCGATGGGTTGGGGGATTGCCGCTACAGCGGGGTTGTGGGCCTGTATCACTGGGGTTCCTAGGTCCTGGTAGACACCGACCAAGGCATCCATGTGTCCTAGTGGGTCCCAGCGGGGTTCACATCATAGGGCCTGGTAGACGCCGACCGAGTCATCCACGTGTCCTAGTGGGTCCCAGCGGGGTTCACATCATAATGGTACTTGGACATTTGATGGGTGGTTACGTGATAAACCATATGACGGGTGGTGTCGTGAATACCAGGACGGGTGGTTACGTTATAACCTCCAATGCATTGGGTATGGAAGTCGGTCGTATGGCTATTCCATTAAGTGATATGTTTGGAAGTCGACCGTATGGTTATTCCATTTAAGTATGTTTATGTCCCAAGTTACCTTAATATGTTATGTGATCTTTATATGGGTTTTATGGTAATCATTTGGTTACAAAAGGGTAAGTAATGATCTTTTATTCAGTGAAGAGTTTTTACTACTTCATAAAGGTGAAAAGTATTACTTTGATAAGGTATACATGGTTTACTTGTTGTTTTGATAAACTAACAGTTTTCATTATTTGTGTATCCCTTACTGAGCTTTTTATGCTCACCCCAAGTTTTTTTGAAATGTTTTTCACAGTAATTAATGTGTAATAGGGTCAAGGATGGGATCAAGGGAAAGTCTTGCTATATAAAACATGGAACTAGACATGTTTCTTTTTAACAGTTTTTTTATTCTATGGAAACTTAGTAGAAGTGTCAACTTTGTAATCTTTTGAGATGTAATAGTTATGTTCTAATTATTTAAAACTCTAAACTTGAAAAGATATTCAATGTGAATTATTCATTTAATTCAATATTAAGTAAGGTTTAAGGACGGGGCATTATAGTTGGTATCAGAGGTCGGTTTAGACAACTTTAGGAGTTTGAAAATTGTTAAATTATAAGTTAATTTATGGTATGACTAAAATTATATAGCATTTAAAGATTACCATTTTTCTTGGCCTAAGATATTTCTATGTTCAGAATGGTTTTCTGCAGAGGAAACAAAGCAGCTATGTTGGGGCGACATCAGGAGGAAGAAAACCTTCTAAATCAGCAACCTGAGATAGTCGGGATCGGAACTTAACAGTTTGTTGTAGTGATGGAACAGTTGACTCAGGCTATAAATGGTGGTGGTATCCATGCATGAGATCATCCAGATCAACCGCAAAGGAACATGTCAGTGGTGGAACATTTCATGAGGCAACATCCCCCATCATTCAGAGGATCATCTGATCTCGTGCAAGATGAAGGGTGGATTAAAGCACTGCAGAAGATTTTTGATGTCATGGGGTGTTCAAAACATCAAAAGGTTAGTCTTGTTGTTTACCATTTTGAAGGTGAAGCTGATCAGTGATGGTCGATGGTGAAAAATATCAGGGATAGTGATGAGATTGATGATCTTCACTGGGATGAATTCAAAGGTATGTTTCTTGAGAAATATTTTCCTCAGGTGGTTTGTCTTAGGATGGAAAAAGAGTTCCTAGAATTGAGCCAGGAGGATGACTTAGTGGCTGCTTATGAAGCAAAGTTCACTCGATAGGCAAGGTATGCTTCAAACTTCATACGAGATCTTGATAGTAAAATAAACCGTTTTTACTCAGGGTTAAAGACAAAGTATCGAAGGGCATTAGCTTCTCGTGAGTTCAAAAGTTATGAAAAACTTGTTCGATGTGTGGAGAAGGTGGAAATAGAGTTTGCCGATGATCAGGTGTTATTTGACAAACAACAGAATAAGACGTCCAGTTGGCAGGAAAAGGGGAAGAATTCATCAAAGAAGTAAGGAGGTAAGAAAACCAAATATACATCATGTGATAAGTGTGGTAAAATGCATCCTGGAGAATGTTTATCCAAGTCTGGAAAGTGCTTTTGGTGCGGTAAGTCAGGTCATATTTCTCGTAACTGTAAAGAAGATGATCAAGAAGGCAATGAAAAGTCAGTGGTAAGATGTTTTAAGTGTAATGAAATTGGTTATTATGCAAATGAGTGCCTAATAAAGAACTCAACTGAGAGAAATCATCCAGAATACAAGCAGAAAGGGGTGGTGAAATCCTCTGCAACTACTTCAGCAGATGTTGGGTCATCGAATGAAGTAGTATCAGGTACACTGTTTGTTTGTTCAGATTATGCCAATGTGTTGTTTGACTCAGGGTCTACAAATTCTTTCATCTCTGAATACTTTTCTAGTAAAATGGGAATACCATCTCAAGAAATGACTCCTTAACATATATTAAAAACACCTGGGGGATATGTTGAGGCAAAAAGAATTTATAAGAATCTTCCTATCCTTATCCGTGGAAAGAACCTACTTGCGAACCTTATTGTTTTACCTCTAGTAGAGTTTGATTTTATCCTGGGTATGGATTGGCTCTCTATTTACCATGCTAAGATTGATTGTAGAGGTAAAGAAGTTTCTTTTCAAAAGGATTTTCAGTTTTTGTACAAGAATGCACCCTTTTGATAACATATCAGGAAGTTGAGAAACTAGTAAAAGATGGAAATGAATGTTACCTTGCACATATTGTTGAAAATAAAGGAACTGTTCAGATTAATGATGTGCCAGTGGTAAATGATTATCTTGATGTTTTTCCTGATGAGTTGCCTGGTATTATTCATGATTGAGAAGTTGAATTTACTGTTGACTTAGTTCCTGATTCTAAACCAATTTCAAAACCCCCTTATCAAATGGCTCAAGTTGAACTTTTAGAGTTAAAGAAGCAATTGCAGGAGTTATTAGATAAAGGATTCATTTGACCTAGCACATAACCATGGGGTTCTCCTATCTTGTTTGTTAAAAAAAATATGGCTCAATGAGACTTTGCATTTATTATAGAGCCTTGAATAATATCACTGTTAATAGCAAGTATCCTTTGCCTCAGATCGATGATTTGTTTGATCAGCTCCACGGAGCTCAGTATTTTTCAAAGATTGAACTGAGATCGGGGTACCATCAGCTGAAGGTAAAGGAAGCAGATATTCCGAAGACCGCGTTCCATACAAGATATGGCCATTATGAATTTGTAGTAATGCATTTTGGGCTAACCAATGCACCTGCTGTATTCATGGACTTAATGAATAGAATTTTCCATGAGTTCTTGGATAAGTTTGTGGTGGTTTTCATTGATGATATTTTGGTGTTTTCTAAAAGTAAAGAGGATAATTAAAGACATTTAAGGATTATTTTGAAAACCTTAAAAGAAAATAAATTGTATGGGAAATTCAGCAGGTGTGAGTTTGGGTTGCAAAAAATTTCTTTCCTTGGTCACATTGTTTCAAAAGATGGCATAACTGTTGATCCTGCTAAAATAAAAGTTGTTGAAGAATGGCCAAGACCCACAAATGTAACCGAGATCCATAGTTTTCTTGGTTTGGTAGGTTACTACCGAAGGTTTGTTGAAAAGTTTTCACGATTATCTAGTTCAATGACTAAGCTTACTCGGAAGGGTGTTAAGTTTATCTGGACAAAAGAATGTGATGATTGTTTTCAGGAGTTGAAAAGAAGATTGGTGAATGCTCCAGTTTTTGCACTTCCTTCCAGGAATGGTGAGTTTGTTATCTATAGTGATGCTTCATTGGAAGGACTTGGTTGTGTCCTAATGCAGAATGATCAGGTAATTGCTTATGCTTCACGACAGTTGAAAACTCAGGAGGTAAATTATCCTACACATGATTTGGAATTAGCTGCTGTTGTTTTCGCTTTAAAAATTTGGAGGCATCATTTGTATGGAGTAAAGTGTGAAATATATACCGATCAGAAAAGTTTAAAGTATATATTCACTCAGAAATAATTGAACATGAGACAGAGGAGATGGCTAGAATTAATCAAGGAATATGATTGTACAATTCATTACCATCCGGAAAAAGAAAATAAAGTGGTTGATGCTTTGAGTCAAAAAAGTAATGCTTCATTAACAATGTTGCGTTTGGAATTTGATCCTTTGGTTAAGGATTTGATGAACTTTGGAATAGAAGTTTTTGGTGTAGGATGTCCTTCTGTTTTGTTTCAAGTATCAGTGGAATCTTCTCTATCAGACAGAATCAAGCAAGCACAGAAGCAAGACAGTGAGTCGCAGAAAAAGGTAGAACTGGTTCAGAAAGGTAAGTTTCCTGAATTCAACATTTATAATGTTTGCATTTTGAGATTTGGGAAGAGATTTTGTGTGCCTTGTGATTCACAGCTGAGGAGAGAGTTTTTATGTGACGCTCATAGTTCTCCGTTTTTAGTTCATCCTGACTGTACTAAGATGTACAGAGATCTTCGGGAGTATTACTGGTTGGATGGAATGAAAAGAGATATTGCTGATTTTACTATGAAGTGTTTGTCTTGTCAACAGGTTAAAGCAGAGCGGTAGTTACCGAAAGGGATGCTTCAGCCTTTACCAGTACTAGAATGGAAATGGGAAAATATATCCATGGACTTCGTTATTGGATTACCGAAGACACCTCGAGGTAATAATGCAATCTGGGTTATTGTTGATCGCTTGACTAAATATGCTCATTTCCATGCTATACGGGATAATTTTTCCCTAGATCAACTTTCCCGTTTATATCTTAAAGAGATAGTCCGGTTACATGGAGTTCCTCTCTCCATTGTATCTGACCGTGATCCCAGGTTTACTTATAACTTTTGGAAAGGCCTTTAGAAGTCGTTGGGTACTGAATTAAATTTTAGTACAGCTTTTCATCCGCAATCATATGGGCAATCATAACGAACAATACAGACTTTGGAGGATATACTATGAGCTTGTTCGATGGATTATCAGGGAATTTGGGACCAACATCTTTCTTTGGTTGAGTTTTCTTATAATAACAGTTTTCATTCCAGTATACAGATGGCACCATTCGAGGCATTATATGGGAAGCGGTTTCGAACTCCAGCTTTTTGGGATGAAGTGCGTGAAAGGAAGCTGATGGGACCAGAATTGGTAGAAGAGATGGCGGAAAAAGTTCAGTTGATTTAGAAACACATGAGAACAGCTCAGAGCAGGCAGAAGAGTTATGTGGAAAACAGGAGGAAGGATCTCTCTTTTGAGGTAGGTGATCATGTTTTTCTCAAAGTCTCACCATGGAAAAGTGTGATGCGATTTGGTAAGAAAGGAAATCTGAGTCCAAGGTTCATTGGACCATATGAAATTTTGGATAGAGTTGGATCAGTTGCATACCGAGTGTCTTTACCTCCGAGTTTATCTCAGGTACACAATGTTTTTCATGTTTCGATGTTGAGAAAGTATATGCCAGATCCATCTCATGTTTTGAGCCCAAAGATAGTTCAGTTGGAAGAGAATCTCTCTTTTGAAGAACAACCGGTCCAGATTCTTGACCGAAGAGAGCAAGTTTTGCAAAATAAGGTAATTCACCAGGTAAAGGTTTTCTGGAAAACCATATGGTTGAAGAGGCAACATGGTAATCCGAAAATGCTATGAGGGATAAATACCCCCACTTATTATTATAAGTGAATAAAATTGTGAGGACGCAATTCCCAAAAGGGGGGAAGGATGTAACATCCCAGGTAAATAATGAATAAAAAAATTTCATATTTATTAATATTTACAAATTAAATATTAATTTTACTTTAAATGGTTTGCTATGTTCGATAGCGTACCCGATACGCAACAAAGAGTTTCTTTGAAATCTTACGTTGCACACTAGTAATAAAATAATATTATTTTAAATGGTAGTTAACACATAGCCATTGTATTTGTGGGAATGGATAGAAATAACTAAAATTTGATTATATATGTTTTTTAAATGTTTTTACATTTATCCAAAAAATGATAAAGGCTTAAAATACGGAAAAAATTCAATTTTAGGCATTTATACCCTAATTTTCACTAAAGGTTCACTTATCGCCTTTTGATGGAGAACCGTCATTAAATATAGTTTTGGTCACTATTATACATTATATTGGACCAAATATAACTCTTCTTTAGAATCGGGACATCAAAATTTACTTTGTGTAAATTTTTAGTATTTTCTGATAAAGTTCATTTTTTTAATGAATAGTAAAAAATGTTGTATTTTAATTCAAAACCACTTTTTAATATAATTATTTATATGACTAGATTATCGTTTGAATTGGTTTTAAAGTGAAATTAGAATATATTTTTACCATTTAATCCAATAGTGGTCATTGGAATCAATTTCACTTTGAAATCGGACTTAAACTAGTGTCAATCTTTTGATACTTATTGTTCCATAAAAACATGTTATTTTCTCTAACAGCGGGAATTAATTATTAAATTAATTAATGTAACTTATGTGTTTTGAATTTTTTAAAATAGACATCATTTTGGAATTCGGAATATCAAATATTTCTTAGGGTGAATTTTTGGTATTTTTCTGAAAAACTTCAATTTTTGATGAATAGTGAAACCACTAAGTGGTACTTAAAAACTGATTTTTCATTTAAATGAAATTTTACCACCTTTGTGTTTTGAATTTCAAAAATCCGACATACATGGTTGTCATTAGGAAGTAAAATATGGTTCAATGGGATTAAAATAATTTTTTGGTGAATAGTAACTTTTATGTTTACTAATCGCGATTAAAGGTAATTAGTGTAATTTAAGGTATGAATAATGTTTTAATAATATGAAATGAACTTTAAACATGTCCTACCCTTATTGTATTTGTCATGGACGACCAATACAATCCATGGGTCAACTTGGGGACCCCATGGAGCCACTTTGGAAGGAAAATGACATTAATATCTTTTTATTTAATCTTAAAGTAAAAATGTCACAAACATGAGTTGATTTACTAAAATAATTTTTAAGTGGGGTTATACAAGTAATATTTTCGACTATAAATATTCATTAGAAATATAAAAAGATTATCTAAATCATGATATTTTTTATTATAATTTTAGACATTAAATAAATTAAATTATTTATGACACCATGATGATGCAGCGATTACCTCATTATTTAACGATTTAAATAAAATGAAAAGATAATGTAAAATCTAAGCCTACACTTGCAAAAAACATATTGTATGGATATATTTCGAACCCTTATCACCTTATCCTTGAATTATATCAATGTGGGACCTTTTAAATCTGAAACTCATTTTAAAATAATGTAACATTTCTTTACTTTCCAAGAGTGACCCTCCTCTCCTCTTATAAAAGGCCCCCACCTCTACCACATTACCCACACTTCCAAAGCCTTTGGATTGGACAAACCTACCCATTTTGTCTCTCCACATCCCTCTACTACTCCTTGAAGCCTCACATTGGGCATAAGTCTTCCTAAGGAAGCCTTTGATCTCAAATCAAAAAGAGTTACCCGATTTAAAGGTAGTGTTTTCTCTTGTGTTCTTTTGTTTTATTTTGCTTCTCCAACCCCCTAAACTATTTTTATTCACTTCTTTTGTAAAAAATATAGTATCTTAAATATACTAGTATTTTTTTATAAGAATAATTCGAGCTAAACTTACACACACCTATATGTAATGTTTAAAGAACATACTGTTTCTGTGGATGGCGAATTTCTGCCTCACGAAACGATGATTGTACAATATTCTTCAAACACATTCAAAGGTGGCCATTAAGATGTCACTATATTTATATATGATATATAATATGTTTATTTATTCCTTAATCTTCTGTATTTTTCATTTATTTCACACCTTTATAGCTTCCATTATGGGTATACGAGATATCTTCATTTTAGGAATTGCGGACTGCCGCCCCCTCAAAGTGATTTGATTCGTTAATGCCATATGTGGGACGTATAAAGGATGGATTTAAAGTTATTACATATGATTTATGTTGCATATAAATTATTAATATAATTCTGGAATTAAAATATACATACATCTCATTTAGTTTTAATTCCATTAATATGACAAAGAAATAAAAGTAGCGTTCATGCGTATGTACGGCTTATCGTCTCCATGAACGGTGCATTTCATTTCAAACCTCTAACTGATTATGTAATATTATAAATACATGTATATACTGGATATATATGATATATATGATATCCAAATCATGAATATCATTCTGGATATAATGAACCTTTGACCACACGAACAACATGTAATTGTAAGAAGTCCACTTTCGACTTAAGAACCAAATATCGACAAAACAAACATTATTAACTTAAATGATTACATAATGTTTAGGACATAGTAATAGGTGATATAAAAGTAATAATGAACTTTAAAAAGGTTCTTAAGAAAGTCGAAATTAACTCAAGTTTATTATTTCGGACGTTAAAGAACGATCGAGTCAAGTCGGACCCGAGGTAAGGGACTTCGTCTCAGTCTCCTTTCATTGAGGCATATTTCATTTTATACACAACTTTCTTTTATACGGTGTATAAACCCCTTTGACTTTTACATTTATACAAAATGAATCTTTTTCTACTAAGCGTTTTACTAAGAAAAAGGAATTTTTCTTTTAATGTACGCGGTGACAACGACCTTTTCCGCCGCCACGAGTATTATTTGGTCTTTGGATTCCTCAAAAAGCCGTAATGTTTTTAAAATGAAATAAATACCATATACACTTTTATGTATTTTGGTATTGAAAATGGTTTTTATAACGTATTTTTTATGTCAATATATTTATATGATATATTTTGATCAAAGTGTGGAAATGTTTTCTTTCCATTATATTTTTTTTACGACTTAAGATTTTATAATGCTACTTGGAAATTTGACGGGTGGTTACATGATAAACCATATGAAGGGTGGTGCCGTGAATACCAGGACGGGTGGTTACATTATAACCTCCAATGCATTGGGTATGGACGTCGGCCGTATGGCTATTCCATTAAGTGATATGTGTGGAATTCAACCGTATGGTTATTCCATTTAAGTATGTTTATGTCCCAAGTTACCTTTATATGTTATTTGATCTTTATATGGTTTTTATGGTAATATTTTGGTTACAAAATGGTAAGTAATGATCTTTTATTTAGTGAAGAGTTTTTACTACTTCATAAAGGTGAAAAGTATTACTTTGATAAAGTATACATGGTTTACTTGTTGTTTTGATAAACTAACAGTTTTCATTCTTTGTGTATCCCTTACTGAGCTTTTAATGCTCACCCCAAGTTTTTTTGAAATTTTTTTCATAGGACTTAATGTGGAATAGGGTCAAGGATGGGATCCATGGAAAGTCATGCTATATAAAACATGGAACTAGACATGTTTCTTTTTAAGAGTTTTTTTATTATATGGAAACTTAGTAGAAGTGTCTACTTTGTAATATTTTGAGATGTAATAGTTATGTTCTAATTCTCTAAAAATCTAAACCTGAAAAGATCCTCAATGTGAATTATTCATTTAATTCAATATTAAGTAAGGTTTAAGTTCGGGTCCTTATACATACAATAGGAATTACATAGCATTAGTTTATAATTTATATAGGTTATTGGAATGATTTTGTGTGTGTAGCCTAGTGTGAAACCTATGTATAAGAAGCCCTTTACTCTAGTGAATATTTTATTTTGTTATTTTGGAATGATTGTTTGGTGTGTGTGTGTGTGTGTAGCCATGAGACATATGTTTTATGCTTGACCAAATGTGTTGCATGTGTGTAGCCGTTGACTTGTGTTTGTGTATCTCGAATATGGATTGTGATGATTATGTTTACTTCTTGACTTCATGTGATACTGATCTATCATTCGAATTATATATCACATATGCTATATTTTTTTCTAATATAGTTGAGCATGAAGGTTTAGCCTATTTGGTCGGCATGTGATATGTGACACAATTATTGGTTTAAAATGGATGACATGTGACATATGAAACATAATTTATGATATGTGAGATTTATAGCATGCTCAATAATATCCTTTGAGAGGGATATTATAGGATTGCATCAGATTTTACTTAGAATATTCTGATCATTGGGATGTTTCACATACTTTTGGTTATCTGTGCAAGAGGGATGTGATAAGAATTTGGTCAACATGTGATATTTTATGCATTCTTTTTGAATTCCACTTGATAGGGATGTGATAAGACCATTTTGGTCTGCATGTACTTTGACTATCTTCATTGATGGAATGTGTCACATGCTTGGGGATATCCACTTGAGGAGGATGTGCCAATATAATTACTGATATTCTATCTGGAATTATGCTGACATAGGTATGTTTCTCTTGGAATAGTGTCGAAGCTAGTAGATTTGATCCCTAATAACATGACATATGTTTGGAACATGGTTTATATATTTATTTTATATCTGTACACTATTTATATTAATTTAATTCACTTGTATATATTATTCTTTGAAGTTAAGGCTTATTGGTGGTGTCCTATTGAGTCTTTTACTCACACCCTAATCAAGAATTTTGGTGTGCTTGTATAATTCTAGACTGGAAACCCAATAAAAGAAAAATGACCTATAATGGGTGGTTGAGTAGGTGGAGAAAGAGGGCATGGTTGTTGATGAATGAAGTTCGGGTGGGATTTCTACTACTACCATTATTTACTAGCTTTACTTATAACTGGTATCCTATTTTAGTTTGTTTATTTATTCTAATACATGTATTCCATATTTATTTTCTTCATGTGTTACTTTGATTTTTTATTTTTATATTGATGTTATTATTTATCAGGCCCATTACATGATATAGAGGGTATAGTCTCACCAATGATGGAGTTAAACCCTCTCTGCTAGTCAGCAGCCTCTAGAAGATGGGGAGGCGTGCTTGAAGTCATGTGGCATTACAGCTAACACTCTAGGTTAAGATGGTTTGGATGTTACAATATAGTAAATGTATCACATCCTAATCCTAATCTAATGGAGTTTTGGTTATTTTAATCATAATCCCAAATCTAAGGTATGAAAAATACCCAATTCAATTCCATTATACAATCACTGATTCAAATCAATTAAACCAAAAACAATAGAATACATTACCAAGGAAAATAAATTCAATGAAACATCCATAAATGGAATGTGTTTATCTTCAAGGGACATCCTCTATTAATTCCTATCAAAAGTCCCATTTTTATCAAATAATTCCACCAAGATCTGGTTGAATTTTCATCCAATTATTTAATTTAGACTCATCCAATGATCAGTTGAAGATCAAGGTAACCATATAGAAGATGATTAAAATATAATTGAGATGTAAAAGGATTAAAATAGATAATACTTACTAATAAAAACCATCCATGATAAAAGGAACAGTGATCATCCACCACACATGGAAGAAGGAGGCCAATATTAATGAATAATGGAGGATATTGCATGGATTCACCGATGGATCACACCTAGATCCACCTTGGATCAAGATGAACTCATAGAGGGGGATAATGAAGAATTATATCTAACTTCACCTCAAATATTAGAGAAAAAGATGTTAAACCTGAGGGTTCCTAGGTGGAGAAAAGGACCAAAAGGATCCTTCTAAAGAGCTTCCCAATGAACCCCACTTGTTTTCTAGAGATTCATGTTGTGTAACTGGTCTCATACCCACCCCACTATATAGTTGGTGGATACAACAGTAGCCCTAGATTATCTAGGCCTCCTTCACTAAAAAATCAATATTCAAGCCACCCATATAGATTCGTTTAAAGCATAAAAACACATCTTCAAGAATTTAAAATAGGTAATTGTGACATCTAGGTTCTGTTTTATAAATAACTAATATTTACAGTTGACCACATGGCTACAAACACGCTTCCTCATATTCCATAGGTTTTTGACTAACAGCAAGGGTCAGTGATGGTATGGTGGTGAGACTATACCCTCATGATTAGAGTGGAGAATAATTTTATAATTAAAAAATAAATAGTGGAATCATATAATGATGTAAAAGAGAATAAGAACCAATCATCAAGAAAAATAAAATAGGTATAATCAACAATAACCAGTCATATACAAAATGATGTTGTGTTTTTATTCTATATAAAAAGGGAAATCAGGTTTACATGGAAGTATGATTAAAAACAATAAATATAAAATAAAATAACAAAAAATACCAAAATCATTCTCTAACAGCTTTGAGATCATAATCTCAGTCCTCTTCTTTTATACACTATCCTAATATAAAAATCAAACATCCAAATATGGATGCTTCCCTTTTTACCTAATTTCATCAATGATATTTGTTGGGGTACCAATTGGAATCTCATACACGGTATGAGTAAAACTCCTTATTCAACCACCAATGGAATCTATAATAATCTATCTAGTGAATAGAAAATAGTCAGTTTATAGGTATAATAAATGTAAGTCAGTAAAGTAAACTATAACAAATTCATCTTGGGATCCTATAGAACACCTTTCAAACTCTACCTACTTCAGACTAACCAAGAATATTTCTAAACATATGTCACTAAATATATTTATATGTATATTTATAAGTAATTATTCATGTATATATATACAATATGTATGTATAGTATATATAGACACACATATATATATTTAATACTATCCAGGACCTGATTTGTGACACCAAGGAATCCATATATAATCATATGAGTCACACATTACAGGAAGAGGAAATCACCACTACAATAATATAGGGATACAATCCTAAAAAATGTTGTGAGTAACAATTCTTAACATCTTATACAACGAAACATGAAAATTAATGTCCAATGTCCAAATAAACAATGTGAAACATCCAGTCCAACATCCAATAAACGATGTGAAACATCATGTCCAACATCACATTTAAAGGAAGATGTAAGTGTAATATCTAACACTCTTCTTTATCATTTCACAATTAATGATATACAAGGTTGAATAATAATTATTATTAAATTTCACATACCAATTCAACATAAGACATGAAGTGGTTTTTGACTATTTTAAATTTCATTTAGTGAAGGAAATAACTCATAGTTTATATAAGAGTCATGTGATGTGGTAATACCACTCATTTTACATTTAAATATATTAATCCATTTGGAGTGGGTGTTTATAAAAATCCAATTATATGGTTCTTTGTTAACAAAATAATTTATAAGTTCATGGCATGTAATAAAATCACCTAAGTGGGTGGCACATGTCAAGGTAGATAACCTCTAACAATGACATGGTCTATGGGAGTTCCTATAACAAGAGATAATAATTTTAAATATGAAAATTATCATTTTTATGGAAACATATGGGAATATTAGAATTTGTTGCAATATAAAATTCTATAAAATAACCAAAAATGTAAGGTAAATTTCTAAACCACCTACCTTATCTTGGTAGAGGACTCCTCATCTGGTATTATCTTTAGATTGGAAATTGAATGGAAAAACATGTGGAAATATAAAAATGACCTTAAAATAGGGAATTTTATATCAAAAAGAATAATTTTAAAGATGGTGATATTAATAGATAATATAATAAATAGGAATAAATATCTTACTAATTGTTATTCAATATGATAGACAACACTTGAATCGGACAACAAATGGAGGAGGGAGCTTAAAGACAAGTTTGAAGTCCAAGGGATATCTCCAATGAGAGGGAGAGGTTGTTGTGAGATTTGTGGGCAGAAAATAGGGAGGTAAGTTAAATATAATGAGGGCTGAAATAGTAAATTCACCCTCTTTAAAGGTAATAGTGTTTAGAAGCATGGTTTTCTGAAAATGTGTGCAAACTATGCACCATCACTGTCTGGGGCTCCACCCCATTGAATAGGCTAGGCGCATGGTTTGAAAAAATATTCATTGCCTATGTGGCCCCTCTATAGTTATCCACAACTCCTCCACATGTTCATGAAACCCACTTACACAGTTTCAAAAACTGTTCATCACCCTTATAGGGCCTTATGGTTTGAGGTACATAGTTATCACTAACTGTTCGCTAATCATGAACCTCACCTCTTCATCCAAAAATGGAGCACTAGTATCCAAACAATCCCCAAACACTCTTAATTATCCTACTATGCATGATCATACTTCCATAGCACCCATACTAGAGTAACAAACATTCCACAAAGATCCTTCATGCTCTAATGAACTATATGAATAGGATACTCCTCAAAAGAAGAATCAACATCCAAATCAAATTCATTAGGATGAATAATATGGAATAGGTCTAAGTCATAATGACACAAATGAGAAATGTGAAAAATCATGAATATATATATATCTTTGAGGGAGTTATATTTGGTAATACACTTGTCTGACCCTCTCGAAAACCTCAAAATGTTCAATGAAATGAGATGATTGCCAACCCTGCCTCCAAATACATCGATGCCTTAGTATATGAAAAAAAAACATAATAAATACAATCCATAACCTAGAACTCCAGAGGTCATTAATGATGATTTTAATAAGACTTATGACTAGACTGAGAAATAGTCATACACTTTCGGATAAGATGCACTTGCTCTAATGTCTCCTGAATAAGAAGAGGTCCTAGCAGTGATGCCTCTTCTTCAGCTAACCAGAATATGGGTGAATGGTATGGCCTACCATTTAGGGACTCATTAGGATCCATGTGTATGGTATATTGGAGGATTTTACTATAATCATAATCAACCATAGTAATGTTATTTTCCTAATAACCTCCAAAATCAAGGACATGTGATAGAATAATTCCATCTTACAACTATATCATATACTTAGACTGACCATCAGTCTATGGGTGATAGGCTATACTCAGAAGTAATTGTGATCCCAGATCCATCTAGAATTCCTACTAGAACTTTTACATGAACTAAAAATCCAGGAATGATATGATGGTATGTGTAACCCTATGAAGGTATATTATCTTCTTGACATATAGACTCCCTATATCTTCTACTAAAAATATCTCCCTTATTTCCATGAATTAGGTGAATTTCATCATCGTGTCGATGATAACCCATACTGCATCATAGCCTTGATGTGACTTAGGTAAACCCATCAAAAAATCCATAGTGATGTCTTCTAATTTCCACTCAAAATGGGTATTGACTATAAACAATATCATAGGTCGTTGTTTTTCTTCCTTCACCTGCAGAAATATGGAACACTGAGTGAAAAAAAATAATATATGTCTCTTTATACCAGTCCACTAATAATAGTGGTGTAAGTCACAGTAAATATTGGTAAGACTAAAATGTACATACCAAGTAGAGGAATGATACTCTTGCATCAAATCCTATCACACTTCAGTGGGAAAACATATGAGTCCATAAATGCAAAAGATCGCATCCTCATCAATAACTCAACCAGGTGGTGGGTCCCCTCCAAAAAACACTCTCCCTTAGGACCAAGGCCTCAGGATCAGAATGTGGTATCATCTTTACTCTATTTGTAATTGATGAGGTCACTATAAAATTCATAGTAATAGGATTATTGTTAATCTCCTAAATCTCAAAATTAATCTTAGAAAAGTTATCCATTAGCTTCCACTCACAACTATATTCCTTAACTATTTGTGTCTAAGTCTTTTTGTTCAGATCATCAGCCATTGAATTTCCTTTCCTATGTGTATAAGTACATTCAAAATCAAATAACTATAGGTTTTAAACATGTCTTCACTATTAGAGATTCAATTCATGCTATGTGAATATGTATTTAATTCTTTTGTGATCAGTATACACCAAAAACTGCTCTCCCAAAAATTAATGCCTCCAAAAATGTAAGTCATGATCCATAACTATTGAATTGTGATCATGCATTAGGTAATTACCCTCATGACACCTCAACTGTTGAGACCGTATTCCATGACTCACTCATCCTTCATCAAAACTACTTTGATACTGACTGCCTATGCATCAAAATAAACTAAATAACTTCTACCCAACTCTAGAATAATCAGCATTAGCACTAAATTCAATCTTATTTTTATCTACTTAAAAGATTTATCTCACACTTCAAACCATATAAACTTGATACCCTTATTTTTTAATCCCATAAGTGGTGATTCTAGGATTGAAAATTCCTAAATAAAGTTCTTGTAATATTTAGTTATCCTCAAGAAAATTTATATTTCAAATAATTTATTGGTCTAGTCCCAAGAAACTACAACTATCACCCTCTTTATGTCAATAAATACTCATTTATATGAGATTATGTTACCCAGTAAGGGAATTTTATCGATCCAAAAGTGGAATTTGGTGAGCTTATCGTATATCTTGTTCTCTATCATTGTAATCAAAATGATATTAATATGTTTGGAATAATTGTTTTGAATATGTGAGTATAACATTATGTCCTCTACAAATACAAACAAAAATGAATCTAGATACCTATGTAAAACATAATTAATCAGATCCATGAAAAATGTTGCTATATTTGTGAGACCGAGCGGCATGAAAAAATACTTATACAAGTGATATCTACTATGGAATGTTATATGAGGTATATCAAATGTTTTATATCATACCTAATGGTCCCCCGAACTCAAATTGATTTTGGAGAAGACCCTTTCTCCTTGAAGCTAGTAAAAGTTGTCATCTATATGAGGCAAAGCATACTAGTTCTTCATGGAAAGCTAATTTATCTTCTGATAATATACACAAATCATAAGTGTTTCATCCTCCTTCATGGATAAAAATCTTAGAAACCCCCAACGTGAAGTACTGGGTCATATAAAACCCTTATCTTCCAAGAACTCTAGCTATCTTTTGTGCTCTTGAAGATCAGTAGGTTCCATCTTGTAATGAGTAATGGACATTGATTTTGATCCTAGAACTAACCCAATGGTATAATACACCTCCCTCTCATGAGGTATCCTAGAAAATCCATTAGTGAAAATATCCATGAAAAAATACACTATAAGATGGAAATCTATCTATTCTATTCTCGGATCATTTAAAAAAATACTAGAAGTATAGTATGACACTCCACCCATCCCATTATGCTAAAGTTCATATTGAATATCTTAGACATACCATTCTCATATGTGAATGTATTGATCACACTTTTTGATAAGAAAGTCACCCTCTATTGGTAACAATCAATATGGGATCGATGGGGTACTAACCATTCCATACCAAAAAACTACATCAAAGCCTATCTTGTTAAGGAAAAAAAGATTCCATATTAAAATATAACCACTTATCTCAACAGGGAATTCCTTACACCATCATACACTCTCGAATCGGATCCCCAATGGAGTGTTGAGGTCCATTACACCAAAGAGGTAATATATCTTAATGCCCATAATTTCCATAATTACCATAGATATAAATGAATTTTAAGTGATTGTATAAAATAAATTAGAAATTAATGTATAGGGTACTAGGATAGTACTTCAAACATTAGATTCCCTAAGGCTCTGCTCCTCGGATGTTGGATGCACTACGTATATCTAGCATGAACCATGGCTCTGTGATATATCCTGACTACACAAGGAAGGACTAATCTACAATCATTGAATGTCTATTGTCTTCCTCCCTAGTCCATGAACACCTCCTCATCTTGAATATTCAGTAGTACTCTAACTACCCACTTAGTGAGGGGCTGTTGACCCTACTCCTAAACATGGAGTCAGTTCAGATCCTATGTCATAGGGCACTAGAGGGATGATTTTTCAAAAAATATGAATATCACACAACCTTCTATAGTCTTGGAACTCAACTAGATCTCTTTTTGACTAGTTTTATGTGTATATAAGCCTCGCAAACTAATGAAATATCACATAACTATCATTGTGCATCATCCAACTACCAATTCCTCCAGAAGTAGACTCAAGGCATCACTTCTTTTCCAAAGATGAACTACTACCCTATCTAGGTACAAGATTTATCTATCCCACACCTTCATATTCCCTAAAAAAAATTCTCATTGATGAGGTCCTGGATGACTATCTCTGAAATAGTAATAAACCATGATATTTTAGCCTAATATGATATGGAATATACGATTTGATCCTTGAACTGTCTTGTATTCATCATCTTATCACTAGTAAGATTCGGTGTGAAATTCTACAGCTCATTGAAATGATTTGAATACTCCCTCAAAAACATAGATACCTATTATAGATGAATATGATCTCTAGCACGATCAACCCTTAGTGTCTAAGGAAATAAGTAATCATAGAAGACTGTCTATAATTCCCTCTAGATCATATCTCGAAGAAAATATTCCAGGGTGATAACATCCCTACAACACTTGGAAGAATCAAATAATATGTATGTTGTGATCTTGATCCTCCTTTCTTAAGACATCATCAGATGGTCGAATATAGATAGCATGGCCTCTACCTTGGACTTTGAATCCTGGGGCTAAAATCCACTGAGGAAATAGGTGGATAATGCTATTAAAAATTCCACATCAACTCTTCCATAGATGGGGTAGGTTTTATAGATCCTGATATATACTTATCCAATCATAGAAAACTTTCTCGAAATTGAGCATCATTACCTAGATCAAAAATATCATTAGGTTTTGCAAGTGGAACTACATGAGGATATACTAGTGGATTAGAACCAACCACCTCCAGAGCATGGTCATCACCACCTTATTGAAATATGACTTAACGGTGTCATGGTGTAATTTCTCTACAATTACAAAAGCACACCTCTGAAGAGAGTTATAAAGAGAAACAATCATAGATAAGAGAATAAGAAAAGTTCAGTAATTCCTATATTGAAGTCACATCCCTATTTCTGTTCTTAAATCTAGTTCTAAGTGATATAAAAGATCATAAGGGATCATAAGTGATACTCCCTAATTCCCACTACTAAGGTCATGTTAGGGTCAAGGTCACATATTTCATACTATTGGTTACAATATATGTAATTTCAATTGAAAATTATATATGAAAACATCATTTATACTGCAATTGGATTCCACATTTAGAAGAAACCATTTTAGTCTACAATTTTAATTTAGTAGTGTATATTCTTATTCTTACATATATATATATATGTGTGTGTGTATATGTATGTATGGTTCATTTTTATTAATATACCATTTCAAAGTTATAAATTTCTATTCTTTTTAATTATTAATTTGTACGGCATATAACTTTAAATATCCTTTTACATCTGGTCTCAAGATGTAACTGGTCTTAAACAGTTGATCGATTAGATGTGTCACCATTCCAAATTTATGGAGGTCCTCACAAACTTTAAAAATTGAAATTTTCATCCATTTTATCACAACCAACTAACATTATAGTCCACACAACGTAAGTTTCCTATATCAATCATGTAATAATTGGTATAATTAAAGTTCCACCATCAAGATATATGAGAAAAAACTATTTATGTTTGTTCAGGTACTTTAATTAACCATTATTTTATCACATTAAACCTACAAAAACATTACTCAAATAATAGATAAATAAGTAAAGGCACTACAACATGCTGTAGGAAATGTGCGTAGTAAAATAAATATGGCATGGAAGATTCATTAAAAGTGAATCCTCAAGTTATTATTATAATGCATGAGATAACACTTCCTTACCATATCAATACACAGAGAAAAAGAAAACCCATAATGATAATAAATTCCATAAGTTAATTTCATCACCTAATGGTGAAATCTTTACAATTGTAATAGGAAAAACCAGAACATCAAGCCTCATCCCAAACAACTTGGTTTTCCCTATACATGGGTTAGATTCTCTTAGGTACAAGATCATTCAAAAATTTTGACACTTCCTAATATCATTTATACCCTTCCCATAATAACATGGAATGTAAAATAAAGCTATTATACCACATTGTTATGTTCCATGCCTGGTTCATAAAAAAGTGTATAATCTAGTTGGCCATATAGCCTCAGGCATGTCTCCCTATAAGTTCGAGGCTGCTGACTAATTGCATGGTTTTTGATGGCATGGTAGAGAAACTATACCTTCATGTTTAGATATAATCTCAGTGGTTTAATCAAAGAATAAATAGTTGAAATAGATAATAATGTACAAGATCATCAGAACCAGTCATCTAAATAAATAAAACAACTAGAAGTATTAGTAATTGATCACATAAAAAATGATTTAATGTCTACATGATATATAAAAAAGGTAAATTGGGCATACATGGTAGTAGGCATAAAAAACAATGCATGTACAAAAAATAATAAGAAAAGAAAAAAATATAAATCCAATATCATCATGATAATAAGATCGATACTCTGCTTTTATACACCATCCTAGTACAGTAATCAAGAATACAATTCTTGATGCTTCTTTTTGTCCATGCTTGCATCAATGAGATATGTTCAAGTACTAATCGGTATCCTGAATAGAGTGTGATTAAAACTCAGTAGGTCCCCACCCAAAACATATAGAATAATATATCCATTGAATATAAAATTTTCATTTTGTAGGTAAATGTAAGGTAGTGAAGTAAATTGTATCCATGTCAGCTTGGATTCCTATAGAACACATGTCTAACTCTACCTACTTTAGCCTAATCCAGAATATTTCTAAATATATGTCACCAAATATATATATATATATATGAGTAAGTATATATATATATATACTATATATGTATACCATATATAGACATAAATATAGATATGTAATACTATCCAGGACCTGAGGTGTGAAACCAAGGAATCTATACATAATCATAAGAGTATCATATTGTGTAAAGGGGGTATTGTCCATACATTCAACCCGGTATTAAAAATTTCATGTTCAATAATACCAATCAATGATGTCTTTCCCCATTCTCAACATCCCATACAAGAGAACCTGAAACATCATGTCCTAAGTCTAAATAAACAATCTGAAACATCATGTCCAGTATCCAATAAATGATGTGAAACAATATGTTCATCATCACACATTAGGGAAGAATGAATTTTCTTGTCCAAGACACTCGACGATAATTTCAAAACGAATAAAATAAATTTTTGAAAAATAATAATAATCCAATATCATATACCAAATTAACATAAGCCCATAAATGGGTTTTCAACCATTTTATATTTAATTTAGTTAAAGGAATAACCCATAGTTTATATAAGAGTCAGGTGACACGGACATACTACTCAGATTCCATTTAAATCCATTAATCCATTTCAAGTGGGTGTTTATCCAAATCCACATAGATGGTACTTTGGTCACATAATAATTTATAAGGTCACGATATATAGTAAACTCACCCAAGGGGGTGTCACTTGTTGAGGAGGATGACCTCTGATAATGAAATAGTCTTTGGGAGTTCCTCTAATAAGGGTTAAAAATTTTGAATATGAAAATTCTCATTTTTAAGGTAGTATGATGGAATACTAGCATGTGCTTAAACTAAAAATGATACAAAATAACTAAACGTTTATGGAATATGGATAGACCACTTACCTTGTCTTGGTAAATGACTCCTTATCCAGTATCAACTTTATATTAATTGTAGAATGGAATAAATAGAAGAAATAGTTAAACACCCTAAAATATTTCATTTTATCTAATATAGAAATAAAATTAAATATGGAAATATAAACCAACAGAGGAAGGAAGAGGAACAAATAGCTGACCAATGGATATCTAAAGTGACAGATGGAACTTTAATCAGATGTTGAACGGAGGAGAGAGCTCAAAGCCTGGGTTGAAGGCCAATGGAGATCTCCAATAATAGGGAAAAGATGTTATGGAATTTGGGAGGGTAAGTGTAAGGTGAGTTAAATAGAAGGTGGTGGAAATCATAAATTCACTACATTTTAAAGGGTTCATGGTTTGGCTGCAAAGGTGGAAAAACTGTTTTCCAACTTTGTGCCAGCACTGTCTGAGGTATCACCCCCTCACACAGGCTAAGGGCATGGATTGAAAAAAAATTCATAGCCCATGTGTCCCCTCTACAATTTTCTATATCTCCTACACATAGTTGTTTAGTCACATTGAATGGTTTCAAAAATCATGCATCACCCTTATACGAACACAAGTTTTGAGGTTCACAGTGAGATATAACTATATGCTAACCATCTTCCACACACGCTTCTTTCAAAATCAGAGCTATGGGATTCAAAAAATCCTCATACGATCCCTATCCCTTCCTCAATCATTTAATAACTTTAATTATAATAAAATTAAATATTCTATCCAAATTTATAAGTATTTTCCTCTTTGTAAAGCTGGTATCTTATATTAGTGTCTTACATTATAAACGTGTTCTCTAAATGATCCTTTCACATACAAAAAGTAAAAATTCTATATGAAATTCATAACCCATAATGAGGTGGGTTGTTACAATCTCTCCATCATAGAGCTTCTCATCCGAAAGAAGTTGGATAGTACATAAATCATGCCTCCCAATCTACCCTAATCTTCATCCATGTAGACCTTTCAATGTTTTATCCTCGAATTCCAAAACACTGCTTCAAGGCTGCTATCATTCCTAATTTCCATCACACTATTACAAATTGATTCCAATAATAAACACTAAAATATAAGCCTTAATATTATTTTTATTCAATCATAATATCACAATCACAACATTCATCTAACTCAATATTTCATTGTGTCTTCAATTGACTACTTCTGAAGCATCACAGTGCCCCCGCCATAAGAATCATCATATGAAACCAGATTTGGATATCCTAAAAAGTTATATCATAGTTAAATTCTATCACACTCGATCAAATGAAATAAATTGGTTAAAATTTGATACCAATAAATCATTCAAGATTCTGAACCAAACAAACAAGACTCTATTAACCAGCATAACCCAAAAAATTAACCTTTCCTAGAAGGATCTAGATGACCTTTAAATACATATATTGCACTTGATATGATAAACTTGTTATGGTTCAAAACCACTATATTTAGTTTCACAAGGAACACCAGCCATCACCTTTCTAACCTACTCCTTACAAAGGTTCTCATCCACAATATCTAACTCTCCACGAACCAATATTCACGATTCCTTAAAACTCATAGGCATTGTTAAATGAATCCAAAATCCTTACCAAATTATTAGTTGGTGTTGAATTAATTTCCTTGGATAATTCATAAAATGATTATACCGTCTATAATTCTCGCATTCATGCACCAACACACTAACTATTTTAATCCCTCTGAATCCATATTCAATCTCCTTGAGTCAGATTCCACATTTTGTCTCCACATATTACCATATATAAAGTAAAATTCATTGGTTTATCATGGAAGAAGACATTCTTATTTCAGAAACATATTAATATTCTACAGTTCCCATAATCCTATAACGATTAGTATTACATAGTTCCATGACACTTCCCATTATAGCCTCATTTACCCATGACAATATCTATGATCCCCTCCGTTGGAGTATCCTTATCATTAACTTGAATTGAATATATCATTCTACCCATCCCTCAACTAATTCATCATCAAATTCAATGACTAATCATGATCATCCCTTCATACCTGAATAACAAGTAGGGTACTATGAAATTCTCATACTTGGGTTTCTTATAATGTAGTTAACTACATCCAATAATCCATTATAGATGTGTATAATATCTTTTAGTAGCTTAGGAGTGGGTTACAACCACTAACCCAGATGGGACTCATCCCCTCTAATAACTACTACACTAAACCATGACATCTCCATTAGATGAAATTTTTTGGATGACCATTAAATGTTACCATGATACATTGCGAATGTTTTCTTCCACTAAGTAAGCATCTTCATTTAGAGAAACCTATAGGCTTCCAATCCCTACAAACTTTGTGTAGAATTAATGCGTTTATAACTATAAGGGTGACTCATAACTTAATTTTTCAGTGACCAAAAACCAATACTATAGTCACACAAACATTTTACACATATTGTTACATGAATTTTAAAATTAATATCCAATAAACACTACCCAAATATCACGATTCCTAGTGTATTTGGAAGACTAGTTTAAGAATATATCATAGAAAAATATAACACAAATTCATTATTTTATTTTCCTTAATAATATTCTCAATACCTTAAAACTCTTAAAATATCGTATGATGACCTGGGGAATCCATAAAATAAATAGGTGATCTATAAAGACTAGTAAGGGAATCAACATGATAATAAGGCATAACAATTGTATCAAACATAATTACAATATATCAAAAAACTGAATTCTTTAGAATAATTACATTAAAGCATCGCATAAAGAACATGATATCATAATATCATAGAAACACATGAAATTGGAAACAACATAAAACGTGACATGATTATAAGTCAAGGCTAACCACCAAGACAACATCATAGGGTGGATAGAGTCCCCTAATGGACTTGGTTCACTCCCTAATCCCATACATGTTATAATAGTGGGTGCGCTAGACCCAACTAAAGAGTAATTTTTTATTACCATTTTATGTATATAGTGAGATATTCATGATGTACACATAAGATTATTTTATAGATATTGATGCATAAACTATTTAAATGGTAATTTCCATGGATTAATTATCACATCAAAAGGTTATAGAAGATCCCAGGATATAATTAGAATCTCGAGATAATATGACATTAATCCTAAAAAAATTTCATGTGGTCTAGATACATCATACTGATTGGACAAATTTGATGTATGACTATCAGGTGTTGGGGGATCATATGCATTGAAACTTATTCTCATAAACTTCACATTAGGTTATCTCTAGTAGGTGATATCATGAGGATATACCCACCAATAGAAATACCTCACATTTCAAGTGTCTTTGGTTATTCCTATCTATAGACATGTCTATTAGTCTCCCAAATTGAGATCATTATCAATGTGTCCAACTGATCACTAACTTTTTTGCAAGGAAAAAACAATGATAATGAAATCATGGTGATCTAGCTTTTGTTGGGTGTTTCATTGGTGGTATGGGATTGGTTGAATGTTCAATATAGAAGTTTTCCCTTCCGAGTTTAGGAATTAATGTATCTTAGTCCTAGTTAATCGGGATGGTAGTGCCTTCATAAATCATTGGACAAGTTAGTTGTAGGTAAATCCATACAGTTAAACAATAAAAACTAAATAGAGGAAGATGAAACAAGTGTGCTCCCGGATTTATGAGATATCTAAATACAAATAGATTATATTACATAGTGCATGTTCATAGGTTGGTTTTCATTTCTATGACTATTACTTATCTCTTTAGGGGCCTAGATAGGTCGGTAAAATCCACCCTTGGTCTATGAATATTATTCAATGTTGTCAAGATAAGGGCCTAGAGGGTCACACACAATAGTGTTTTCAAGAATCTTCCCTATTCTAGTGAATAGGTATATAGGAAATGGTGGGCCCCACCATGGGGATTGAGAGTTGTCTGGTTTTATAAATAACTGATAAATAAATAAATTCATTATTATTAAATAAAAGAATAATTGGGTTGAATTTATTTATTTAAGGTATTTATCTGGTATTTAGTGAATATAAGAAAAATATTATATGAACAAATATTATTTTAATATTCTAGGTTCTTTTAATATTAGCAGGAATTATGAGTTGATTTAAATGAATCGGTTTCATCCTATCATATATTTAATATATATTATAGGTATTTGATAAAATATAAATAATATTTATGAATTATTATTGTATGTTATAATTATTTATTTGGTTCTAATTTAGTGGGCGGTTTATTTTCTGGGGTTGAGGATGCCTATCTGGGTAATTGAGTAATCGAATATATAAGAAGGGATAAAGATCATTTCTATTGAACTATTCATTCCAATGTAATGATATTGTCTCTCTCTTATTCTTTATAGAGATGGAAAGTATCTCTCTGAGAGTTAACCTAATAACACCTTCGACGGATCGAAGGAACAATATTGAGGTGATCGGTGCAACGTCAAAGGATTCATCGGAGGTTTGTGATAGAACCTATATTTTGAAGAATGGTGAGCACATGGATTCTTCTAGAATGTGTGGATGGTCTAGTTAGGTTTGAATGCAGATCCTTTGATAAAAATTCATCGAAGATGATTTTTAGTTGAGAAAGATCTGATTTGAATAAGGTACTAATTTCATTTAATTTTTGTGCTCTGTTTAATTCATGTGAGATCCTTAGACTATATTGAGTCTTTGATCGCCAGAGACGAAAATTATTTTCACTTCGGTGATGAAAATTTTTAAAATATATATCCCACTAACTTTTCCTGAGCTTCTCGGTACCAGTAATTTGTATCATAGTGAGCGCGTAAATTTTTTAATCCAAGATAAAATTAATTTACATTAAATTAAGTATAGGGATTTAATTCATCCGCAATGGAAAACTCCACACATCAATATGATGTTGAACAACCAAGTTATGTCCATTATAAATGTTTAAAAGGAATCAAAGTGGTGGTTTTACAAGTATAAATTTAAATAATGAAAATTGACTGTCTATGTTCAATCATCAATTATCCCAAACGATTTCAAGTGTAACATGATCTTTGGTTGTTTTTATGGTGGAAGGAATAGTTCTTTATAATAATGTTTTGTTCCTCCCATAATGAAGGATTTTACACTATTATAAAATTATTGATTATTAAAAATTAATTTTTTAAATATAAACTTCAGGTGGATGGATGTATGATTCAATACAAAAAAAAACTTTGAGTTTATATAAAGAATGGGGGTAGAAGAATAAACGGGTTGTGTCTTGACCACTAGGATGTCAATTTTCCAACAATTTGGAAATTTTTGTTGTGTTGGTGCACCTCATAATTTGAAAAAAAAACTTTTTGGTTTTTCAATGTGATCAGTCCCCCTATCAGACAACTGAGGTCACACCCCTCTCCTGAAGTTGGGTCTCCCCATCTGGAAGGCCTAGCCAGAAACAACCCCTTAGGTTTCCTCCCTCCACTGCCGAGTGGTCACCTTCCCTTGTGGCCACCAGACCCACTACCTCACCATGCCTATTGGACTGCGACCCCATCCTACAAATAGTCTTCCACCTTGTACCACCACCTCTTGAGTAGCCGGTTACCCACTTCCCTTAGTCGCTTGTGCCTCCTTCAAGAACTGATGTTCCCACCTAGATCTGGGTGTTCCACCACAGTCCAGCCTCCCCTATCATGAAACTAAATCACCATGTCACAATGACGATGTCCACCACCGTTGGCTTCTTCTATACAACCTCCCTCACACGTTGTCGAGGTCCAGATCCAGGTCGAACGCACTTGATCACACCGCCGGATCCCTCCCCACCATGAGTTGCTTAGACTAGCCACCTCTCAGCCATATCTGATTTTGGACCCCATCATGTCACTCATCACACCTCCTAGACTCACCCAACTAGCACCAAAGTCCCACTGAGTTTCTATCATCAGACGTCGCTGCCTCTAGCTAGTCACCTCTGTCTATCTTCACTACCATCACTCAGGTGATGTCCCTCCCTCCAGTTCCTAAGGGTTCCACAGGTCTTTGTTGACCTAATCCATCATGCATTAGGGCAAGGTGGTTTTTCTCAACCCAAAATAGGTCTGGGCCTGCCTTCTCAGCCTGTAATAGCCCTTTATGGGGTCGGCCCGACCCGCAATGTGTTGGGCAGAGATTCCGAGAGTAATTTATTTTTATATAATAATTGATTAAATTTAGTTAATTTAATTTAATTTTAGTATTAAATTATATTAAATAAATATTCATTTTTTGTTTAAAATAAAATATTATAATACTCATAAAAATTAATTTTATTTTTTGAATTAAAATTAAATTAATAAGGAATCCAATATAATTAAACTAATTGAATTTAAATAATTAATTTAATTTAATTAATTTCTTCATACATAAAATTATTTAAATTTAAGTTTATCATGTTTTTACTTTTACATGTTTACCAATCTTGAGAATCAACTATGTGCATGTATTTTCTATTTTATTAATTTATTTAATTGTATGTTATGATTGTAATTAAATAATATGGTCTGTGAATCATCATTTTTTCACGTTTAATATGTATAAGGGTTTGTTCACCCAGATAAAATTATTTGTATATATTTTTTACTCCTGATACCCCCACCATGCTTGTGATTATTTTTGTACAATGATGATGACATTGTACGTTGCAGACAATGCCAAGTTGAGGTGAAATCCAAATTATAAGTGGACATTGGATGGGGACGAACTACATCTAGAGTCATGTTATGAATCAGGTATAACTTCTCTAGGTCATGGTTGATCCATATGTTTAAATAGATCAACCAATTTTAGATTCTCAAGACCATTCAGGTAGTTTTACTTCCTTTATGCATTTTTTAATATTTTATTCATTTGAATGAGAGTGGGTAACACATAAAGTAATAACCAAGAAAAAATTCATAAAGAAGTAATGAATATTTTTTCTATTAATGTTCATTTTTGAGCAGGAAAACATATTATAAAAAATTAATAAAAATTTATTACATTAATTTATAATAATATTAAAATCCTTACAAAAAATACAATGTTGTTAAATTCCATCCATCATTTGAATTTGAACAAAGATGGTGTATGGGGTACTCGATCATCCAAATTTAAGGCTTCCAACTACTATCCAAGTGTTATTATGAGTGATGGATTGACTTAAATGATGTTGTCAATAAAGAAGTTTCCCAAAATATCTTTTTCTAAAACTTTATAGGCAAGCATTAAGTAAATCATAATTGTTATTTTAATTTTTGGGACTTCACTCAATGGATCAAGGAGCCACAAGTTAATGTGATTTTCTAGTCAAACCCATGCCTTGAACTCTCTAAATAGTGTAATATTCATAGCTTATAGACTATGAGGGGATGTTTAAGGATCATTTCCACTAGGATACTCAAGAGACATAGTATTCCAATTATAGTACAGAGGGTTCTTATAATTCTATAAAATAGTGGGATTGATTTAATGATTTTATTACTTCATCAATAATGTCTAAATTGGTATTTAAGATAAAAGTACAATCTTATAGATTTTTTTTAGAAAATGGAATGTAATACCACAAATCATATTATGATATTTATTGGTAATATTCAATTTCTTATCCACATGAATTTCTAAAGAGTAGTACAGGCACTTTCATACAATATTACAATGTTGGAAATTCAAGTTTATGATGTCCCCAATACCTATTAATCCATCTCAGTAAGTGAGGGTGTTAAAAACATATTAGAGACTCATGTAAGATGTATATGATGGTTGTTTCATAATTGTATCATCAATGTATGATTTAATTTGTGGATACGAAACCAAGATATGGATCATTACACATGTTGTACCATCTCTGAGAATATTTCATAGAGAAAGTAAAGCATAGGTATGAATGAGTTATTAGTATACTTGATATATGTAAATAAGAAATGTGGATCATAATATTTCATTAAATCCCATTATTATATATTTATCACTCATATTCTTTAGTTTAATTCAATATAAAAAATTAACAGTATGGAGAAAATGATTTGTTACCTTTTGGGTAAGGTTCTCCAAGTAAATAAGAAATTAATGAAATTGTACTATCTAATTTTTATGGTGAAATTTTTTTAAGACATAGAGAAAAGGAAAATGGAAAGAGAGATTCCAAAGGTACCTTCTCAATGTTCTTCAAATAAAATAGGTCTTAAAAGGTCCTTTATTTTTTTTATCATAAAATAAATCTATTGAATTTTAAACAAAATGAACTGAATTAAATATGTAGTTAATAACTTCTTCTTTTGGTATATTCATAAATTGTATGTATTTTTCCTATTATACTTATTGGGAATTAAAATACAATATTCTAATCACATATGTGTATTGAAATATAGTAATAAAGTAAGTATAGAAATATTATATGAAGTAAGGTGTGTTCTCTAAGCAGCTGAGAAAGGGTGGTTCTTAAGTTGGTTGTGAGAAGCACACAACTTATAATTTCCAGGTAAATGATTCATGTTGAAATTTTATTGAGTATAACCAAAAAATTTATCTCATGTGTCCATTTGAAACTAGGAGACATTATTCTGGTTTAGGAATTAATTTTGTTTGTGGTATTTTATAGTCAACCAATAGTTCATTGATACATGAATCATAGTCAATACATGAGCAATATAAAATATAAGACTTATATACCTAGTTTTGGTAATATAAATCTTTATCAATTAAAATTAAAAGTGGAAATAAATTATATACTTGGTATGGTATTTAAACTTAGTGGATCTAAACACCATAGGTGTTATCAACATATTTATTGATTTAGTTTGGATAAAAAACCATTATAAATAAAGTTTTGTTGCAAATATTACATAATGAGTTCAGCAAGAGAGGATGAACTATTCTAAGCATAATCTAATGTTAAATAAACTTTATAATATTACTTTAATTGTTTAAGAAATGTGAATGTGAAGTATAATATATTCATGGTCAGAGGATATGACATGCTTCGGGGTGGAATGTTCAAACATATATTGACCAAGCATTCATCGGTCAATATAATGTTGGGTGGAGTAATTCTTAAACGTGCATTACCTTATCCACATTAGGGTTATAATGCTAATAATAAGGACCGATTATGATTATTACATGAAAAAATTGATCAAAAATATGTATTATGGTTCAATTCCTAAACACGCATTTCCTTAGACACATCAGAGTTTTGATGTATGTAAAAGGAGCATCAATGTTAAAACTCATGAATTGCATATACTTACATTATGCATCACAAATTACGATGTTATCCCATAACCATATTTCATAAATCATGAAAAATGGATATCATATGAGTTATAGTATGATGAAAATATATTATTTCAAAAGATCATGTGTTTAGATGAATTTTTTTTGTTAAAAATATAAACAAACTTGCATCAAGAAAAACACAATGTGAACCTAAATTAATTGTCTAAAAAATTTATTAGGATATTATATAAATCCCTATGATATAAAATCTATAGTTAAGTGATAAAATACATTTGTGTAAAAGGTTTCACATCTCTACTTGGTATCGCATGAGAAATATTGACATGGGTCTATTCAAGGTTAGAGATTTACAAGTAGTTGTCATAGGAACAAGTTCCACCATAGGTGTTGAAAGTGAATGTTCTAGATACACACATTGTACAGGAAGGATAAAACCATGGTGATAGTTTTATTATAATCACGGTTGGTGATACATTATTATTTGAAAATAATAAATCCTACAATTAAGTAGTATATGGAAATTAGATAAGATTGAAAAGATAAATTGAAATTCAATGTTGGATTCCATGTATCAAGGATGATGGGGATTGTTATTTTGAATACTATGGTGGGTATTCAAGTGAGATGATGAATGGGTTGTAAAAGTGTGGTACCAATAAGGATCGATTGGTAACACCAAGTTGTTATGCCTCAATCCATTATAATTTTACTTATCATAGATACTTTATTTGATCATTATATTTTTCATTGGATATTGAGACCACTAATCAAGGAAGGAATCTATACAACACAACCAGAAAGGGATGTTGACATCATAGAATTCCAATACGGGTGAAAGTTACTAAAATACAATTTTGGATTCAAGTAAGTTGTAACGCCCCGACCCCAACTACCCAGAGTCGGTGCATTACTTCGTAACATTGGCATGATCACAAAAGATCAAGTCTCAAAAGACCGATTAGTTTAGTAGCCTTGGAAACACTAGATACATTCATAAGTCTTACATTACATCATAAAGTAAAACAAAACTACAACATCTTCTCTTCATATCCCCTTATATTATCCCTGCAGGTCATTCATATTATACTTCTTCACATCCTGAAAAATATTAAAACATTGAAAGGGGTGAGCTCAGATTCTCAGTAAGGAAAACAATATTGTGGAAGCTTTCATAAATAAACATAAAAATTTAAGGCAATGTATAACTAAAACAAAAGCCTTTTAAACATGAACATCAACATAATATGGCAAAAGTAAAATGAGATAATGCCATTCACTTCTTCACATGGATATTCTACTGGTCGAATAATCACATGCAATATCAATAACCACTTTCATAATGAGGGAATGTATAATGCCGGACATTCTGAAACATTTTGTCAAGGCCTCGGCCAAGACGTCTAAAATGATTAAGGCCTCGGCCAAAACCATAAATCAAATTGGGAAAGGGCCTCGGCCAATTCCAAATCAAGTTGTATCATGAGACTTACCGATTCATCGAGGAGCTATAGCGGGCTCCACCCGTCACTTATTAAGTCCAATACATTCCTCATATCAATGGGTTTAAACATATCATAAACCATAACATAATCGTATCACATAAATCATGCATAAAGGAAACATAACATTTCCACATTTCAATCATAAGATATCAATAAAACACATTGATATAATAAAAAAACTTTCAAAACCATTTTCAATACCAAAATAAAAGAAAGTTAAAACATTGTATTTATTTTTCATTAAAAAATGATGGCTTGTAGAGGAAGCCGAAACTCAAATAATGGTCACGGTGGTGGAGAAGTCGTTGTCGCCGCATAAGTATGGAAAGAAAAACATTCCCTTTTTTCGTTTAGCAAAACGCTTCGTATAAAAAAGATTCCTTTTGAATAAACTTAAAATTCAAAGGGGTTTATACACCGTATAAAAGAAAGTTGTGTATAAAACCAAATATGCCTCAATGAAAGGGGATTGAGACGAAGTCCTTAAAAAGATCATTTTTTTATATAAAGTACATCTATAATGTGTATTCACTATAAGTACACATAAATAATTTAAAAATACAAGATAGGACATAATAATATCATGATATAATTTGAAAGTAGGAGATTAACCCAAAGAATAGAAATTGGGTTAAGAAGTTCCCTTACCTCGTGTCTGACTTGACTCAACCGTTCTTTAACCTCCTGAATAATAAACTAGAGTTAATATATACCTTATTAAGAACCATTTTCAATTTCATTATCCTTTTTATATCACTTATTACAATGATATGAACATTATGTAATTATTTAAGTTAATAACGGTCGTTTTTTCGATCTTTGGTACTTGAGTCAACAATAAACTTCTTATAATTACAAGTTGTTTATGTGGTAGAATATCCGTTATCTCCAGAATTATATTCATGATTTAGATGTCATATATATCATATATATCCATTATATACATTTATTTATAATATTACGTAACATTTAGAGGTAAGAAATGAAATGCACCGTTCATGGAGACGGTAAGCTGTATGTACGCATGAACGCTACTTTCATTTCTATTTCGTATTTAGTGGAATGAAATCATAATGATATAAATGTATAATATAATTCCAGTATAATATAGTGTATAATACCATTTACTCCATCCTTTATACATCCCACATATGGGATTAATGATTCAAATCACTTTGAGGGGGCGGTAGTCCGCACTTCCTAAAATGAAATTATTTCGTTTACCCATAATGGAAATCATAAAGTATTCCATAAATGAGAAATACAGAAGCATAAGTAAAACATAAACATATTATATATCATATATAAATATAGTTACATCTTAATGGCCACCTTTGAAGGTGTTATATGAGTGTTGAACAATCATCGTTTCGTGAGGCAGAAATTCGCCATCCACAGAAACCGTATGTTATTTAACCATTAGATGTAGGTGTGTGTAAGTGTAGCTCTAATACTTATTATAACAACATCCTAGTATATTGAGGATACTGTTTTTGTTACAAAATAAATGAATAAAAAGAGTTTAGGGGGTTGGAGAAGAAAAATAAAACAAAACAACATTATAGAAGACATTACCTCAAAATCGGGTAACTCTTTTTGATTTGAGCCAAAGGCTTCCTTGGGAAGAGTTCTGCCCAGAGTGAGGCTTCTAGGAGTAATAGGGGAAGTTGGGAGAGTATTTGGGCAGAGTTTGGCCGAGACAAATGGCTTGAATGTGTGAATGAGGTGGTAGAGGTGGGGGCCTTTTATAAGAGGAGATGAGGGGCACTCTTGGAAAGTAAGGAAATTTTACATTATTATACAATGATTTTCGGATTCTAAAGGTCCCACACTTATATAATTCGTGGATAAGGTGATAAGGGTTAGAAATATACCCATCCAATAGTCTTTGGACAAGTGTAAGCCTTGGATCGTACATTATCTTTTCATTTTATTAAAATCGTTAAATAATGAGGTCATCGCTGCATCATAATGATGTCATAAATAATTTAATTTATTTAATGTCTAAAAATTATAAAACAAATACTATGATATAGGAAATCTTTTTAGCTTTCCAATGACTATTTATAGTCAAAAATATGACTTGTATAACCCCATGTAAAAATTGTTTTAGTAAAACATTTCATGTTTGTGTCATTTTTTACTTTAACATTAAATAAAAGGTATTTATGTCATTTTCCAACTAAAGTGGCTCCATGGGGTCCCCATGTTGACCCATGGATTGCCTTGTTTGGCCATGGTACATCTAATTAGGTTAATACATGTGTCAAGCTCATCTCATATTATTAAAACATTATTTTTACCTTAAACTACACTAATTACCTCTAATCGCGATTAAGAACTTAAAAGTTACTATTCACCAAAAATTATTTTAATCTCATTGAACCACATTTTACTTCTTAATGACAACCATGTATGTCGGATTTTTGAAAATCAAATCACAGAGGTGGTAATATTTCATTTAAACAAAAAATCAGTTATTTAACTACCACTTAGTGGTTTCACTATTCATCAAAAATTGAAGTTTTTCAGAACAATGCCAAAATTTCACCCTAAGCTATAATTGATATTCCGATTTCAAAAATGATTTCTATTTTACAAAATTCCAAAAATATAAGTTGCATTAATTTATTTTATAATTAATTCCCACTGTCACAACAAATAGCATGTTTTTAAGAAATAATTTATATCAAAAGATTGGCAATTGTTTATGTCCAATTTCAATGTTAAATTAATTCTAATAACCACAATTGGATAAAATGGTAAAAATATATTATAATTATACTTTAAAACCACTAAATATTATTATTTATCACTATAAATTATTTTGATTAAAAAATTTGTTTTCAAGTATTTTTCACTATTCATAAAAAATTAGAAGTTCTCAGAAAAATACCAAAAATTCAACATAGGCTAATTTCGATATTCCGAATCCAAAAATGAAGTCCATTTTAAAATATAAAATTTCTATAATTTTAAAAAGTGGTTATTACTATTCATAACGGCTACTATGATTAGTCTCGGTGTTTTAGAACTCGAAGTTGCGTACAATGCAAGCTATTACATTATTGAATGAGAAGCGTATTGTGGAAGCTCGGGGTGTTACATTATCCCCTCCTTCAATAAATTGCGTCCTCGCAATTTGAAATTTTTCTTGGAAAATAAAAGGTTGAAAATAGAAAATACCTTTGTGGAAAACCCACATCGGAAATAAGATTAATAAAATTTAGCCTTAATAAGAGGGAAAGGGAAATGAAAAAGTCACCACCCAATTATGATCTCGATTAGGAGAACATTGGTGGAAATTAGAGACATATAATTGGAGGAAAAACGTAAATATTTGTAGGGAGTGATTGAGGTCATCAATCACAATCAACTATCAAATTGAGGGCCTCAAAGCCTTCAATCTATGTTGATTTAAAATATTATCAGTTCAACAAGACATAAGGTATTAGGATAACACATTTTTTGTTTTAATATCCCTTTACTAAAGTTTAAGAATTAATTCATTCATTGAATAAGAGATAGGTATATATATATTTATGGTTGATAATTAGAGTTTCAACCTTCAACTCATCTTTCACTCAAAAAAGTAATAGAACTCAAAAATATTATACTTATCCTAATTGTATAAGGTTCCAAATGTTAACACATACCATTTAGATTAGTAAAATTATTTTGTAATAACCAGGGACTTCCTGTAGACTAGTGGTAGGAAATAAAGGCATGTCGCACTATGATTGTGGGTTCGATTCCTGCAGCTTTGTCCGACGCGACGGGTTATGCCCCACCCTGCAGGTTTTCCTTTTCCTAAAACTATAGTATTATAATATTCAAAAATAATCTTCATAAATTTTTTAACCTTAAACAATACTATCCAAAGATCAACTTAATCCACTCCAACCTTTATAGTTATCCAAAATACCTCTGTCCAGACTTTCTCTAAAAGGTATCTTAATTCCAAAATCAATTTATCAGATTCCCCAAACAAAGTAAAGTTTCTCTTATTGTCACATACTAAAAATATAATTACCTTCATCATATTAAAACCTTACTGGAATCAATAAGTACTTCAGTACAATCCTTATATATATATCACATTATTCTAATAACCATAATATAATCCATGAGTCCAAAATCACCAATACATTAGTTATTCTTCTTCAACTGTAGTAACAGCATAAGATTATCCTTGATCCCTTGGCCTTTTCTGAGGTAAGTTTCCCAGACGCTTAGGACATTCATTTGCATAATGCCCCATTTCCCTACAATTGTAGCATTCAACATTGATAGCCTCTTTCTTTCCCTTACAATCACGCGCCTGGTGACCTTTTTTCCCACATTTATAACAAACTCCCATTCCTTTTAGGCAAGTACCAGGGTGATTCTTCACACAATTATCACATAATGGAAAATCCTTCTTTCCCTTTTTCCATTTATCTGTCTCTTGTTCCACCGTTCTCTTCTTCTCTTGCTTTACTTTGTTGTCATAAGACTTAGAGAATTCCTTTTCTGTCTTGATAGCACATGAGACAATATCTTCGTATGTTGAGAACTATTATGATACTAAAGCTCGACGGAGAAATGGTTTTAACCCATCAAAGAAATGATCAATATTACCTCTTGGGTTACGTATATAATCTGCATCATACCTTGCTAACCTTGTAAAGTTGGCCTCATACTTTGCGACATTCTCATCCTCCTTTTGTCTCAGACTCAAAATTTGTCTTTCCATATCTGCTCGATGGTCACGAGGATAGTATTTTTCTAGGAAAATCTCTTTGAACTCCCTTCATTCCATATTCGATACGTCATCATCTTCCTTTGTGTTTTGAATCAATGACCACCATTGATCAGCATCTCCAGTGAGGCGGTAAACTGCCATGATAACCTTCTCCCTTTCGCTACTCCCCAAGGCATGGAATATCTTCTCTAAGGTGTTTATCCATTTCTCAGCTACTAATGGATTTGTACCCCCATTAAATTTTGGTGGTTGTTGCCTCATGAAGCGGTCTAACATTGATCCTCCACGTTGTGGATCAGGGTGATCCATATGAGTAAGGTTATTATTCATAACCTGAGTGAGTTGTCCCAGTATGGTAATAAGTTGGTCAGCACCAGTTGTATCTCCAGCTCCACAATAATTATCTTGAGCAGGAGGGCAATCCCTGCACGGAGTGCATGCATTGATACGATTTCCATTCCTTCCACTAGGTGCCATTTCTAGACAATGGCATAAACTATATTAGTTTATGAATCAAAATACATAATTCCATACTTGTAAGATACTTAACATAAATTGAACTATTTATGGATATAATCCATAAAAATGTTTTCTTTGAGGAAGTATATACTCATAACCCTTCATAGTGGTTTGTAAAAAAAATGAGAATTATCCTAAGCATATCCCCCGGGAGTGTCGTAACCAAGAGTACAGCAAGGGCCGTTGTCGTGCACCAGTTCCCGTTCGACTCTAGCTCAAAGCGGTGTTTTCGGGTTTTAACCCTAGGTACATCTGTGCCAGAGCCTCCTCTACCTGCTCGTATCCAGACAGAGATGTATTGCTCGGAAAACTCACAACATTCTACAATACCAAAATTCTAGGAAGTTCTTCTATATTAATCCTCAAAGTCTATCTTCGGGATATGTGCTCTAATCAGATTTTATCTAAATCGAGCTTCCAAGGTTAGTACTAAACTGCCTCTGATACCAACTGTAACGTCCCGATCCTAGCTACCCAGAGTCGGTGCATTACTTCGTAACATTGGCATGATCACAAAAGATCAAGTCTCGAAAGACCGATTAGTTTAGTCGTCTTGGATGCACTAGATACATTCATAAGTCTTACATTACATCATAAATTAAAAAAAAACTACAACATCTTCTCTTCATATCCCCTTATATTATCCTTTCAGGTCATTCATATTATACTTCTTTACATCCTGAAAAATATTAAAACATTGAAAGGGGTGAGCTCAGATGCTCAGTAAGGATAACAATATTGCGGAAGCTTTCATAAATAAACATAAAAATTTAAGGCAATGTATAACTAAAAAAATCCTTTTAAACTTGAACATCAACATAATATGGCAAAAGTAAAATGAGATAATGCCATTCACTTCTTAACATGTATATTCTACTGGTCGAATAATCACATGCAATATCAATAACCACTTTCATAATGAGGGAATGTATAATTCTAGACATTCTGAAACATTTTGTCAAGGCCTCGTCCAAGATGTCTAAAATGATTAAGGCCTTGGCCAAAACCATAAATCAAATTGGGAAAGGGCCTCGGCCAATTCCATGTCTAGTTGTCTCATGAGACCAACCGATGCATCGAGGAGCTATAGCGGGCTCCACCCATCACTTATTAAGTCCAATACATTCCTCATATGAATAGGTTTAAACATATCATAAACCATAACATAATCGTATCACATAAAACATGCATGAAGGAAACATAACATTTCCACATTTCAATCACAAGTTTTCAATACAACACAATGATATAATAAAAAACGCTTTCAAAACCATTTTCAATACCAAAATAAAAGAAAGTTAAAACTTTGTATTTATTTTTCATTAAGAAAAATGATGGCTTGTAGAGGAAGCCGAAACTCAAATAATGGTCACGGCGGCGGAGAAGTCGTTGTCGCCGCATAAGTACGGAAAGAAAAACATTCCCTTTTGTCTTTTAGCAAAACACTTCATATAAAAAAGATTCCTTTTGAATAAACGTAAAAGTCAACGGGGTTTATACACCGTATAAAAGAAAGTTGTGTATAAAACCAAATATGCCTCAATGAAAGGGGATTGAGACGAAGCCCTTAAAAAGATAATTTTTTTTAAATAAGGTACATCTATAATGTGTATTAACTATAAGTACACATAAATAATGTAAAAATAAAAGATCGGACATAATAATATCATGACATAATTTGAAAGTAGGAGATTAACCCAAAGAATAGAAATTGGGTTAAGAAGTTCCCTTACCTCGTGTCTGACTTGACTCAACCGTTCTTTAACCTCCTGAATAATAAACTAGAGTAAATATATACCTTATTAAGAACCATTTTCAATTTCATTATCCTTTTTATATCACTTATTACAATGATATCAACATTATATAATTATTTAAGTTAATAACGGTCGTTTTGTCGATCTTTGGTACTTGAGTCAACAATAAACTTCTTATAATTACAAGTTGTTTATGTGGTAGAATATCCATTATCTCTAGAATTATATTCATGATTTAGATGTCATATATATCATATATATCAATTATATACATTCATTTATAATATTACGTAACATTTAGAGGTAAGAAATGAAATGCACCGTTCATGGAGACGGTAAGTCGTACGTACGCATGAACGCTACTTTCATTTCTATTTCATATTTAATGGAATGAAATCATAATGATATAAATGTATAATATAATTCCAGTATAAAATAGTGTATAATACCATTTACTCTATCCTTTATACATCCCACATATGGAATTAATGATTCAAATCACTTTGAGGGGGCGGTAGTCCGCACTTCCTAAAATGAAATTATCGTGTTTACCCATAATGGAAATCATAAAGTATGACATAAATGAGAAATACAGAAGCATAAGTAAAACATAAACATATTATATATCATATATAAATATAGTGACATCTTAATGGCCACCTTTGAAGGTGTTATATGAGTGTTGAACAATCATTGTTTTGTGAGGCAGAAATTCGCCATCCACAGAAACCGTATGTTCTATAACCATTAGATGTAGGTGTGTGTAAGTGTAGCTCGAATACTTATTATATAAAAATCCTAGTATATTGAGGATACTGGTTTTTTTACAAAAGAAATGAATAAAAAGATTTTAGGGGGTTGGAGAAGAAAAATAAAACAAAACAACATTAGAGAAGACATTACCTCAAAATCAGGTAACTCTTTTTGATTTGAGCCAAAGGCTTCCTTGGGAAGAGTTCTGCCAAAATTGAGGCTTCTAGGAGTAATAGGGGGAAGTTGAGAGAGTATTTGTGCAGAGTTTGGCCGAGCCAAATGGCTTGAAAGTGTGAATGAGGTGGTAGAGGTGGGGGCCTTTTATAAGAGGAGAGGAGGGGCACTCTTGGAAAGTAAGGAAATTTTACATTATTATACAATGCTTTTCGGATTCTAAAGGTCCCACACTTATATAATTCTTGGCTAAGGTGATAAGGGTTCTAAATCTACCCATCCAATATTCTTTGGACAAGTGTAAGCCTTGGATCGTACATTATCTTTTCATTTTATTAAAATCGTTAAATAATGAGGTCATCGCTGCATCATAATGATGTCATAAATAATTTAATTTATTTAATGTCTAAAAATTATAAAAAAATACTATGATTTAGAAAATATTTTTAGCTTTACAATGAATATTTATAGAAAAAAATATGACTTGTATAACCCCATGTAAAAATTGTTTTAGTAAAACATTTCATGTTTGTGTCATTTATTACTTTAACATTAAATAAAAGGTATTTATGTCATTTTCCAACTAAAGTGGCTCCATGGGGTCCCCAAGTTGACCCATGGATTGTCTTGGTCGGCCATGGCACATCCAATTAGGGTAGGACATGTGTCAAGCTCATCTCATATTATTAAAATATTATTTTTACCTTAAACTACACTAATTACCTCTAATCGCGATTAAGAACTTAAAAGTTACTATTCACCAAAAATTATTTTAATCTCATTGAACCACATTTTACTTCTTAATGACAACCATGTATGTCGGATTTTTGAAAATAAAATCACAGAGGTGGTAATATTTCATTTAAATGAAAAATCAGTTATTTAACTACCACTTAGTGGTCTCACTATTCATCAAAAATTAAAGTTTTTCAGAACAATGCCAAAATTTCACCCTAAGCTATAATTGATATTTCGATTTCAAAAATGATTTCTATTTTACAAAATTCCAAAAATATAAGTTGCATTAATTTATTTTATAATTAATTCCCGCTGTCACAACAAATAGCGTGTTTTTAAGAAACAATTTATATCAAAAGATTGGCAATTGTTTATGTCCAATTTCAATGTTAAATTAATTCTAATGACCACCATTGGATAAAATGGTAAAAATATATTCTAATTATACTTTAAAATCACTAAATAGTAAAATTTATCACTATAAATTATTTTGATTAAAAAAGTTGTTTTTAAGTACTTTTCACTATTCATAAAAAATTAGAAGTTCTCAGAAAAATACCAAAAATTCAACATAGGCTAATTTCGATATTCCGAATCCAAAAATGAAGTCTATTTTGAAATATAAAATTTCTATAATTTTAAAAAGTGGTTATTACTATTCATAACGGCTACTATGATTAGTCGCGGTGTTTTAGAACTCGAAGTTGTGTACAATGCAAGCTATTGCATTATTGAATGAGAAGCGTATTGTGGAAGCTCGGGGTGTTACATAGGTGACATGATCATAGAATATTCATTTGGAATGAATATTTTCTATTTTTTATACTAGTGTTTAGGGGGGAACCATTGTTTTCCATTTAAAATTTGTTTGGTAACATATGGAAAGGAACTATTAGTCTTATATTTACTTTGGACCATAATATTTTTATCTCTAAAAAGATTTACTTAAATTAGAGAGCTAATTTATAGGTAACTAGATCTACTAAAGTAGATCTAACTATTGATTATACCTAGTCAATAGTACATATAATGACATGGTATTGACAAATACAAGTTGTAACCCTTCAAGGTAGAATTGTTACCATTGTTTAATGACATAAATCTCTCCAGGAATATATTTACGGGACATAGGAGGAGATTAGTTGATGAGTTAAATTCTATACACTTCAGTGATTGATTAATCGCATATTACATGATATTTAAAAGAAATGATATTACTACCATATACTCTATTATGGGAAAATACCATTTATATCTAGGGGAAATGCATAAGAATCAGTGAGAACTATCTAATTTTACTTGAGGAATTACAAAGGATATGTATCTGGTATGTGTAGAGGAAGATATGCTAGTTTTAAGGGGACACAAACTAGTCTTCCTTTAGTTAATATGATATTTTATCATATTTAGGCTAAAGTTAATTATAAAAAAAGATCCTTCAGCTAATAGTATCCATATCTACAAATTCTAAGTTAATTTCATCTTCTAAGGTAGCTAAAAAGTACTGTGAAATATGCAGCGGTTTGTTCTAGTTATTCAAATCATGCCTATTATGTAAATTATTATCATAATATACATTATTATATAATTACTATACAAAATTTTCAGTTTTAACCATGGAAAAAATGCTTACACTCAGATATTACATGTCTTAAGGGGTTTTACTCATGGAGGTGAGGTCACAAATAGTAGAATAGCCACAAAGAAGAAATGTGACAGAACCAGCAACTAAAGTCATGAATCATCGGAAACATTATCCTAATCATGTGAGAGATAAAAATAATGGTTAGCAAGTTGTCTCTAGTGTAAGTGGGAGTGTTGTAATAGTGGTTTTCCTAGAAAAAAATAAACATTACTTATCAATTATCATTTCATGTCTACCATGATATATGCAAGATGTACACTTACCATTATTGTATAAATATTTATACATCCCCTATTTAAATGGTAATGTACATAGATTAATTTTTGTATAAAAGGATTATAAAAGATCCCAAGATATAATCAGAACCTTGAGATACTATAACATTAATCAAAAACAAATTTATTTTGGTCTAGATATATCATACTGACTGGACACAGTTGATGTCTAACTATTAGGTGTTGGGGGATCAAAAGAGCAGAGACTTATTCTTTTAAAGTTTTCATTTAGTGATCTTAGGTAGGTGAGATCATGAGGATAGACCCACTAATAATAATACCACATGTTTCAAGTGTCTTTTGTTGTTCTTATATATTACATGTGTACTGGTCTCCTAAACTGAGATCTTTATCAATGTGTGACATTTTATCACATACTTTGATGCAAGGAAAACCCCATGATAATGAAATCATGGGGAGGTAGATTGTGTTGGGTGAATAATTTGTAGTATAGAATTGGTTGAATGGTCAAGATATAATTTTTCCCTTTTTAGTTGAGAAAGTAATATATCTTAAGCCTGGTTGATCAGTATGGAAGTACCTTCATAAATCCTTGTCCAAGGTAGTTGGAGGAAAATATATCGAGTTAGATCAACAAAAAATAAACAATAAATGATGATTCACAATTGTGAATTATTCTTTATGAGATATCTAAATATAAACATATTATATTACACATTGTGTCTTCATGGGTTGGTAGTCCTTGTTATGACTATTCCTTATCTCTTTAGGGGCATTAATCATTTACTAGAGTCTTATCTTGGTCTTTGAATATTATTCACTAATATCCAGATAAGGGACTAAAGGATCATACACAATATAATATTAAATAATCTTCCCTATTCTGGTGAATAGGTATATAGAAAATTGTGGGGCCTACCATGAGGTTCAAGAGTTGTCTAGTTTTATCAGTCTTTTATAAATAAATTAATTCATTATTAATCCAAGTAAAGAATAATTGGGATGAATTTGTTTAGTAAAATAATTAATGAGTTATTTCGTGAATATAGGAAAAATAATATATGAATGAATATTATTTTAATACTATAGGTTCATTTTATAGTTTTAACACTTACATGTCGAGTTATATGACTCAATTTTATCATGTAATATATTTAATATATTACAGGTATGTGATAAAATATAAATTATATTTATGAAGCATTTTATTCCATAATAATTATTTTTTTATTGCTTATTTAGTGAGAGTTTTATCTCAAGGGGTCAATAAACCCTATCTATGTAATTGAGTAATCCACTATATAAGTAGGGAGAGAGATCATTTCTATTATGTTGTTTATTCCAATAGAATGAGAGCCTCTCTATCTTCCCTCCTTCTATAGAGATAAAGTCTCTCTCTGAGTGATGATCTAAGAACTCCTTTGACAGATCGAAGTCATGAGATCAAGGTGATTATCATGATGTCAAATGATTTGTTGGAGGTTCGTTTTAGCACCCATATTTGAACAAATTGAGAGCATACATATTCTTATGGTGTGTGTGGTCGATCTATAGGGGTTTCTCTTTGGACACTTTGATCAATGGTCACTGTCAATTTTCTGCATTTGATCACACTCTGATTCAAATGAGGTGTTCATTAAAATTAATTTATGTTATCTATTTAATTCATGTGACATACTCGGACCATACTGAGGCTTGAATCATTGGATATGACAATTATTATAACTCTGGTGATGAAAAATTTTAAAATCTATGGCCCACCAACTTCTGGTGATTGCCCTAATACCAACAATACTTATTGTCTCATGAGACAAAAACATTACCCAATGTATTAAATCCATTCCTAGGAAAACCCATCATAATAGGTATAAGATTTTGTGTTCCAAAAAATGAAATCAATCATAATGCATAAACATAAGAATTGCACCTAGAAAGAAATGGGTTGCATAAACTTGTCTTATATCGTAATCAAAGGATATTTCATAAATAGTGTAAAGAGAAAAAAATTAAATATTTTATTTTTTCATATACGAAAATATAAGTGTAGGTATCAAAATATGTGGTTAATTTGGGAATATGGACTTTAAATGAGCATTACATAAAAGAATAAATTGATAAAAAAAATTCCCCTTGATCGGGTTTTTTTTCGAAGAAGGAATTTTATAAATGAAGTTAAGGTAGGAATTACCTCATAAAAGGAAGGAAGAATAAGATAGGTATATATGTAATATTTATATATATAGAATTTTAAATAGTTTCCTAATATCAAAGAGAGATAAAAAATTATTTTGAGAGATAATGTTCGTGACCCAACAAAAAGTGTGGTTCGAACGGGTCCCTTACCTTATGTTCCATAATCATTATTAGATGGTACATAATGTCTTCAAAAATTAAATTAGATTTATTAATTACTTAATTTAGAACCATTTATATCTATATTTTATTTAATATAATTTTATTATGTTTATTTATAACCATTTAATTGAGATATAAAGACAACTTTTGTTATTCTGCGCACAATCATATCATGGTTGCAATGTCTAATCACTTGTGGATAATTATTGATGTTATTTTAAAATGGGAATAAAACTATAGATGAGAAATTAAATTGCATTAATGTACATATAAAATTGAAATTGTTCTAAATACCCATATTTTTTATAACACAGGTATGATTCTTTTAGTAAAAACTCTAATGTTATATGGTTAGTTCATTTAGGTCGTTTTACTGACCATCACAAAATAGATTCATTTTAATGAATTAAATGATCATTAAAACATTTAAAAAATTTAAAAGAACTTATAAAATAATTATTATAATAATATTTATCAATAATATTTTTTATAACCATTCTTGAAAGAAGTAGAGAAAAAGTATGTACATCGTTCATGGAGTTAGTTAACCAACCATATTATAAACAACATTTTCAATTTAGAATCTAAATAAGGGAAGGTAGAATATGGATATTACACTATAATAATAACATGTAAATATATTTAGGATATATATGTTATTATTTCAAGGTGGATGGAGATCATATGGTGGTGGTAGAAGAATAATAAAATTAAAATATATTTAGGTTAGTGTTTGCCTCCCCCTTTGGTTGTGTCACTTTAAGATACCCCTTAAGGCTCCTTAGAATGGTATTTTGATGATACCAAAAACACTATGAAATTTGGGAGAGAATTGGTAAGGTTATTGGAAATAATTTTTTCAAGATCTAGGGTTTAGAATTTGTGAGTAGAAGTGGTGGTGAGGGGCGGTATTTATAAGGGAATGAGAATGGTATTTTTGAATATTATAATCATTAGTTCATTATTTTCGCTCAAGAATTCCAATTGTGTTGATTTTGTGACTATATATAGTAAATAGTAATTTTTAGTTCAAACTAATGGATTATTTCATCACCCAAGCCTCAAAGAAGAATATATATAGTTTATAATGTCAAGTACAAAATTTTATCATATTTCATTATTCACAAAAAAAAATCAACTATTTTATAAAATTACAAAAAAAATCAACCTAATAATTTTTTTACATATAGATTACAAAAATTAAATTCATTTTACCAAAATAATTTTATAAATATGTTAAACTTAATTTTTAAATAAGATCCTCATTTATTTTAAAATTACCAATTTTAATATTATGATCAATTTTCTAACCCTTTGAAAAAATTACTTAAGTTCTCATAAAATTATATAATCATTATAATAAAACATAATAGAAATTTATAATAACATTTTATGAAAATAAATTTTATTTTAAATCATTATATTTATTGTAAAGGTTAAATTAAAACATTTATGTTTTATAAAAAATAAAAACATTTAATTTACCATTTTTAAAACATTTATTCTACCCCATGATATAAATATATCATATTTTAATTTTATATGACACCTAAATATTATTTTACACTTCTATAGGTGAGATTAATATTATAAAAGTTAGGTTAACATTCTTCATAGTAAAATTACTAATCCAGTGGGCCGAATATTATTCAATTAGACATATTTATAATGGTTGTATAGGTTCCATACATCCTATAAAAACCTCATATTTCATTAGTTTTTCATTAAATTCTATTATCTCTCAAGATTAAATATATTTTTTCATTTTTAGAATTTATATTTCATTAAGAACCTTATACTTCATTTATATAGCGTTGTTAATTAGTATGATTATTCTTGGGGATTGAGCAAATCCAAATTTTCAAATTATTATTATAATATTTCTATTTTTTTCATTTTTATACATTCAATTTTTTAGCCATTTTTATTCTATAAATGTAATTTTCAAGTTAATATAATAATAAAAATTGGTTTCATAATTGGTTCATGTTATTTATACTATATAACTAAATATGATACAATTATAAGTAGTGGAATTCCATTGTTAAAATTTAGGGTCATTACAACTACCTCTCTCGAGTTCATTGATGGGAATTAAAACATTCTCAGTGGTTCACTCACCACCCCATTTCCACTTGTTTAACCAACCCCACATAACTAATGCATGAATTATCATGCATCAAGGAACTTCATAGAAGGAATTATTACACCACTCTATACTCCTTATAGAATGATTTTCCCATGATTCACAAACCCCCGAGACTAGACCCACATGCCTCTTCAACTATCCTTGCACTATAAGGTGCCAGAACCACCAAAATTAACCATTCTCAGCACTCCTCCTTCATATTTTTATCTCCTTACTTATATATTAACCATGAACTATTCATCACAGAGGTGTAAGTTCAAGATTCTTATCATAATCCCACACTCCAACTCTCCAGGGTCTTACCACCTATGATCTTCACACACCATCCAATGAAAGTTGCATTATAATGTAACTGGATATGAAACACCTTATCAAGACCCAGAATCCCAAATAATCCAAGCACTCACAAACCCAACCTTGTATAATGAGAACTAGCATTAAAGGTGCTCCATACTCAAGGGTTGAAATGTAATTGCAATACCTTCCTTTAAGCCTTTCAAAGGTCATTCAAATTCATAGGGAATTTTCATTAATAAAAAATTAAATTAAGAAATTAACCTTGCATATTCCATCATAAGTAATATCCTCACTCAGGTTACCTTCATGAAGAATGAGACATTGAATCACTAGTAACCATAGTGGAATTTCTAAGGCCATAAGATATTACACATAACCTGAAAAAAGGTCTCACTATGGGTTACAACTCATGAAACGTCATCTAGGAACATCTTTATAGGTATTCTATGATTGATTTTATCCTAGAATAACCACATAGAGGGGACATAGATTCCTAGTATGGCTAAATAGAATTCCATTGGGTGAAAAATGGATAACTCCACATAGGTTATAGTTATAACCTTAACAAATAAGAAAAATATAATGGTAACTCAGAAAATATTATTACTAAGTCAATTAATGTCTTAAAATGACATAAAAAGGTACACTACACCATCCAAACATAGAAATACATCACCATCATCGTCATCATCATCGTCATCGTCTTTTTTTCCCAGGTGCACCACATTATAGTCTCATATAAACTATTATCAAAAGTAAAAATACATAGGGGTTCAGTTGAATATAATGTAATCAAGAACTCATGTGTTCAAACACGATGTATGTTGTTGACACTAAAGTAGTTAAGTCCTCCATTTTCATCATAATCACACACAAGCAGCATATATTTCATGTGAAATCAATGTGATGAATATTGCTTATATGGACAAGATTCAAATCCATATGAAATCACAAAACCTAAAATCCATGTGTTTCATACAATGTAAAATCATATAATCATAATAGTCGGAACCAAGAACATCAGTCTAATTCCCATGTAACCTAGAATTTACTTGATAATGATTTTTTTGATTCACCATAGCAAGTTTTATCATAATATTCAAAACATTCCAATATCATAGTTTATCGTCTCCCAAATTAGAAAAACAGGGCATCTCTAATACCATTTTGTAATGCCCTAAGCAGAATCACCAAGATTGAGTTGGAGTTCCACATAACCTCAAATGCGCATCCCCATACTCCAGAGGCTTCCAACTAGTAACAAGGGTATAATTGAATCATATGTAGACTAAACCCTCAATCAATGTTCACAATAACAGATAAATAATTAAAAATGTAACAATATAGAATTGGGTATGTGGAAATGAAAAACACATCATATATAAAGAATTAATATAGAGGAAATAGACTAAACCTAAATATAAGACAACAATTTCCCACTGATCTAATCACATATACAATATAGAAAAGTAATAAAAGTACAAATAGGATTTGCACCAAACTCAAAGCCTCACCTCATATAGGTCACTAGACTTATAGATATTTATCCTGTAAAATGATAAAACATGGGCCTCATTCCAACATAAACCTGTCACGAGTTAGGGATACTCAAGTTCCCAAGTTTCATGGCTACCTAAGATGGGTATGAGTAAAACTCAATAGAGCACCACCAATGTGGTACAGTGACTAACTGGTAAATGAAGTGTATGTTCTTGTTATAATATTAGACGAAAGTAAATAGGAAATACATAAAATCTACAATAATAACATATAACCACCAATTATATGTAAGAAAAAACACTCGTATATCAAATATTCATGTGCTCACTAAGCATTTATGAATCCCAAACATACATACTTCAGCTCCATACCAAATTTAATGTCAAACAGCCGACTAACACACCCCTCTCAATGAAATAGTCTAAAAACATGTCTAACACATCCCCTTTTAAGGAATAGTCCATTCACATGTCGAAAAAACATCTGACACATCCCCCTTAGGGAATAGTCCATAAGGATCATCTTGTATTCTCAAATATTAAAGAGAGAGGAACAAAACATTTACATTATATTAGATATCAAACATCACGTCATATGAAAAAGATTCATAATCATCATAATATAAATGTGACCAAACATCAGTCATAGGTCTCATAGGGATACACACACATGTGATCAAAGAATAAAATATGGTCTCATAGATACACATGCACACACATGTGATCAAAGTTTCAACATGGTCTCATGGGCTACACATGTACGAACTAGTGATCAAAGCAGAAGACATGGTCTCATGGTATGGACATGCACGCACATATGATTAAGAATAAAATATGATCTTATGGGCAATATGTATCATGTAGCAAGAGAACACACCCATGGGGGTTCATATAATATAAGGAACTCATTTTTATCAAAAAATAATCCCTCATTAGTTGTAATATAGATAGTGGACAAGGTTTTATCATGTCCCTTAGAAAATTGTTTAGTTACATTAGGCATGGTTCCATTAATTATTTAAGAAATTAGGACCCTAAACTAATTAAGAATTATAGGTTATGACTAACACATTTAAGAATTAAGGTTAATTCACTAAAGGTGGAAAACCTCATATCACATTCCAATAAACTATTCATTTTACCATTGGGTATATTACATGGGACCACCAACCTCTAATAGAGTCAAATCCAAACCAAACAAATCCCATCATCTTTTTTTGAGTCCATCCTAGTCCATTAAACCTAAAATAATCACTATGAACTCCTAACTCATTCCCAAGAATTCCAATTTTATTAATTATAAATAAATTACAATTAATTAAAATATTACAAGAAAACTTACAACCAAAGGAGAATGGCGTACTTACCGAAAGACTCATCAGATATCACCCCCTATCCAAAATCATGACCAAACAGCCAAGGAATTTCTATAACACTCTGCCAACATTATTCTAGGAAAAAAAACTATCATAGGGAAACGAAACAAAGTAAAATTTACAATTATTAAATTGGAACCTCCATAATAATGCAACCATGTAATATACCTTAACTACATCATTGTCCCGTGGAGTTTGGGATATTCTCGACGCAATCCTAAATCTATGTTATGAAAAATCCCCAATTTATTTCCATCATTCAATGGCTGATTCATATTCCTTCAATCAAAAACCATAGAATATATCACCAAAGGATATACCTTCAACAAAACACCCATCAATCATATTTTTTCATCTTCATGGGACAACCTCTGGATATGTCGATTCAAAGTCCCATCATTCTCAGATAATTCCACCAATATCTAATGTAATTGTCATACTATTCATTAAATGGGATCTAACCAATGATAAATAGATGATAAATATAACTAAACATAAAAATATTCAAAGAGAATTGATATGATAAATTATTTAAAGGGTTAAGACATACCAAGAGGAATAGTCCACGGTGAATGGAACCGTGTTTAACCACCACATGAGGAACAAGGAGACCATGATTGTTAAAGAACAAAGTATATTACATGGATTCACTAATGTATCTTTCATATATACACCTTGAATCAATTAAAACACGTTGAGGGGTGAGGGAGGGATGAATATGGCCAAATTGACCTAAAAATCAACAAAAATATGTCAAACATGAGGGGGACTCAATGTCCTGAAGAATCGAAAGGCCCTTACTAAATAGCTACTCAGTGCACCCCACGGGCAGGTTAGTGGGGGTCCACTATCTATATGATGAGTCTGATATAGAAACAGGTCTATTTATCACCCCACTGACAAGTCGGTGGCTATAGTAGTAGCTTCAGAAATTCTGGACCTCTTATGTTGAAACTTTGAGCTCTGAGACACCCATAGATCTTCCTTTCAAGTGTTAAAACACCTCCTTAAAAAGTTAAAATAGGTATCATCTAGTTTAATCACCAATTTCTTTGAAAAATCCATTCACCAAATTAAAATTTCAAATTCCCTCAAAAATTCATAACACATAATGACATGGATCATTACAAGGGGTATATATGGTAGTGTGATAAGACTATAGATAAATGATTAGTTATTTTAGGTAGATATTATTATCTTTTTACAACATATTCTATATTATGTTTAATAAGGTCTTACTAAAATATTCTATATATCTTTTGGAATCCACCTAGTAGTAAGAATATTGGTTGGGGTAAATCTTATATTTTGAGTATATCCCATTTAACACATACACACATAAATTTTTTTGTTATCCAATAATATGGTATTGGGAACTAAAATTTTATTTATAATATTTTATTTTATAAATTTAATCATGGAGTTTATCAAGACCACTTCTTGAGTTTATACTTTCTCTTATTTTTCAAAAGGATTTATTTGTGTAAATAATAAACATAATCTAAAAAATGGTTTTTGGAGGACATGGTTCCATGAATAATATTACCCATATATAAAATATCTTGTATTGTTTTTTACTGTGTATCAACTTTAGGGGTTAATAAATAAATATGGAATGAATCTGGTATGAATGACACTATATTGAAAATCCCCTGAAATTGTACACCATAGAGGCCCAAAATTACCTAGGCCTTTTTATTGGTGGGGGGTTTTGCACATGTATAATGGGAACCACATGTTCCTATGTGGACTTCATTAATCACTTTCTTGATTTATTAACCTTTTTTTATCAATTGATAACCCCATAAAAACCAAGATTATGGAGGAACTTCTTGGTGTTTGTGCCATTATAGAGGAAAAAATTTATTTGTCACCTCAGAATTTATTTTTTTATCTCATACTTGGGGAAGAGTTCTATGATGGTGTTATTCCAATATTGGAGTCATCTAGTTGGACACCTCTTAAATTTTAATGTTGTGGATATCTATTAGGTAAAGTTGGAAACATTCTTATCTAGCTCCTCTATATCTTTACTAATGAAGGGGTAATCACTCTTCGATACACCACGTATATTATCATCTCGTCTTATTCTGGGTTAGTGGTGGATTTAGCTATGAAAACACTTATTTGTGTTACACATTATCTCATGATTTATTATATAAGAGTACATATAATAAAACCCTAAATATTGAGAAGTATATGGTCTTTAGGGAATAGATACATTACATAAAAACTTAAAATAGGGGATAGATTTTCATTATTTAAAACTTTTTTAACATGATCATATTATTCCATCATTATTAAAACTTCTTGCGATAACCTTCGGAGATACCTAAGAAATGGGTGAGCTATAAATCCCATTAAGGGAATAAACAAAGCATAAAATAAAGAAAGTATTACTTGTTAGACAATAGTCATATCCATGTGACATTAAAGGGGTGAGAATCATAAACATGAACAATGAGGAATGCTATAGCATAATAACATAAAGGAAACATGGGAATGTGGAAAAACCTAAAACATGACATAATAATCACAATCCAAGGTTAACTACCAAGACAACATGACATGATGTTATTAGTATAACCTCTTGTGCACCATTAATGGAATCTCATGAGACTAAAACATTACCTAATGCATTCAAGCACTACTTGGGAACACCCATCATAATCATATCATGTACATGCATAACTATTCCAATAAATCATATAACATAAGAAAATATTTCATTAAATATAATCCCACGATAGTTGAGTGTGGATTATAAACATGTAAGTCCCCAGTCAAATAGTTATAAGTGTATAAAGGTGAACACCCTTGGTTGGAAATGGGTATGGGTATTCACTACACAAATTTTTGGAATGGAAAATCATGGTGAAATTTCAACAGCATAACAGTGGCACATAAATGTTCATGGGAGGTCATAATGAGAGTAAAGGGGGACTATCGTCATTTATACATCATAAGGGAAGTATGGGAGATATGTAAGAACATATCCCAACATTAATAATAAGAGACAAAATGCATAAGATAATTAATATGCTTGAAGAAAGAGGACAATGAGAGGTTCTCTTACCATGAGAAGGTGATTCCAAAAGCATGAAAGGAGATTTTTGATAGATTTAGGGAACCTTGGGAGGACTCTAGATAGTGGAGAGAATATTAAGGACATGCATTGTGGTTTTTTAGTGAAGAGGAATGGGAGATTGGGTTGGCTTATATAGGAAAAGAGAGGGGAGTTCTTTATTATTTCCCAAACATAGGTTTCAAAACCTATATAATGATGTAAAAAAACCAAAAACCTTACAATGGTTTTTTCCCAATTTTCAAATAAAGAGTCGTGCATTTCATTATTTTATAGGGCCAAGTGTATAAATTATTAAAATATTTCCCTTGGGGTGTGGAAGCGATCCGCGCTCTTAATGAAATGATTTTAAAACCATAAAATATAATATAGGTTTTTAAATATTCATAAAGTATTAATAAAATTATTAAAATAACCTCAAAAAATATTAATCAAAAGGGAAAAAATATTTTGCGAGGGTTTATTTTTACCCAAAAATTCAATTGTCTCATTAAATTATGAAAATTCTCTATTTTATAATTTAAAATCTATGATTCCTAAAATAATATTTATTTTATCCAAATAGTTTTATAAATATTTTAATTTTCACTTTTTAAATAAGAATCAACATTTATTAAGAAATGTTGTGTTTTTTGACAATAACAGTTTTTCAACCATTACAAAAAATATTTTTGATTTTAAAAAATTATATTATCAAATATATCTAATAAATACTAATTAATAATAATAATTTATTAAAATATATTATATTTCAAAAAAACACTAATTCATCAAAAGGAATGTCTTATTTTAAATTTCATATTACCCAAAAATACAGTTTTTGTTGTATCATATCGAAATAAAAATTATTTATAATGTAACAAGAATAAGAAGTAAATATAATTCTAATTCTAATGAAAAGAAAATATGAATATTCATATTATTAGGGTTATAATTCATATCCTTTTATTACACTAGAAAACTCCACAAGGGTAAGGTGTGTGATAGTGATATTTTCTTGGGGTGGTTTAGAGTACATGGTTTGGTCTATGATTTCAATGAGCTTGAAATTCTTCCATAAAAAGTTTCTCTCATTCTTTAGTTGTTCGATATAAGATTGGGATTATTCATGGGAAAATCCTAGTAAATTTATCTTCCTTATAATCTATGATAAATGGGATCTATAGGGTACGAACCTACTAGTCGAGGATATCACTTCGTTTGTCTATTTCAATTGGATTTTTCAAAACCCTATATTTACACTATTCATACAATCACTATTTAATGGATATATTTTCAACAGTTATGATTATTAATGGTGTTTTTAATTTAATATGATATAATAAAATAAAATAAGATCATGTGTTTTCTATAACCATCATACAAAATAAGATATTTAATTAAATCATAAATAGGATTCTACTTATAGAAGTTTGTGTCATTACAATCTTCCCCCCTTCAGAAATTTCTCCCAGGAATTTTTCATTTCCTACACTAAAATGGATGTGGTTAATTATATTTCATCACCTCATCCTATTTACACATTTATTCTTCAAAATTTTGGTTTCTCAATAGCACTTTGACTTGGTTCATTGTCTTACTTCATAGAAATTTTTCAATATAGTCTAACTTCTTCACCTGTTACTCATCATGTGAAAGAACATTATACAACGGTACCACCTTCGGATTCAATTCATCTAAGGGGTATGGTATGTACTTCCTCAATATTGATACATGGAATACATCATGTACTTATGATATGTTCGGTGGGAGTACTGGTCGATAGGCCACCATTCTAATGTGATCAAGTATCTCAATGAGATAGATGTATCTTGGAGTAATATTTCCTTTATTCCCAAATATAATGAATTTATTACATAGATATATATAGAGGAATAACTTATCTCAAACCTCAAACACTCAGAATCATTGAAAATTGTCATCATATATCTTATGGTGACTCTAAGAATTCCTAATGTGATGCTGAATGGTATTGATCATTTCTACCATTTCCTTAACCATTTCAGGTTCCATTAGTTTTCCTTTTCCAACTTCATTTAATCATTCAGGTGTTCTGTACCTATTTCCATAAAGATATTCATAGGGGAAATTTTGATGCTAGAGTGGAAACTATTATTGAATGATAACTCAACCATATGAATATATTGATCTTATCCCCCTTTGATGATGTTGATCCCATCCTCCTTTAAAGTTACTTGAGCAGGATCTCAACATGTCCCCGAGTGTATGGATAGTCTACTCAGATTGGCCATTAGTTTGAGGGTGATAATACTTTATGAAGTGAAACTTAATAATTATAGAATGTTGGAGACTCTTGCAGAATTTGGAGTTAAATATTTAGTCACGATCAGATACAATTGATTGTGGTGTTCCATGTAGCCTCACCACTTATCTAATGTATATCATTGAAATTTGATTGAGTGATAAGTCCTATAAAATATCAATGAATTGAATAGTCCTTGTATTTTGATACACCAAAAAGAGTATATAATTATTTCCCCATGATTTATTTGGAAGACCAGTGACTAAGTATATGGTAATGTTTTACCATTTCCATGTAGGTATGGGTAATGGTTTCATCATCCACTTGGATTCTTTCATTTCATCCTAAAATTTCTGACATACAAGAAACCTTTATATATATTCCATTGTCTTAATATTCTATATATTTTACAATCAATAGCTATGTCGTAGATCTAGATATATCTTTGTGCTCCATAGATGGATGGAGAAGGATGATATATGTACATCATTCACAAACACTTATTTAACATAGGATTTGATTGTAAACATAGCCTCAATTCCAATATTACAACTCCTTCTTCATTAATTTTGAACTCTACGGATTTTTCATTTTTATAGATTTCACCTTCTTCTAAATTTCCCCATTAACTCTTTGAGAACCATTTATCTTCTCCAGAAGGTATGGTTAAGAAATCATTTATGAAGGTATTGATGATGTTCCTTCCTTTATGATTCTCATGTTCATCCTTTTTAAGTTTAAGAATATCATATCCTTCTCAATTCTCATAAATTATAAAATTGTTGTATCCTATCTACTTAGAGTTTCTAGAACTTTATTTTCTTTCATAGGATAGTAGTGGATAGAGAAATCATAGTACTTAATTAGATCTATCCATCTCTATTAGCGCATATCCATCTCTTTCTATTTTAATATATATAGTTAAGGTTTTCATGATCCATATATATTTCACACTTCTCCCCAAAGAGATAATGACGCTAGATTACCAACATCAAGATTACTATAGCCAAATATTGATCATTCATTGGGTAGTTCTATTCATGAACATTCAATTACCTTGAGGTATAGTATATCACTCTGTCGTTATTTATTAGTACACATCCCAAACCCTTCTTCCAAGCATCATTGTATACCATGAAAAGTTCCTCACTTTTTGGTATTTTATGTACATGTGTAATAATAAGACTATTTTTAAACTCCTTTAAGAACTATTCACATTAATTATTTCAAAAAAAAACTTGACTCACTTCTGATTTATCTTTGTTAAGGGTTTGAAAATCGAGATAAATTTCATAAAAATCAATGATAATACCTAGATAATCCAGGGAAACTACATATTTCCGTCATAGATGTTGGCCTCATTCATCCTTAAATTTACTCTATATTTGAAGGGTCTATAGATATCCCATTACTTGTGATAATATTCTCTAATAATTAAACTTACTTAAACCAAAAAAACACATTTGATGTACTTTTCATAGATATTCTCCTTTCATAAGGTCTTAAGTGCTGTGCTAAAATAATAATCGTGATCCTCCTTACTTTTTAATAACATTATAATATCATCTATAAAGACTAGAAAAACATTTTCCAGGTAATATCTAAATAATTAATTCATTAACTATATGAATTTTTCTAGAGAATGAGAGGGTTTTAATGGCATTACTATGAACTCATAGGGACCGTACATTGTGTGTAAAGTAGTATTGGGGATATCTTCTTTCACCCTTATTTGATAATACCACGATCGATGATCCTCCTTGGAGAAGTATTGGGATCGACATAGTTGATCGAAAAATTCATCAATCTATGGTAGAGTATACATGTTCTTTATCATGAACTTGTTGAGCTCATGATAGTCAATGAAAATGTGTATTGAACCATCCTTCTTTATTAATAGGACTAGTGCACCAGAAGGTGAAGAACTTGGGTATATGAACCCTTTATCCATATTCTCATGTAGTTGTTTCTTCATCTCCTTATATTCTAGAATATCTATTCGATACAAATTACTATATAATGGGAATTACCTAGGTATAATCTTGATTGATAATTAAACCTATTAGATAGGAGGAAGACCCAAAAGTTATTCAGGAAACACATCAGTGCATTACTTATCAATGAGTATGTGTTCAATGCTAATATTTTATTTAGAATTAATCATTTTAGAAATATATGTTTTCTTTTAGGGAAATAATATTCATGCTTGTGATGTTTGTGCTGAAGAAGATTCTTCTTCATCCTTGAATTTGCACCGAATTAGAGGACGATTCTCGATATAAAGAGTGATATCCTTCTTATGTAAATATATGTTTGCACTATTTTTGGAAATACAATAATACATATAATTACATCAATTTCCATTACAGGGGATATCAAAAGGTTTTTTGAAAATTATAGACAATAAATTTTGACATGGGAAGTGTTATATAATTTGGATGCAATAATTTTTCTACTTTATAATTTCACAAATAGCACTAATTCCATGATTTGTGGTTGGTTTTGAATAGTTCTACTAAACTTTCATGATATGAATGAATTCAAATAACCAAAATAAAAAAGTATGTTCACTATTCTTGAATAAATAACTAGAATACCTATCACCACTTCATTTTCAAGATCCACATTAATGGTTTTAATGGAATATTATCTACCTTAATACCAAGGAGGTGGTTGGTGTAGATTGTCTCTAATAACCCTTGTCTTAGGGTAGTCGTTCACATAGTGTCCTTATTCCATGAAGTTGAAACAATGGACAATAGGGTTAGGGTAGGTTGGATCATTCCTCTCTTTTATTACATTTTTTTGTTTCATCTATTATAAATCTCTAGCTAGGTGACCTTACTTTATACACATTGGACATTTCCTCTTCCCCCTTATGAGATTTATAGGGTACTTCTTCCCACACTTTTGGCAAGTGGGATGTTGGAATTTCTTACCACAGTTACATTTCTCCATCATACCAATGAAATTAAACTTCACTTTTTTACTTATTATCCTAATGATACCCTTGATATTATCTAATACCCATTTCAACTTTGAGGTCACACCTAAATAATTTCCTCATAGATATCAAGGTCTTGGGTCACCAGGTATTTTCTTATAGAAAGTTTTATCCCACCAAAAAAGTGATCAGATTTTTAATTGGGGGTAACAAAAAATACGAAGGTGTATCATGAAATTCTGGTGAAGTTTTCCACATACACATTAATGGATTCATCATATTTTTTCTTGAGGTAAATTAAATCCCTATCCATTTCAATTTATAGAGTTCAAGTAAAATATTCTTTGAAAAAAAATTCTTGAACTCCTTCCACCCCATCACTTTGATCTCTTCCTCAGGCTTTGTATTCTTCATCAATGTCCACCACAGATCATCTTCTCCTTTAATATGATAAAAATATAGTATAACATTCCATTTATCAGAACATTAAAGTATGTAGAATATCTTCTCAATGGATTTGATCCATTCTTCCTTGATTAAGGTATCATATGATCCATTAAAAGTCAGAGGCCTTATCTCTTAAATGTCTTAATTATAGCTCATTCTTTCTTAGGGGGATTTGGGAGATCCTCTGGAATCATGTTTCTATTCCTAACATGAGTCAATTTAGAGAGTAAATTAAAAAATATTATGATTATTTCTCTCATCAAGTTGGGAATCTTGTTTGGGAAGTCATCACATTTATTTTCACATTGGTTATTTACTCAATTTCTCCTATTTCCAACCATTGGCGAGAATAAAGTGAAAATTAGGGATAAATATTTTTTAAATATTAAATGAATAAATGGGAATCCAATAACATTAAATTGATAACTTATAAATGGAATTTATTATTTAACTTATGAATTTATAAGCTTCAAACTATATTATCCTTAATATATTTCATCTCATAAAATTTTATGGAATTTTATTTCTTAAAAATGGTTCATAATGAGCTTGTGAATTTACTAAAAGTATATCTTCATAGAGTGTCAAAACTAGGTGTACATCAAGGCACATTTTCTTTCACTAATTAATGATTGAGTCTAGCTCAATGTAGTGTTTTCAGGTGTTTCACCTAGGTACATCTCTGCCAGAACCACATCAACTTGTAGTATGCAGGCTGAGATGTATTTTCTTGGAAACCACTTACTCTATACTTTAACAAAATTTACATATTTATTATAATGTTTTTTTATCCCTAAGTAATTAAATATAGTTTTCTAATCTTAATCCCAAAAATAACTAAACTTTCCTTTGATACCAACTATGAAAAACATCGTCTTTATTAAACATTAATTAATGATTTATTACATAATAGTGTACATAATAAAACCTAGAAGATTGATAATTATAATTTATTTTAGAATTAGGTACATCACATAACAAATTAAAACATGGGATACATCATAATTATTGAAAACATCCTTAACATGCTAATATTATTCCACCATTCTTAAAACTGCGTGAGATAACCTGGGGATATACATAAGAAAGGGGTAAGCTATAAATTCTAGTAGGGGAATAAAAATATAATACCATGAATAAATTATTACATGTTATAAAATTTTAATTTCCATTGGACATAAAAAGGGTGATAATCACAAACATGGACAATGAGGTATGATATAACATTATAATATAAAGGAAACATGGGAATGTGCAAACAACTAAAAACATGACATCATAAGCATAATTCAAGGTTAACCACCAATAAAACATAACATAATGTGATTATTATAACCTCTTATGTACTATACATGGTGTCTCATGTTACCGAAACATTTCCCATTTCATCAGAGCACTATTTGGGCTCACCCATAAAAATCATATCATGTATATACATTAGTTTTCTATTTAGATCATATAACATAAGAAAATATTTCACCACATTTAATCCCATGATAGTTGAGTTTGGATTAGATAAATTTAATTCCCCAATAAAAGAATTATAATTTCATTAATGTGAACACCCTTGATAGGAAATGGGTACGGGTATCCACTACACAATTGTTTTACATGGAAAATCATAGTGAAATTTCAGCAACATGACGGGGGAAACATAAATGTTCATGGGAGGGATTAATGAGAGTTAGATGGTTATGTAATAATGTATAAATATTAAGGCAAGTAATGAGTATATGAAATAACATATCCCAACATTAATAATTGGAGAAAAAATAAATAAGATAATGAAGATACTTGAATAAAGAGGAGAAGGAGAAGATCCCTTACCTTGAGAGGGTGATTCCAAAATCTTCAAAGGAGATTATTGAGAGATTGGGGGAAACCTCAAGAGTATTATAGAGATATGAGGTAAGATTAAGTATATAATCCAAGATTTTTTAGTGAATATTAATGGGATTCGACTGGGTTCATATAGGAAAGTATAGGGTAGTTCTTTATTATTTCCCAAATGTAGCTTTTGGACTCTATATAATAAATTAATCAAAAACAAAAACCATCCAATGGATTTACCCCTTGGTTTTTAATATAGAGGATTAATTTTAATTATTTTATAATTCTGATTTAAAAACTTATTAAATCTCTTTGGTTTCATTATGATGATATAATACACACCTTATATTTATGCTGTATTTAATTTTTACCTGAGAATTCGACCATCTCAAAAAATTATGAAAAATTCTCCATTGGATAACTTCAACATTTTAAATATAAAAATAGTATTTATTTATCCAAGTAATTTTATAAATATTTTAATTTTCAGGTTTTAAATAAGAATAAATATTTAATGATAGATGTTGGTTTCTTTTATAATAACAGTTTTCAAACCCTTATAAAAAATATTTTTGACGTCAGAAAATTATAATGTCTAATATTCTTAACAAATAATATTTAATAGTAACATTTTATTAAAATTTAATTTATTTTAAAAAGTTTATTAATTCATAAAAAGTAATTTCTTATTTGAAATTTCATATTACCTAAAAATAAAAATTGGGTTTTATCGTATCAAAATCGAAATCATTTATAGTGAAACAACAAAAATAAGTAAATATAATTACTATTATTATAAAAAAATAGTATAAATATTTATATTCTTAGTGTCTTGATACATATCCCTTTATTATACCAATAAATTACATGAGGTTATGGTGCATGATGGCCATATTTTATTAAGGTGGTTCTACATACATGGTTTGGTCCATGATCTCGATGAGCTTGAGCTTCTGATATAAACTATTTGACTCATTCTTTAGTTATTGGATCTCATCTTGGGATTGGTCATAGGAAAATTCCATTAATTCTATCTCCCTCAAAATATTCAACAAATGGGCTTCATAGGGTACAGTCCTACTAGTCGCGACCACCACTTCTTTTGTCTATGTCTATTGGATTTTTCAAAACCAATAGTTATACTAATCATATGATCATTGTTCAATGACTATATTATGAATGGTTATGATGCTTAATGGTATTTTAAATTTAATAGGATATAATAAAAACAAATAATTTCATGTGTTTTATCTTACCATAATACATAATAAGACATTTAATTAAATCATAAATGGAATTTTACATATAAAATTTTGGGTTTTTCCAATCTTCCCCCTTTTAGAAATTTTACCCTAAATTTTTTTCATTTCCAATACTAAAAAAGATTAGTGTAATTATGTTTCATCACCTCCTCTAGTTCCCAGTTCACATCTTCAAAATTGTGGTTTCTCCATATCAATTTGACTAGGTGCATTATCTTATTTCATATAACTTTGTCTCTACAATCTAAGATCATCATTGGATTCTCCTCACATGAAAGATCATTATCCAATGGTGCCACATATGGATTCATTACAAGTAATATCTCTAGTATGTACTTCCTCAATAGTGATACATAGAAGAAATAATGTACTTGAGATTGATTTGGGGGAAGTTCTAGTCGATATGACACTACTCTGATGCAATCAAGGATATCAAAGGGACCAATGTATCTTGAAATAAGATTTCCCTTCTTCAAAAATCTCATAAATTTATTCCATATATATGTGTTGATGAATGTTGTATCTCCAAACTCAAAATCTAGGTCTAATCGATGATTGTTATCATAGTTGTTCTATCAGTTTTGAGAATACCTGATGTGTTGGTGAATGGTGTTGACCTTTTCCAATATTTCCTTGACCATTTTAGGACCCTAAAATTTACATTCACCAACTTTATCCCATAATGTAGGTGTTATATACCTCTTCCCATAAAGGGATTCATATAGATCCATTTAGATGTATGTGTGTAAATTGTTATTATATGAGAACTCAACCAAAGTAAGGTGTTGATCCCATCCTCCTTTGAAGTAAATTGAGTATGCTCTCACCATTTTCTCTAGTGTCTATATAGTATACTTACATTGGCCAATAGTTTTAGGGTGATAATACGTTCTTATGTTCAAATAAATATTTAGAGAATGTTGGAGAATCTTCCAAAATTTTGAGGTAAATCTTGGGTCTTAATCAGATACAACTAATAGCGGTGTTCTATACAGCCTCACCACTTCTCTAATGTATATCCTTCTAATTATATCTAGTTAGAAGTCTTATTTAATTGAAATAAAGTGAGCATTCTTTGTAAAATTATCTTCCACAACCCATATAGAATTATTTCTCCTTGATTTCTTTAGAAGACCAGTGAAAGCTTTTATGGTTATGTTTTTCCCATTTCCATGTAGGTATGGTTAATTTTTTCATCATACCATTGTATTTTTTCCTTTCAACCTTCACTTTCTAACATAAAATACACCTTGATGAATATTCTATGATCTTCACCTTCTTTATATTTTCCCATCAACAGTGCTCTTAGAGATCTAAATGATTCTTTTTTCTCCCTGGATGGATAGAGAAGGTTGAGCTATTTGATTCATCTAAATACACCTTCTTTAACTCAGTATTTGATGGTACACACTGCCTAGAGTCAAATCTAACAACTCCTTGTTCATTAATTTTTAACTCTAAGGATTTCCCTTTTATTATACCTTCCACATTATTCTGAATTTCCATATCATCTCTTTGATAATACTTCATCTTCTTGGAAGGTATGGTTGAGCAATAATTTTTGAATGGATTAATGATTTTACTTCCTTTATGATTTCAATGTCCATCCTTTTCAAGTTTAAGAATATCAGATCTTTATTGATTCTCATTAATGATAAAATTGTTGGATCCTTTCTACATAGAGAATATTCCATTTTATTTTATTTCACATGATGGTAGTGGATTGATAAATGATAGTCTTTAATCATCTAGAACCATATTTTATAGAACATATTAATCTTTCCTTCTATGAATATATAAGTAAGGCTCTTAATATCCATTTATTCATATTTATTATTATATATTTATTTCCAAGGGAAGAAAGAGTTCAAGACATAAAGAAAAAATTAGTAAGAACAGGGAGTTGGATAATGGAGCCTGAAATAGTGAAGACTAAGGGAATTCCCTATAACAAGGTTCTCCCCCTCAGTGCACAAAGGGTTTGTGTATGAAAAGAAAATTGTACCTATAACATGGGTAGTCAAAGAAGCAAGATGGCCTGCCATGTTGTTCCCCTCATGCCAAGTATGGAGCACTCAGATGCTGTTGTTGAGAAAGCCTTTACATATTATGATAATGTAGTAGATTGAAAAAGTGGTGTTGCATGTGTCAAGGAGAGAATGTTGTAGAATAGTAGATTCAATTTCTACCTCAAACAAAACAATATTTCATTGACAGAATAAGCTTAAACTAGTGAGTATTTCCCTGGCCTCAACTTGAAGAGACTGTCTGCATCTGAGGTGAGCTATGAAGGCCAAAATGATAGAGCCATTAGGGTCGTGCACTATCCCACCATCCCTCATGGTGCCTTGGAGATAGGAACCATCAATATTGAGTTTGAGGACCTTTAGAGGAGGTCACCAGCGGACCCAAGAGACTTGGGTGGGGGTTGCGGAGAGCCCGAGTGGGAGGAATGATTGTTTGGAGAGGTTTGAGGAAAAGTACATGTGTATAATAAGTACATGTGAATTTATAAGCCTCTTTTTCAACTCCTTGAAGATCTCTTCACATTCATTATTCTAATAAAACTTGACTCCCTTCCAAGTTATCTTGGTTAGAAAGTTTGAAAATCATGAGAAATTTCTCACAAATCGATGAAAGTACCTAGGTAATCTAAGGATAATACATATTTATGTCATAGATGTTGTCCTTGACCATCCTTCAATTGCCTCTATCTTTGAAGTGTACATATGTATCACATTACTTGTGATAATATTCCCCAATAATGATACTTCCTTTAACCAAACATCACATTTTATGTTTGTTTCAAATAGATTCTCCTTTCATAAGGTCTTTAGCACATTTCTCAAATACTCCTCATGCTCCTACTTTCTTTTGGATTACATTATAATATCATCTATAAAGACTACTGAAAATTTAGTGACGTAATATCTAAATAATTTATTCATCAATTGCATGAATTTTTTTGGAGCATTAGTGGGTCTAAATGGAATTACTATGAACTCATTGTGCCCATCCCTTGTACAAAAAGCAGTCTTGGGGATATCCTATTTCAACCTTACTTGATAATACCTTGAACAATAATACACCTTGGATAAGTATGGGGCTCCACATAGATGATTGAATAAGTGATAAATATGTCTTAAAGGATACATTTTATTTTTCGTGATCTTGTTGATCTCATGATAATCAATGAAAAGGTGAATTTTCATATCCTTTTCTTTGATTAAGAGGATTGGTGCACCCCAAGGCGAATCACTTGGGTATATAAACCATTTATCCAGATTCTCATGTAGTTTTTTCTTCAGTTCCTCATGTTCTAGAACATCCATCCTGTACAAATACTTTATTAATGGGAATTCCTTAGGTATAATCTCAATTGAAAATTCAACCACTTGACTAGGAAGAATACTGGGAAATTATTCCAGAAACACATCAGCATATTCCCTCAAAATATGAATTTATTCAAGGATGATATTTTCCTTAGAATTAATCACTTGAAATAGATATTATTGTAAATAGGGTAATAATTTCATTTCTTGAGATATTGGTTCTAAATAATATTCCTACATCTCCTTGCATTTGTATAGAATTAGAGGAAGATTCATGATATGGAATGTGATTTCCTTCTCATGGAAATTTATGTTGGGTATATATAAGGAAATTCAATCCAAGACTAAAATTTCATTAAATTCCACTAAATGTGTTATCATAATGTTCAATGTAAATTTAAGACCACAAATTTTGATTGTGGAGGAGTTATATACTTGGGATAGAATAGTTTACCCATTCCCAGTTTCATCGAAACCTATACTTTCATTATTTTTTGGTGTTTTAATAGTTTTAATAAACATGAGTGTTATGAATGAATTCATAGAAGCATAATCAATTCATACATTAACTATTATTAAATGAATAACTAGTTTATTAGTCACCACTTTGTTGTCACGATCCAACTCAGTGGTTGTAATTGAATTTCCTATCCCTTACATCCTTGGAGGTTGTTTGTGATAGTTGTCTCTAACAACACTTGGTATATGAAACTGGTTCACATAGTTTCATTATTATTTATAGTTGAAACATTATAAAATAGGATGAGGGTTAACTAAATCATTTCTCTCTCCAATTTAATTTTTGGGTTTTTCCTGTATGCAATCTCTAGAAAGTTTCTGTTCCTTTCCACACCTAAAGTATTTACTCCTCGCCCTTAGGCAATTTAAGGGGTGATTATTCCCATACTTTTGACAAGTGGGATGTTGAAGTTTCTTACAACAGTTATATTTCTTCATTACGCCATCAAAAACTAACTCCACTTTATTCTTCATACCCCCATGATATCCTTGATATTCCCTGATATCTGTTTTAACATTGATAGAACACTGAACAATTTTCTAATAGCTATTAAAGATTTGGATCGCCATGGATTTTCATAGACTGTATTTCATCCCACCAAATAAGCATTAAACTTTGCAAAGACGAAGGCATATCATGTAAGTCGTTTTATGTTTTACTCATATTCCATGATGGACTCGTTGTCTTTTTTTACTTTAGTTTAAAGAAATACCTTTACATTTTAAGTCAAATAGTGTGAGGAAAATATTTTTCAATTTTTTATGAACTTCTTCCACCCCATCAATTAAATATCTTATTTAGGAAGATTATTATTGATAAATGTCCCCACTAATCAGATTTTCCCTCCATAAAATAATCATATAGTATAACCTTATCCTACTCCAGACATTTAAGGATGAATAAGATCTTATCAATGTTTTTTATCCATTGTTCTATGATTACAGTATCAGATGATCCATTCAAATTCGGAGGCCTTTATCGCATAAAGGTCTCAATTGTAACTTTTTATTTCATATCTGGATTTGGGTGTTCCTCCTAATTTAGGTTCCTATTCAAAACATGAGTCAACTAATAGAGTATCAACACAAATTTCACAATCTCTACTCCCATTGGGTTGGAGAACTCATTTGGGAAGTCATCACATTTCCCTTTACATTGTTTGTTTACTCAATTCCTCCTATTTCCATACATTGGATAGAATAAATTAAGAATTAGGTATTATTATTTTAAAGATATTAAATTCCTAAATAGGAATCCAATAACATTAAAGGGACAATTTATAAACATTTTTTCCATTAACTTATGAATTTATAGGCTTCAATCTATTTTATCCATAATATATTTCCTAACATAAATTTTATGTAATTTTTTCCCTAATAATGGTTAGTAATGAGATTTTTAATTTACCAAAGCATATCTTCCAAAAGTGTAAAACCAGGTGTGCATCCAATCCCATTTTCATGCACCAATTATCAATTGGGTCTATCTCAATGTGGTGTTTTCAGGTGTTACCAGTATGTACATCTATGCCATAGCCATATTCACATATAGTATCCAGACAGGGATATATTTTAATGGAAACAGCTTACTCTATAATTTAGCAAAATTTATATTGTTTTTCTTATGATTAATAATATCCCCAATCCTTTCTATATATTTTTCTAATCTTAATCCCAAAAAATAACTAAACTTTCCTTTGATACCAACTATGATAACCCTTGTATTTATTACAAATTAATTCATGATTTTTTACATAAGAGTACACATAATACACCCCATTAGATCAATAATTCTAGATTTTTTAAAACTAGGTACATTAATTAACAAATTATAATAAGGGATACATCATCATTATTAAAAACATCTTTAACATACTCATATTATACCATCATTATTAAAACTGTATGGGATAACCTGGGGACATACATAAGAAATTGGTGAGATATAAATCCCCATAATGGAGTAAACAAATCATAACATAAATAAAGTATTACATGATACACAATAGGTTTTTCCATGGGACATAAAAGGGGTCAGATTCATAAACATGAACAATAAGGCACTATATGGAATGATAACATAAAGGCAACATGGAAATGTGGAAAAAACATTGAACATGACATTATAATCATAAGTTAAGGTTAAAATCCAATAAAACATAATATAATGTTCTTAGGATAACCTCATGTTCACCACACATTTCATCTCATGAGACTAAAACATTACCCAATGCATTGGAGCTCTATCTAGGAACACCCATCATAATCTTTTCATCTACATGCATAAGTGAATCATATAGATCATATAACATAAGAACATATTTCATCAAATTTAATCCCAAGATATTGTATTGTGTATTACATACATTTAAGTCCCTAATAAAATAATTATAATTGTATAAATGTGAACACCCTTGATTAGAAATGGGTATGGGTATTCACTACACAATTGTCTGTAATGGAAAATTATGGTGAAATTTTAACAGTATAATTGGTTTATATAAATGTCCATGGGAGTTATTAATGATATTGAAAGGGGTCTATCCTAATTTATATATCATAAGGTAATTAATGGGGATACATAATAAAATATCCCAATATTATTAATTCGAGATACATGGCATAAGATAATGAAGATGAATGAATAAAGAGGGGAAGGATAGGATCCATGACCCTGAGAGGGTGATACAAAAATCATGGGAGGAGATTCTTGATATATTTAGAGAACCATGGGAGGAATATAGATATTATTTTATAGTAAGTATGTGATCCATGTTTTTTAGTGTTGTTTAATGAAATCTTGGGTGAGTTTATATAGTAAAAGAGAGGGGAGTTCTTTTTAATTTCCCAAACATTAGTTTTGGACTCTATCTAAAAATTTAATCAAAACCAAAAACAATATCCTGGTTTTTTCCCATGATTTATTTCAAATATTAGTGGTTTTAATTATTTTATAAGTCCAATTGTTGAACTTATTAATATATTACCATTGGTGATGTGTAAGTGGGTCATGTTCTTAAAGAGATGATTTTAAAACCTTAAAATATAATATAGGTTATGAAGGATTCATAAAGGTCTTGTAAAATTAATAAAATAACCTAAAAAATATATTAATTTAAATGGGAAACTTATAGTTTTTCTTGGATACCTTTTATAGAATTTATTACATCACTTTTGGGTCATTATAATGTCACAACACACACTAAATATTTATACCATATTTATTTTTTACCTAAAAATTCAAATGTCTCACAAAATTATTAAAAGTTCACTACTTGATAATTTCAATGTTATGATTCATATAATAATATTTATTTTATCCAAGTAATTTTATAAATATTTTATTTTTCAGTTTTTAGATAATAATCAACATTTATAGAAAAATGATGGGTTTTATGACAATAATAGTTTTCAAATCCTTATAAATTTTTTTTGAATTCATAAAATTATATTATCAACTTAATTAATAAATAATATTTATTAATAATATTTTATCAAAATGTAATATATTTCAAAAACTTTATTAATTCATCAAAATTCATGTCTTGTTTGAAATTGCATGTTACCCAAAAATATAATATGTGTTTTATCTTATCAAAATAAAAAACATTTATAATGTAAAAATAAGAGGAATTAAATATAATTATTATTCTATTGAAAATAAAATATACATATTCATATTATTAGGTTATTGATACATATATCTTTACTACATTAGAAAATTTCCTGGGGGTAATGTGCATGATGGTGAGATCTTCTTTGGGTGGTTCGGTGAGCATGGTTTGGGTCGTGATCTAAATGAGCTTGAAAATCTCCGGTAAATGGTTTTTCTCATATTTTAGTTGTTGGATCTTGGTTTGGTTTTGGTGATTTTAAAATCCCAGTGATTCTATCTCCCTAGAAAAATTCTATAAATGGTATTCATAGGGTATGATCTTACTGGTCGACGCCATCACTTCCTTTGTCTCTGTCAATTGGATTTTTCAAAACCCTTAATTTATACTAATCATACGATAGCTATTCTATGGCTATATTTTCCATAGTTATGATGCTTATTGGTCTTTTAAAATAAATAGGGTATAATAAAAATAATGAAGTTCATGTGTTTTCTATAACCATAATACATAATAACAAATTTAATTAAATCAAAAAATGGAATTTTACTTATAAAAGTTAGGGTCATTATAATATTCATAATATCTAAGGTATCCACTTAATCATTATGAAACTCTAATTTGTGATATAAAACTGACTTTTTGGGGAAGTGTGCCATCAAATACTTGGTATGGTCAAGTAGGGGTATCAATTCCACCTTACTAATGGAATAATACCCATTTATTTGTTTGATCCTAATATTTCATTCCCCATACCCACTAAAATATGTAAACAGGTTCTGGCTATCTTAGTATTCCATTTTATTATTTATCTTCCAAGAGAAGGAAAAATCATGCAATAAAGATGGTTTCTAGAGATATATAGATCACTCCAAGGATTATATTATAAACTTTTAGGTTTTAATTCTAACCCAAGTTACTAGATGTTCCATTAATGTGTATTTCCCATGAATGGGATATTATATTAATTTTTTATAATTATTTATCGAAAAATATGTTTCTAGGATTATCTCTACCTCCATTGATCAAGCTTTTAAGAAGTCTCTCAATACCTACCATGTGATCTCATTTTTAAGAAAAACTGAATGCCAAACTATTAAAGAATCATTGTGAATATTTTTAATTTTCTAGTCTACATATATTGATTTAGGATTTAATTTATTAGATAAAAATATATATCAATTATTCCTTACAGTAATATATATAATAGCATTATTTTTTTAAATATTAAGATTAAGGAAGATCAATTCACCTATATAGGGCTATATAGAAACTCAATATACAATACTGTTTAGATGAGATGATTATCTATTATACTTTTCTTCGTCATTATATTATATGAGTAGAGAACCAAGGTATAACTATATGGTTTTTATATACCAGCTGAGTAGTTTTATTTCTATGAGTAACATCAAAAGTGGAGGGTGTAAATGTTTTTTCATAATATAATTTAAAAACTTTGGAATTTATTTTCTCATGGGTATTTCACATAATTTTTATAAAAAATTTAAATGGAATCTATAAAGTAGAGAGGCTTAAAATGGTACAACTGATATAGGTGTTTCTACACCTATTTTTATAGAGGTTTGGTTTTTAATGGGTTTTGTTTATGGGACCAGAAACATCCAATAGATCTTATATAAATGATGGCTCATGGGCCGTCTTTCCAATGGTAGGAAATCATTAGGGAACTTAACCAACAAAACGTACGAACTGAAATTGGTTGAGAGGATGGGATTTTGGGCTCATCACACCCTTTTGGGGGGAATTATTTCCTACTCTAGGACTCAATTATATATTTAAGACATATTCATGAATCCCTTTTAAATTCCAAATATGGAACTAGCCAACCCAATGTATTAATAATCAGTTATTGATGTGTGTTGATGTAAAATCATATGTATATATTAGAGGTTCTCCATATTTGTTTCATTATTTGTTTCATGGAATTGGTTTTAATCCACATAGTTAGGAAATTTAGAATTTATCATCATCCATAGAGACATAAGTTGTTTCAATGGTAGAATTGAGCCCATTATAGGGGATTCCTACATTTCCTCATGAAAAGAATCCAAACCCACATAGTTCAGTACCACTTAATGGGAAACATCAAACCTTTTAAAGACATGTGAAAATGACCAAATCATATATCTTAACATCATACAACGAGGGTTTCTAGGTGGAAGACACCTAGAAAAGGGTGGTGTGGGACTTATACTAAAATGTATTGAGGGACCTTGATGGGATATATCCTCCTAGGTAGGGGTGATCATACAAGGATTATGGCCTAATAAGGATGGTGATGGAGGGACCTAGAAGGAATATCTCCATCTAGATTGGATATGACCCTACTAAGAGTATGGCCTAGAGAAGATTAGGATGAGTTTATAGTGTTGGGTTTGAACCTAAAAGAGGATTCATATATATTCTATTAAGATAAGTATTAAATCCCATGTAGTTTGGAATTATTGGGGATTACACTTATGGAGGAGTCTCAAATATTGCTACATCGAGAATATATATCCCTTTAAAGGTTTTTCTCATAGGGAATATGGAACCTTGAGGGTTGATAACAAAATTGGGGCTTATAAAGAGTAGGAGAACCATGGAAATTTGATCTTTATAGTGATGTGATCACCACTAACCTCTAATCCCATGTTATTCATTATTGGTTTGATAAATATTAGTAATTGAAAAATATGGAACTTTGCACAAACTCCTTCGTCCATTGGTGGACAAGGGTGAGGGTATAGAAGGTATAATATATCCTGCAAGAAAGAATATGGGATTATTATTAGAGGGATACCCTAGGGAGACATTTTTTCATTGTTTTTTGGTAAATGAGGGTCAGTTCAGGTGGTGTATCTAGGAAGAAATAAATAGTTTTATGTCCCTCTCTCTCCTATCTTGTTTTCAAACCCAAGTGTTATGAATTACTTATCGATATGGATACAGTTCGATTAACTTCACATTTCAGGTAGCGTGTGGGGATGAACGGTGCTTCTAGATCCACTTACATTATACCTAGAGCTAGGTTCCTCAATACCATGAGAATTAATGATTGATAGGATGACGAAAAGAGCTACTTGGTAGGTTAAATTCAGGAAGAAACTTTTTACCCTGGGAATGCATGATCAAGAGGACATGTCAGTGTATCTTATGCTTTAACCATGCATGTATGAGGACATTAGTGGAGGTCTTGATTTGTTACCCCTCATGTGGGGGTACCAAGGAAAGGGGTCCTCTACCCATGATGATATGAGATAGGATATAGAGGTTACTCCACCTAGGTGTTTCTTTGGAGGATTAGGAGGACCTTACCCAAGTGATACCTGGACAAGATTTCTATGAACTTTTCTAGGTAATTCTTGGGTGATATTAACATTACCTTGAATTGGTAATGCTTGGGTGAGTTGGATTCTCCAAGATAATTCCTAGGCATAAGAGTAGGATCTCTCCTAAGTGATACCTAGTTGGGTTAGGTAGTGTCTCGCCCAGGTGATACAATGGTGAGATGAAGCTAAAGTATTGGGTGACGAACCATCTAGGAACCCATATTTGGGTGAGTCCATCCTCTAATCTCCAAGGGTCTTATTAGATGATCTTTTATAGATGGTGCTCAAGTTTTGATCTAAGTAAGGTCTCTTAACCTGTGCATCTTTAAACTAGGGGGTAGGCTCTTCAAATGAGACTTTAGTGTTCTTAGGAATTATATGAGCTCAAATCCCTTGGATCTTACTAGTCCCAGCTTATTTGGTAGGTTTGGGAGACTATCTGAATGTTTTTTGACTTAATAAAAGGACTTGGGTGAGAATATATTCGAGATAAGTCTTCTTCTTCCATTCATTTCAAATTAAGGACCTAAGGATCCTATTTTTATGAAATATCATGACCCTAGGTGAAGAATAAAACTCACACAAGTCACTTGCGTAGTTCCAAAAGTAGGTGTGACCTATGTAAGGATTCGGTCATGCATGTTGGACCGCATAGGCTAGATCATGTAGGTTGTACCATGAAAGTTGTACTTCTATGGTACTACCTTGGGTTAATATATGGTAAAAGTGTTTTTGTTCACCTTTCATTCCATTTCCACCTCCCTATATTTAGGATATATTTCTTTGAAACTTTTCATCCTCATGTGTGAAAAAGGGAGTGTCAACAAATATCCCCCTTGGGATTAGATCTAACAGGAAGAAGAGGATCTAATATTAAGGTATAAATATACATGAATGTTGATGGATCCTTACTTTATTATCCTCCATGTGTTCATATACATTCATTATCGGGTTTGGAGAACATGATTTCTTTTGTATCATGAAAATGACAAGTGATCAGATGGACCACGCACATGAACCACACAGGTTAGTCATATAGGTGGACCATACAGGTACCTAGTCATTTATAAATATCATAACCTACCCAGTAGTCACCCCCCCTCATTAACATTTTTCATCCACTTGGATGCTCTCATTATGCAATTCATCCATGAAATACTTTTCACATACATTCTCTTTATGTACTCATGGTATACCTTCACTTGTGAGAGAATTGTACATGGTTTGACTTTAGTAATGATCCTATACCTAGTCACATGGTAAAAGTGATCTAATCGAGGTCACTTGGGTGAAGTGGTTGGAGCGAGGTCACTTGGGCGAAGTGATTTCAGGGAGGTCTCCTTGGAAAAGTGACTTGTGTGAGGTCACTTGGGTGAAGTGACCTATGAAAGGACCTTTTCCAAAAAAAATATTAGAATATTCTAAATTTAAACATTGTATCTAATAAAAATCTTGGCATTTCTTTGTATATTTCAAATGGATTCTCAGATAGTTCATGTTTCTAATGAAAAAAAAAATTCATGCGTCAGGGAGATGTTGGGTATCATTGGTCCAGTATATCAAACATTATATGAAATATTACTTATATTTCTTGGGAAACATTTGAAAAAGCACACTGAATTTGAAATTGAGTTAAAATAAATTAGAATTTGTAAATCGATTTTTGTGGTTCAAACATATGTGTACCAAACTTTTGATATAGTTACATATATTCTAAACCATTGGATCTTGTAGACCGATACATTTCAATTGACTCATGGAGATGTTGGAGTTAGTTTTTGTGATGTTTACAAGATTTCAAGAGCACTTATCCGAGGATAGATGTATGATTAATTCATTCCATCAAATGTTAAATGGGAGGACCTTGAAATAACACCTACGCTAGCTGATGATTTATTTTAAATGTCTTAATAGGTCATAGAGGAGGAGTCTCACCCTAGGGTAAGTGTCCATCCTGAGGTGTGGATGAACATCTTCTTAAATCCCAAGGAGTATATCCCTATGTGTAAACATCCAATGGGTTTTCCTTCAACTGAGAAGTGAGGAGTTCCAATAAAATATTGAGCCATTTTAGAGAAAGTCCAATAAACCATTTGTGGGTATTTTATCAAGTCTAAAATTTCATCTAAGACCCATCTTGTTAAGTTTATATCCATGTGGTTGATCACTTATATGATGTCGTTGCATGGTTCCAATGGTGGCTTAAGGCTGGGAGAATTTTTCATAGAGGCCAAACTAATGGGAGGGGATCATATAGGGTTGGCATATTTGAATCTGGTAGAGATCCATCAGTGTCTGCTATATTTTTATATAATGAAGGCCCCCTTTAGGATTTCAATGTCATTACAAGTGTTATGGGGGTGGATCATAGTGCATCGTGTCTCCTATAAGGTTCTAAGTGGAGTTAGCAATTTTCGGTTTTGGTTATGTCCCTTTTTCAAATTATCTCTAGTATTAGGCCCCTAAACATGAAATATGGGGTAGATTCAAAGAATATAATGTTATATAATGGTTTTACCTTCTTCTTGTATAGTGATCTGCCTACTAGAACAATAAATTCTAATATAAATAATAGTTATGATCTCAGATCATACATGATGTATTTCAAAGACTATTTATTTGTGATAAGTATTGAAAGTGAAATTATCTATAAATCTTATGTTCCTTAAATATTTTCATTACAATTAAAATTTCTTCAACGACCTACCATATATCCCCCCAAAGAAGTTCGATTGCAGAAGTATCTGATGGTGGAAAAGCATCTAAGGGTGCTCATGGCCGTGGAATCATCTGGTCTAGTAATAAATTTTAATCCAATGAATAGCCCCACTAGGTTGAATTATACATATTATATCATCTAGATTTTCTCATATCCCTAACGGGTGTTAGAAAAGAAAATCCATCGAGTTAAACAAACTATTTTGGTATGAGGTTAAATGAAAAGGTGTGCTGACTCTGAGAGTGATAGTGATGAGGTTCTTCCATGGTCCCAATCCCAAGCTACTTGGTGATCCAATACCGAAAAATATTCCCAAAAATTGATCCAATCCAAGGTGATCCAGCTATTATCACAAGGATAGGACTTCTAAATTTGATAAAATTCGGTATATCCATCATCACCATAATGGTACTTATAAATTTTATCCAAGGAAGTCAAACCATCATCGCTTGGAGGGGTATTAGGACATGGTTTCCCAGAATACATCTAAATCTAATAGGGAAGGAAAACTTGTAAAGTTGAGAGACATTGGGACTTATTCATAGAAAATCAGGGTAAACTCAGGCTATATTCTACATGGGAGGATCAATTTTGGCTAGAAAAGCATTTTGACATCAAATATTTGTGGTTATTTCTTCACGATGGCTTGAAGATTCCACAAAATGGGGATATTCTAGCACCCCCTTGCCTCCACTATGATGTTAACCCAATCAAGGTGGGGAAGTATATCCAGGAGTTGGAAATTCTTATATATAGCACTAATCACCATATTCATGCTATAAATTGAGTGAATGACATGTTTGATTGGTGTTCAGTTGAGGGGATTTCTAGATTATCCACCGATAAACATGATGAATTCATTAACTTTAGTGATGTATTCTATGTTATTTTCTCTTCCATCTCTACTTCCCTATTTTTCTTTTAAAACAAGAAAATTTTGTTGAAGAGGTATATATATTTTATTTTTATTGGGGGTGGAAATAGTCACCAATGATGGATTCACCAAGATATGGTCCAACGAGATCCATTATCTGGGCAGAGGGATCTACCCTTGAGTCAGAGGAATTTCCACATACCAAAGAGTCATGCAGAAGGAGATGACGGGGTTGCATTCTCCATTTCCTATTCCATTACTGGTGTGTGTGGGAGTAATTTATAATCCTTCTTGTTCTAAGATGAAGGAGTGGTGGAGAATAAATATAATTTCTGAGAGCATCGCTAGTGATGGTAGGTTTTCACCACATCATATTTTTTTATTTTTCCTAGAACATTCATATGATCCTACTTCTATATTGAGGAATATTATCCCCTATATTCTCTAAAGGGGCGTAGAGATAATCCTCTGAGAACTTAGGGGGATAATCCATATTAATTGAATATTTATGTTGATATGTTCATCCCCTCAGTTGTAGAAGTGACAAGGGATGAGACAACATAAGTTTATTATACAAAAACGGATAAAATAATCATTGTAGTTTCAAATTTAAATTATAAGGTTTTATGTATAAATCACTAACTCTTTCTCATTATGATGTTTTAGAACCATATCACATTCTATATGAACTTAAAACAACAACTTTTGGACCTTTCAGCACTCTAAAAGAGGTTGGGAGAGATATTAGTCCATCTAATGAAAGTATCAGTGTTCGGCCTGATTCATTAGGGCCTAAAAAGATTATTCTCGATGATAAATATGTGGATAGAGTTGATGGTAGAGAAAATTTGGGTCCTAATCCAAGCATCTTAGATATCCCTACTGGTGACTATGCTTCAAGATGTGAGGAATTATATAATGAACTAGTGGAATATAAATATTTTTTTGAACACATTAAAATTCACACATCTCTTGAGGATTTCGTGGAATTTTATAGGGAATTAGATGAACATGAGTTTTCACCTTTTTACACATGTTCATCCTTCTTATGTCTGATGTATTAAATCAAATATCTTGAATTTTGAATATTTTTATACATAAAACATTTCCAAGGAAATCCATGATAAGGGAGTTGAGTTACCTTCTCTTCTCATTGATGAGGGAAATCTCGCTCAACGTTTTGAGGTGGGGGATTCTCATGAGCCTTCCATAGTGGGTCTCGAGAAAACCCAGGAATATGATATTCATTAGGATATCCTAGTTCAAACCACTAGGTATGGGGATCTTAGATAGGAATCAATCAAAGTGGTTTATCCCTCAATTAGTGGGTTTCATCAACCGATTCAATCACCTTTTACCATTCTCTTTGTTGTCTTCTAATAAATAATTTTATTCACCTTTTATCCCTATTAGAAACGCCGGTCAAACCTGAAGTAGAAACCTCTTAATTAACCCAAGAAATAGTAAAAGGTGGGGGGAAATTTTCTCCATAAAGGAAAACACAAGTAAATTTCATAAGGGAATTAATACTAGGGTGTACCTATCCTCTTGAAACTATCTCTTCATAATAACAAGAGGCTCAAGATGAACATTGGGTATGTCACTAGTTCATATAGAAATATATCTCAGAGTTAGTCTCGAAGACACCAATGGTGGATCTACCCTCACAAATTCATCATCTACATAACATGTTTAGTATGTTGGGTTATATTATATTTGAATACTCTATGACCCACTACACTATGAAGGAAATCTTTCGCTGATGGGAGTGAGAACATGAGTCACAACATCACCTAACTAAGGAAAAAATTCTCAAAATCTCTGATGATCTTTGAGAAGAACTATCCCATTAGGAGATAAAAAATTATAAATATTTGGCGGATTAAAAGAGAAGGGTTGAAAAAATACCCAAGAATATTACATCTCCATAAATATATGGATACCGCCATATGGGAGATCATGTAACTTAACCATTCACTGGAATTAGTTCAGGATAAGGGAACGAATTCCATTGTGGCCACTATGGAGGAGCTCCACCTTATAGAGGAGGCTAAGACTATCGAGATATCTGAGATTCTATGGTCTGTTAATAAGCCTCAATAGGACCTCTAACAATTTAAAAGTTTTTATGGTCTTCTGTAAAGTATGATACAGAGAATCCAACTTTTAGGTGCTCCTCTATTTTTTACCCATAAATGAAAATAATTTTTATACTCAACCATCTATGAATTTGTCCCTATTTTTCCTACAATTATAAAAAAACACTAAATTTGGATCATTGGAATGGGTACCCTTTTTTTAATGTATTATAATTATAATGATAATAATAGTAAGTTGTATTAAGTTTTTCCAAGGTCTTTGGACCCTACGAGTGTAGTTAGACTATTTATAGATCCACATGATATTCCATATAAACTTTGTTTCTCTTGCACTAATGCTTATTTTTTTAGTAATTAAAATATAAAATTACTTAGAGAGATATACTCAACTTTATCTTTGGCCTACCTTTATGTTTTTTTGAACAAGTTTTTATCCCCTTTTTTAAATTCAATTACTCAATTTTTCCTAATTCATGTAGAGTGCATGTCTAGAGAGCTGAAACATGATTCTTGATCAAGGTTCCCTTTTTTATTCTTCATCCTAATGATCATTGTTTCTATTTAATTGGTATTTTAATGTCTTAAAAGTTATACCAATGAAACTTCTGTTTTAGGTTGAGAATAATTGACCATTTTTTATGGTAATAATAACCCAAGTTGGACATATAGGCCACAAAGGTTCCAACACATTCTAGATATAAGGAGGTAAATTTTTGAGTTATGATATGAGAATATTTGGGTCCAAATTGATTATATGAGAAAATTACGCAAGAAATTATCATGGATCATGTTCAAAAAGAAACTCCAATTATGATGTTGTCAAGGAATACAGATATAATAAGATTTTTATTATAGGGATGAAAATGAATTTGATTGATAGGCCATATTTGGAGGAAAATTATTCAAAGCTTTATTTGAGGTGTATTATGAAAAGTAAAAAACAAAGGTTTCACTCAGAGTTGGATGCTCTTACTATCAATGGGCTTGAAGGTTTGTGATGGTTTAACATTCCTGAAACCATGAAGTTTGGTTTGTGAAATTAATACATCCAGGAATGAAGAAAACATTTATATTGTCATTTTACATGAATGAGGGAGGTGAATTTTACTCCAATCTTCAGTTTTTTCAATGAATGAACTCATGATGGAATTCCTAACATGGATTAAGACTATGTATGAGAGAGGGGGTATAGATTTTTGTTATGGAGGATAGAACTTGAATGAGAGATCCAAGAATCACTGCATATCTCATTGTAATGGTAATAAATATAAACATAGTTCTAGGATAGATATTCCCTATGAATATGATACCCATATTCAAGGAAATACTATACAGAGGAAGCTGTTATAAACAATTTTATGTTCATGTAGGGTGGACCAATCCTATGGTGGTGAGACCATTCCACAAAATACACAATTTTGAGGGTATTGGAAAATATACCCCAATAGATTCCAAACAAGAGGTATATGAGAGAAGTCCTAAGTCGATATCTTGGGGTTCTCATATCTGAAGGAGTGGGATGGGATAGGCATGAAAGGTATGACCATGGACCATGTTTGAAAATAGGTTATCGTTATGATCTCATCTAAGAATGTTGAGATGAGAGGAATTTCCCCTAGGGATGATAATTCATTTGATTGATAGGCCGTATTTGGAGGGTATTGGAAAAATATATCCCAATAGATTCCGAACAATAGGGATATAAGGGAATTCATAACTAGAGACCTTGGGGTTATCATACCTTAAATATTGGGATTACATGGGCATGAAAAGGGTGACCATGGACCATGTTTAAAAATATGTTTTCATTATAATGTCATCAAAGATTATTGAGATTAGATGAATTTCTTCTGAGGATGAAAATTCCTTTGATTGATAGGCCATATTTGGAGGCACATTATGTGATGACATGTTTGAGGAGTATTATGTATTGTGAAAAAAAATATCCTTCAAAGTTAGATGAAATTATTATCGATATCCAAAGAAATATGATGTGGATATGGGTTTCACAAGACATAATGTGTGGTTTTATATAGGGATATTTACAAATAAAATGAATCATTTTGACTAGTACTGGCTACAACAGAGAATAATTTCCCTATGTAGATTTATCTCATAAGTAGGGTAAGTTAATTGATGTTTTATTCATAGCTATTCATATCATATAGGATCCATGCATCACTAAAAATCTCATTGTAATGATAATAAATCAAAACATAGTTCTAACATATAGGTGTGATAGTAGACTGACACCTAGAACGGTGGTCCTCTCAAGTGAGGTACATGGAAATTCATAGTTTTATGACATACAGTGGGGATGTGAATGTAACGACCCAAACTTTTGAATAATATTTGTTTCATAATTTTGTGTTTTATTTTATTTTTTACTCAACAAAACTAGATCCTTTAATTAATGAAGTGAGTATAATTAAAATTATATCAGTTTGTTTTGACTGTTATATGACCATTGGTCAATATGACAGTTGGAAAATATACTCTTAACATTATGATTAATTTTTATAAATACAAATCATCATGGTTAATTAATACAGAAATAATAGTTGATGTCCTTATCCAGTAGGATCAGGTTGTATGAATCCCATCTGTTAGAGCTTGGGAAGGAGGTAACATCTCTGGGCTTTTCTTTGGACCAAGCCCAAGATGAGCTTCAACATGTGATGATTGAACAGAATCACCTAAGAGAAAGTTCAAGATGATATAAATCACCAATAGAGCAATGTTTTCCAAGACACCCCAATATTCTATCACCATATAACACCTTACGCTTAGGTCCTATGCAGGTGTTATAAGGGTCTATGTAACGAGGCCTTAGTTAGTTTGTGTAATCCTTTTGTATAAATAACATTTTTATTTCTTATTATAGTAAAATTTGTGAATTTCAAATGTCCGGATAAATATAGGATGAATTTTTATAAGTTCCATATTATTGATAAATTTTTGAAAAAAGGGTGTTTTAAATTATTTTTCAATATTTTAAATAATTAATAATGTGAAATTATTTTCAAAAAATGGTCTTCTACAGTTGTGGTTAGTAAGAAATTTAGAGTCTAATAAGATCAACTTAATTTTCAGTGAATAGTAAAGTATGAATACTAATATCACCCTTATGAATAGTAATGTGACCAATAGAATATTAAACTCAATTAATAAAGTATAAATATAATTTAGTCATCTGGAATGCTGAAGTGATATAATAGCATAAGTAAGTAACTCTTTCAGAAATTATTAGTTAAGTATAAGTATTTTTTTTAGGGAAATAGTGTTTTTACTTAAAAATTAAATATCACATTATTAGAAAATTATTTTCATAAAATGGAGTTCATTTTTGAATTCAGAACATTGATATTTGGTTATGGTAAATTTATGAGATTTTTATAAAATGTTTTGTTTTTCGGTGAATAGAAAAAATATAGTTTTGAGTTTCGATGTGATTAATGAAATCATTCATGATGTAATAATGATGAAATAATTATTTTAGATTTTTTAATTTTAATATATGTTATGAGGTCTCCTAAGTGGCCAATACCATGGGAAAATACCATGGGCAAGCCCATGATTTTTCAAATACCACTGATGAAGTGTCCCCTGTAAATTAATTAAATATTCCATCAGTTTTTCTATAAATACCAACTCATTCATTCATTAATTTCATTTCTAATTCCTAATCAAAGAAAATACAGTATTTTTACCTCCCAAGGTTCCTTCAATCCCCCCAATGTCTCAACCTTTGAGCTTTCTAAGTTACTATACAAGGTAAGGGAACCTTTCACCCTCTTCTTTTAGTCATGACTTTCTTATTGTTATGTCTTCTGGTTTCCATTATATTATGTGGGGGTATGTTATTATATATACTTATTACTATCCATTTCATGTCCAAATTATGAGATTCCCTTTCTTCACTCATAAATTTATTTTCTGAATTTTTAATTGTCACCGTCAGGCTGCCGAATTTTTGTAAAAGAAATCACATCTTCTCTTTTCTTTCATGTTTCCTTTTCATGTGGTATGTCATTCAAAAATCCATAACATGATCCTATTTAAATTTTATTCTACCCCTATTCTTTATTATGAGTTATTTATGAGTGTTTTACCCTTTTCCCCCCTCTTTTTAATGTTTTCTAAAACCATGTTATATAGCTGTTATGCTGCGTAAATTTCGTCTCAAAATCTCTCTTTTTCTCAAGAAATTATCTTATATGGATACCCAAACCTATTTCATTTATAGTGGTATTCATAAATACATAAAAATGATATATTTTATTCTTGAATTGAAATACATGAAACCATCATTCCTTTTACATGGGTAATAAATGACATAACAATCATGTTTTTATTTTCTTTTAAAACATCAAGATTTTGAAATGAAACCCATTTTTTTATTATTTTTGGGTTATTTATAAAATATTTGTCTATGATATATGTTCCTCACAGGAAAATAAATACATATTAATCATGTTACCTGATATTTCTCCAATGTATTGGGTAAATAATTTAATCTCTAGAGTTGACAAGTTTTACGATACCTTGGTGAATAACCTTGGTAAATTTTATGACACCTTGTGGATGAACCATGGTGATATGTTCATGAATGTATAAATTAAATGTTGTAGCCTCATTTTAAAGTTATTATTCATGTTATTATTTCTATTATATTAATATTTATCATTAATTTATGATATCCCTCATGTTCTTATTGATATCGCTCAAGATCACATGTAAATTGTTTCACCTGTTTTCCTTATTGGGCCTTCTGCACACCCTTTCCTTTGATGTATGTATCCAGGTTACGAGATGCTGTAATTTTATATAGGATGAACTTATGATGATGACTTATGAGTGGATTATAAGAATGTTTTATGTTGTTTTCATTTATTTTTTCATTATTTCTAAGACACTGGACTTTAAAGATCCTCTATTTGTAAAATGATATGAAATGTTATGTAATAAAAAGGCGGGATTCCATAGTTGGTATCAAAGGATAGTTTAGTTATTTATGGAAATTAGGCTATGAAAAATTTAGGAAGAATCCTATTTAAAGGTTTAAATATTGGAAAACTTCTTGGTATTTTGGTGAAATATTATGTAAGTGGTTTCCGAACAAATAAATCCCTATTTGGATACGAACAAGTGGTTGTGGCTCTAGCATAGATGTACCTAGATGTGAAAACTCTGACAAGGAGTTTTGGGCTTGACCCGAGGTATCCTGATACATGAAAATGGGCCTTTCTTCACTCCTAGATTGACGATACCAGGGGATATGTTTGACTAATCATAAGATTTTTATGAATCATTATGAACGATTTCTAGAGAAATGTAATTATTTAAGCATGAAGTTTTAAGACATAAAAACATTTATAGTTGAAAGATTCATAAATGAAATAAACTTCTCACTAAGGTTTTATTCTTTTATAAAATTGAAGGAAATAGGGGGAACCATGAAAATGGTGACCACAATGGACCATGTGCTGATGGCCCTCTAATGGAAGTTGGAATGGAAACATTCATTAGAATGATGAACCAATTGACTCATGTTATAGGAAATAGCATGATTCAAGATGAGAGACCAATCTCACCGTGAAGGGAACAACTTTCTATTGAGTCCTTTATGGGCCAATGACCACCAAAATTTAGTGGATCTACCAACCCATTGATTTCTGAATAGTGGATCAGCTCTATCGAGAATATCTTTAATGTGTTCCACTGTTCAGAATAAGAGAAGGTCACCCTGGTTATTTACCGCTTAGAGGGAGAAGATGATCAGTGGTGGGAAATGATTAAAAAAATGAGTCAAAGAGTAGAGGTTAAATATATAGAGTGGGTATAGTTCAGAGGGATCTTCTTCAATAAGTATTTACCTCATTCCATGAGACCAATAATAGTGTAAGAGTTTCTTGAGTTGAAGGATAAGGAGAACGAATATATGGGAAGCTATGAGATGAAATTCACAAGGCTTTCACTTTACACCTCTATATTTTTCATGGAACCAAATGGGAAGGTTGATAGATTCTTTGGTCAACTAAGACCTCATCTGCCAAAGAATCTATCCAACTGAGACTATGACAGCTATGAGGAGATCGTACAGAGTGCGATGAAAGTTGCACTGTAGTTTGGTGAGACGCAGTGGTCTCATAAATCCAATTAAAAGAAAATATTAATGGATAAAAGCTTATATTGTACTTTTGATCATGGAATAGGATGCAAACAAGTGAAATGTCCCATGTGTAATAAATGTGGGAAGAAGCATTTAGGGAACTGCCTGCTCGGGAGTGGGAAGTGCCACAAGTGTAGAAAATATGGCTATATCACACTAAACTGTCGAAGTGAGGTGAAGCCTCAACTATCAAACACTAATGAAAAAAGTAATATGATGCAGGACCTAACTGATATCCAATTCTATAAGTGTAGAAAACTTGGGAACTTTTCTAATCACTGTCTGAATCCGAGGGAAGTGGAGGGGAATCACCATCAACCTCAGCAACGGACAAGGGAACAAGGTTGTACTTTTTCAATCACTATGTCTAAAGTTGAAGCACCAAATTATGTGTTGGAAGGTAATATTTCTATTATCTCAAATATTTTAAGCACTTTGTTTGATTCTGGTTCTACAAATTCCTTTATTTCCTCCAAGTTTTCAACAAATTTAGAATTAACCCCCCGATTTTCTAAAAGTAGAGTTATTAGTCAAGACTCCTGGTGGGATTATCCAACCAACATCAATATTTAAAAACTATAGTATTTACTTTCGTGAGAACAATCTTATTACAAATCTAGTAGCCATTCCCATGATGGAATTATACATTATACTAGGGATGGACTGGCTCTCAAAGTATAATGGTAAGATCAAACGCAGAAGCAAGGAAATCTTAGTAGTCTTGAATGAGAAACCAATAGTTATCTTATAAGGAGATATATATCAACCATATTTTTATCTAGAATAACCTCCCATATCCTTATTTATGGAGTGGATCAGTGAATAAGAATAATGAAATGAGAGTTTAAGGATAGAAAATGTCCCCATTGACCAGGAATATGTTGATGTATTTCCTTAGGAGTTACCCGGACCTCCCCCAAAAAGAGAGGTATAGTTCTCCATTGAACTTGTACATGGATCTCATAAAATATCAAATACCCCTTATAGGATAGAAAATGTGGATTTGGAGGAATTGAAGAAAAAATTCCAAGATATTTTGGAGAAGGGGTTTATCTGGCCGAGTGTGTATCCTTGGGGAGAACCTATTCTCTTTATGAAGAAGAAGGATAGATCAATGTGGATATGCATTGATTATAGAGAACTGAACAGGGTCAAATTAATTAAAAAATACCCTCTTCCAAGAATTTATGACTTATTTGACCAACTTGGTGGGGCTCAATTTTTCTCTAAGATTGATCTTCGATATGGTTATCATCAATTGAGGGTGAAGAAAAAATATATTCCAAAAACTACTTTTCAATCAAGATATGGGCATTATGAGTTTGTTGTTAGGACCTTTAGACTAGCTAATGAACTTTCTATTTTTATGGATTTGATGAATAGAGTCTTTAAGGACTACCATGATAACTTTGTGGTAGTTTTTATTTATGATATTCCGATTTATTCTAAAAAACATGAGGAGCATGAGGATCATCTAAGGGTTATTTTACAAACTCTACGAAATGAGAGTATTTTTGAAAAGTTCATAAAATGTGAATTATAGTTACAACAAGTTAATTTCTTGGGGTACATTGTCACCATTGAAGGAATCATAGTTAACCCTACAAATACAAAGGTTGTAGAGGAGTGGCCTCAGCCTACAAAAATAACAGATATTCATTGTTTAATTGGATTAGAGGGATATTATAGGAGGTTTGTGAAAACAATTTCTTGAATTTTTAATCCATTAACCAAGTAAACTCGTAAAGGGTTCAAGTTCATCTAGATAAAGGAGTGTGAGAAAATTTTCCAAGAGCTGAAGAAGAGATTGGTTACTGCACCTGTGTTAACTCTTCCCTCAAGTAAATAGGGATTCGTTGTTTTTAGCGATGCATCTCAGAAAGGGTTTGGGTGAATCCTCATGAAAAATAAAAAATTCATTTCTTATGCATCTCGATAGTTGAACACTCTTGAGCATAACTATCATACGCATGATTTAGAGATGGCTATGGTTGTTTTTCCTCTAAAGATATGGAGGCACTATCTTTATGGGGATAAATTTGATATATACACAGACCATCAAATTTTGAAGTATATTTTCACACAAAATGAATTTAACATGAGACAAAAGAGATGGTTGGAACTTCTTAAATACTATTATTTTTCAATTCGTTATCATCTCCAAAGAGCAAACAAAGTTGCTCGTGCATTTAGCAAGAAAGACCCACCTATTCTGTCCATGATAAGGTTTCAAATAGATCCTTTTATCAATGACCTAGTAAATATGGACAAGAGAATTATAAAGAAAGTGACGTCATCAACCCTGACCCAAATGATTTCTCAACCGTCATTACTAGAGAAGGTCAAGAAAGATCAGAAAGAAGATCCTTTGTTATAAAAGAAGTTTGAGGATATGAAGTATGGAAAGTTTCCTAAGTTCAATATTGATCAAGAATGTGTACTAAAATTTAATACAAGTCTATGTGCTTCATCTCTTCAGGAAATAAATAAGGAGTTGGTGGATTATGCTCATAGCTCTACTTTCTCTATACATCCTGGAAGCACGAAAATATATAAGGACCTTTGTGATCATTATTGGTGGGATAATATGAAAATGAAGATTGCTGACTACACTTCAGGGTTCCCAGTGTGTCAGAAAGTGAAGTCAGAGAAACAACTTCAAGAAGGGGTATTGCAACCACTACACATACCAACATGGAAGTGGGATAATATCATTATGGACTTTGTCACTGGTCACCTGAGAACTTCTAAAGGAAATAATGCGGTATGGGTTATTGTGAACCATCTCACCAACACTTTCCATTTTATCTCTTTTCGGGAAGATTTCTCTCTTGATCAACTTGCCAAGATTTATATGAAGGAAGTGGTAAGGCTTCATGGAGTTCCACTTTCTATCATATTTGATCATGATCCAAGGTTCACATCAAAATTTTGGAGAAGTCTTCAACATTCTCTGAGTACCAAATTGAATTTTAGTACAGACTATCACCCCCAAACTGATGGCCAATCTGAAAGGACTATTCAAACACTTGAGGACATGCTGAGAACATGCTCAATGGTTTTTAAAGGTGTATGGGATCAACATCTCCCATAAGTTGAGTTATCTTACAATAATAGCTTCCACATGAGAATTCAAAAGTCACCCTATAAAGATATATATATGAAGTGATGTAAATCTCCCACTTGTTGGGATAAAACTGGTGAGAGAATGATTCTTGGGCCTAATCTAGTGTAAGAGATGACAAAAAAGGTCCATGCCATCCAGCAACACATTAAGGCTGCTCAGAGTCGGCAAAAGAGCTATGCCGACAACCGTTGAAGGGACATGGAGTTTGATGTTGGTGAAAAAGTCTTTCTTTGAATTTCACCTTGGAAGAGAGTCTTGAGATTTTGGAAGAAAGGGAAGCTCATCCCTAGGTACATTAGTCCCTATGAAATCATTGATCGCGTGGGAGCAGTGGCCAATCATCTTGCACTTCATCCAAATCTAGCACAAGTTCATGATCTCTTCAACATATCCCTCTTGAGGATTTACATACCTAACCCTTCACATGTACTAAATCCATAGGTGGTACAACTAGAACATGACCTCTCTTATAAGGAGAAGTCGGTGGATATCTTCGATCGTAGAGACAAGGTTCTACACAATAAGACTACCCACCTTGTTAAGGTGTTGTGGAGAAACCAAAAATGTTAAGAAGCCATGTGGGAACCAGAGGAGTCTATGAGGCAGAAGTTCCCACACCTTTTCTCTTATATGGGTGCGAGTTAAAATTTAGGGGATGAAATTTCTTCAGGGGGGAAGAATGTAACAAATCGAACTTTTGAATAATATTTGTTTGCTAATTTTGTGTGTTATTTTATTTTGTACTCAATAAACCTATATCCTTTAATTAATGAAGTGAGTATAATTAACATGATATCGTTGGGTTTCGACTATTATATGACCATTGGTCAATAAGAATGTTGGAAACTATACTCTTAACGTTATGATTAATGTTTATAAATACAAATAATCATGGTTAACTAAAATAGAAAGAAGAGTCGATGGCCTCATCTAGTAGACTCGGGTCGTACGAATCCCATCTTTCAAAGCTTGGGAAGGAGGTAGCATCTCTGGGATTTTCTTTGTACCAAGCCCAAGCTGAGATTCAACATGTGAAGCTTGAATAGAATCACCTAAGGGAGAAGTCAAGCTGAAAGAAATCCCCACTCAGGCAATGTTGTCTGAGCCACCCCAAGATTCTATCACCATCGAACACCTTACACATAGGTTCTATACAGGTGTTATAATAAGATACATAAGGATGCCTTGGATACTTTTTGTAATCCTTTTGTATAAATAAAATTTTTATTTCTTATTATGGTAAAATTTGTGAATTTTAAATGTTTGGATAAATATAGGATGAATTTATAGAAGTTTCATATTATTGATGAATTTTGGAAAAATGGTATTTTAAAATATTTTTATATACTTTAAATAACTAATAATGTGAAATGATTTTCAAAAAATGGTCTTCTGCAATTGTGATCAGTAAGAAATTTAGAGTCTAATAAGATCAACATAATTTCTAGTGAATAGTAAACTATGAATAGTAATATTACCCTTATTAATAGTAATGTGACCAATGGAATAGTAACCTCACTTAAGAAAGTATAAATATAATTTAGGCATCCTGAATGGTGAAGTGATATAATAGCATAAGTAAATAACTTTTTCTGAAATTATTAATTAAGTATTAGTATTTTTAGAGTAAATAGTGTTTTTATTTAAAAATTAAGTATCTAATAATTATAAAATTATTTTCATAAAATGGAGTTCATTTTTGAAATCATAGAATCAATATTATGTTAGGGTGAATTTATGAGATTTTTATAAAATGTTTGGTTTTTTAGTGAATAGTGAAAATACAGTTTTTAGTTTGGGTGTGATTAATGACATCATTGATGATGTAATAATGATCCAATAATTATGGTAGAATTTTGAATAGTAAGATATGTTATGAGGTGTCCCATGTGGTCAATTCCATTGGCAAATACCATGGGAAAGCCCATAGTTTTTTAAATACCACTGATGAGGTATCCCCTATAAATTAATTAAATATTCCCTCACTTTTTCTATAAATACCAACCCATTACTTCATTAATTTCATTCCAAATTCTTACTCAATGAATCTTCAGTATTTTTACCTCCTAATGAGTCCTCCAAAGGTTCCCTAAAACCCCCAAAGGTCCCAACCTTGGATCTTTCTAAGTTACTCTTCGAGTTAAGGGAACCTTTCAACCTCTTCTTTTAGTCATGACTTCCTTATTGTTATGTCTACTAGTTTCCATTCTATTATGTGAGGGTATGTAATTATATATCCTTATTACTATCCATTTCATGTCCAATTGATTTTATACCCTTTCCGCTCTCATCAATTTGTTTTCTGAATTTTAAATTATCGTCGTTAGGCTGATGAATTTTCGTAAAAGAAATCTCATCTTCTCTTTTCATTCATGTTTTATTTTTTGTGTTTCCTTTTCATGTGGTATTTCATTCAAACATCCATAACATGATCCTATTTAAAGTTTATTCTAACCCTATACTATATTATGAGTTATTTACGAGTGTATGACCTTCCCCCCCCCCCTCTTTTTAATGTTTTCTAAAACCATGTTATATAGTCGTTATGCTGCAGAAATTTCGTCTCAAAATCACTCTTTTTATCAAGAAATTCTTTTATATGAATACCCAAACCTATTTCATTTATATTGGTATTTATAAAGACATAAAAATGATATATTTTATTCTATAATTGATATACATGAAACCCTCATTCCTTTTTCATGGGTTATAAATGACATAACGATCAAGTTTTTAAGCACTTTTAAAACATCATGATTTTGAAATAAAATCCATTTTCTTTTTTATTTTTTGGTTATTTATGGGTGTTCCCTAATAGTGATATAATTAATTGGGTAAATAATTTAATCTCTAGAGATGAAAATTTTTACGATACCTTGGTGGATAGCCTTGGTAATTTTTATGACACCTTGGGGATGAACCTTGGTGATATGTTCATGAATGTATAAATTAAATTTTGTAGCCACATTTTCAAGTTATGATTCATGTTATTATTAATAGGATATTCCTATTTATCATTAATTTATGATATCCATCATGTTCTTATTGATATCTCTCAATATCACATGTAAATTGTTTCCCCTATTTTCCTTATTGGGCCTTCTCCTCACCCTTTCCTTTGATATATGTATCCAGGTTTTGAGATTCAGTAATTGTACTTAGTATGAACATATGATGAAGTCTTAAAAGTAGATTATAATAATTTTTTATGTTGTTCTCATTTATTTTCTTCCTGATTCCCATGTTACTAGACATTAAAGATCGTCTAATTTTAAAATGAAATGAAAAATTATGTAATAAAAAGGTGGGATGCAATAGTGAACCATGGAGTTTAACATCCTATGGTGAGGATATTTACCTATAGTTTAATATCACGTGACATGGATTTAAAATTTTCCTTTTAAGGTATTATATCTGGGAACATACATTTCAAGTTGATCCATATAACATTTCTCTGAAAATCTTTGGGTCTAAAGGCGGAAGGTTTTACGCCATGGCCTTAGGGTTCCTAGATCCAAATGAGTGATAAGGGATATGAATGTAAGGGATGAATGTAGAACATGTTCAGAAAGTGTATTACAATATAATGTCATCAAATAATATGGAGATAAAATTATTTTATCCTAGGTATGAAAATTATTGTAATTGGTAGGCAACATTTGGAGGTATATTATGAAAATATATGTTTAGGAATATTATACATAGTTAAAACAAAGTTTTCATTTGGATTTGAACACTCTTTTTACTTATAGACAATGGAAAGCATATAGAAATCAGAATTTCACAATTCATGGAGTATGTTTTATAAAAGTAACGTGCCTTAGTATTAAGGTCACATTTATGTCAGAGTTGACCAGGAATGGTATAGTGTTCCTTACATTGGATTGAATCATATGTAATGAAGGGAACATTTCCAACTATAACTAAGATTTGAGATCTTAGCGTCACTATGTATCTTGTGGTAATAGGAATCAATCCACGCATAGTTCTAGGATATATTCCTCACATTGATGGAGTTTTTGAGTGTAGTGAGGGTTATTTTGTCATATTATGGTTGGGATAGTATTTAGAATCTAGGAATCACTATATACATCATTAGGATGAGAATCAAGAAACACATAGTTCAAAGATATAGGTGTGGTATGGGATCAACACTGATAATAATGGTTCTCTCATGTGAGAGACACAACAATGGATAATTTAATGTCATTTGAAAGAGTCGTCAACCATATAGTTTAACATCATGTAGAAAGGATGTAGTTTACCCAATGTAAATTGGATGTATGAGGTCTTTCAAAGCACAAATGCATGAAGAACACATAGTTTAATGTCATGGTTCTTCGACTGTAAAGTGACCTAACCATGTTAGGGGTACATTACCTAGATTATGTAGCCCATTTGAGCTATGATTTCTATGAAAAAAAGTAATGTTGAGGAATTACATTACCGCATAGATGGAATTCAAAGAAGTCTAGTGAAGTTACTGATTAATACCAACCTATATGGAGTGTCTTCATCAGCTAGTAATGAGGAATCTGACATGAAATAATAACATAGATTAAAACACTGGTAAAAAAAATCATACTCGAGTTTGAAATGTTTGGCTGGGCCTAAGACAAAAAAGTCTATGAATCTCTAAATATATTATGCCAACAAGAATCAATCCATACGTTGTTATAAAAAATGTTCCTTGCACTAATATGAGGCATATATAGGGAATCTGGAATCATTTTTGTTGAGATATTCCTAGGATGAAGAACCTAGGATTCACAATATATCTCTTAAAAACAATAATAAATCCACACGTAATTCTCATCGTTCTATTTTTTTAACATCATGTGGTAAGGAAATTTGTGTCATAGAAGGAATGGAAACATATGATTTGGGAATTATGCATTAAAATTTTCCTAAAAATTTGAGAAATCATCTCATAAGAAGGGTTTTCCATGAGTTAGAGAAATGGTCTCATAAAGGGAATACCATTCTCATTACATGAGGCTTCCAAAGTTTATTTCTCAGAACATACTATGTTTAGTTCATTGTTTAATGCTACATCCTAACATTATTTTTTGAAGATTCTATCCTAAAATTAAAATTCTTTTGATTATGAAGAGAAGGGTTATTCCTTTTAGGGTCATATGACAAGGAATACTCCATGCATTTTGGTGTCATGTGGTGAGGATGATTGGTGTCTTGAAGGTATAGATCATATGATTTGGACCATATTTCATTAATCAGATGAAATGTTTCATGAGAAATATTTCATTCGTAGGGGGAATAGTAAGCTCTTAATCTATTGCGATTAATGAATAATATTCATTAGAATAGAATTTATGGATAGAAAAAGGTCCTTACCATTTAGGTTCAAACATTAAAAGAAACATCCAAGGTATCATCGGGGTCCTAAGGGAAAAAATATTTCCCCTTGCAGGAATGAATTAAGGTAAATGTTCTTGTTGAAGGATTGAGCTATTTGTTTTGGTGAACCTCTAAATAATGAAATTCATGGAATATCTTATCATTAATCTATTCCAATTCTTCCAAAATTCTTATGGGACTACTCGTCTAAATAAAACTAATATAAAATTGAAATTCATAGTGAATACAATTGGACATCAATGAAAAAAAAAGCTTATGTACCATATACCAGTGAATATGGGGTCAACTACAAAGTAGTACTATCTATGGTGTGGTCAGCCCACAAGGAATGTAGAAGTTTTTTAGGCTAGTATTTATTTTTTTCTACCATTTTCTAGAGTATAATTGATAGGTTTTTGTTGAAAGCCACTATCTATACATATCCTACTGCATGATATCCAGATGAATGGTTGGATTCAATTTTATATTCTTGCTAAAGCTTATTTAATTATGAAGAAAAAAAGTTGGTGTCATTGTCTGTTAGTATTTTATGAGGGACACAAAACCTGGTGATGATGGTGGACTTCATGAAATTTATAATACTCTTTTCACTACTTCTTTTAGGGGTATTTATTTATCCCATTTGGAGAATAAGTTGGTAGTAGTTAAGATATATTTAAACTTCTTGGTTTTACTAGGAGGATATGGTCCCACACAATTCACTCCCCATATAGTGAATGAACATCAATATTTAGTGGTGTCTAACAACTTTGGGGGTTGATGGATGAAATTGGAATGCAATTGATAGGTATGAAATTTTTTGGTGAATTTTGTATAATACCTTTTCATTAATGACTATCAATATCTAAGAATTCTGAATTATTGAGAAATCTTCATTCCTGACTTATGCATGTCACAGGCACTGGAATTGACTTCTAGAATAATAGAGATAGTCTCCTCTCTATCAATTCATCTGAGGACGATTTTGTAAATGACTCATTAATAGAGGACCTTATGATGACTCGATCTATCATAGAGGAAATAATTTACTAACCTTTATTGGATTTTCTCTTTTTTATCCCTATCTGATGAAAGGGTACCACTTTAGAGATAGTCTAGAATGGGATTCATCCAACCATTTTTAATACTATCTGGTTTAGGGGTATAATTAACCTCATTTATCTCTTCCATGATACTCTAAGAAAATGATGATATCATTCTGCGTTGTGTAATATTGATGACTATTTCAAATCTATCTGGATCTTTCAAAGTTGTATCCATATTTTCTAGTGCATTTTTTTGATCAATATATGAGTGTGAGATATGATTAAACCTTAGCTCTGAGGGGAATTCAACTATCGATCCTCATACATAGTAAATCAGGGAGATCAATTATTCTTTCTTGATAATTTAATCACTTTTGACCTATTTGACTATCATATTTGGTTCACCTTTTATGTTATGATGGGACACTGGTATTTGGAGAATTATTTCTAAAACTATAATGAGGGCCTAATATTATACCCTGTTGTTTGTGCATCCTTCTGACAATAAGAAAAATAAGGAATAACTTCCTTTACTGGAGAGATAAGTCTGATTCCCAGCCTAACTTTATTGATCTTGGGGTCTTCAATCCTTTTTCCTGTTGGGATTATAGATGCACTATCAAATTACATCTCCCATTTTCTAGGTGAGTCTTGTATAGAGAATATTTATTCATTCGTAAGATCATCATTCATAAGAATTTCTTTTAAATAATGATTCTCTATGAAAAAATATGCAAAATATTTACCCTTTTTCCTTATGTAGTACGAATTAGATGTCAACCTATTACAGGGTAATCATCCACCATGTCAAACATCCAGTCAACATAGATTGGTTGAGGATGTACTTTATAGGTTATGTTCAAGAGAACAGATAGAACACATGATATTTAAAGTAGTTCCACAATTTCTAAAAAACAATATTGATTCCATATATTTGTTATTGATAATTGAAAAATGATTCTCAGTATTGATCATGTTCTAGATGATATGATATAGTCTTTTTTTTCATAAATAATTATTTTTTATAAGTAAATAACCTATTTATATATCTAATATTTCACATATAATATGAGAATATTTCCTTCGACATATAGAATCAAAACTAGTGGACTCAGTAAATACTTCTTGAGACTATCAAATGATTTTTGACAGTTTTTAGTCCACTGATACAAGACCCATTTCTTCATCAACATGATGAAGGGAAAACACATTCCATCAAGAATGTATATCAGTCAAAAAATCTAGTAAATACATCCATGTATTCCACTTAGATATTTAAGGTTTTGAAGAGGTAACCTGTTAGGGATATATTTTGTCTTCTTGGGATCAACCTCAATGCCACGATGGTGTACTACAAATCTAATAAACTTCCCTATGGTTAAACAGAAATAACATTTAAGGGTTTCATTTTCAGGTTATGTTGTCGTAGTTTATTGAAAACCATATCAATGTCATAATACGTTCAAAATGTTGCCAAACTTTCACCACCAGTTCATTAACATAACACTCAATAGAATTTCCCAGAAATAGTTTAAAGATGTAGTGCATGGAATGTTAGTATTTAGTGATGGAATTCTTCAAGAAAAATGGAATCACCCAATAGAAATATAATCCTTGGGGTTCCCTGAAGGAAGTAGCTTATTTATCTTCAGGGTCTATTTAAATTTTATTATATCCTGAGTATACATCCATGATGGAGAGGGCTTGATAGCTAACTTTCATATCAATTATAATTTCTATAATTCAGATAGGGAAGTCATCATTTAGAAAATACAAGTTGAGATCTCTAAAATTGATGTAAACTATGATCTATCCATTTATTTCTTGATTAGGGCTATATTTGTGAGGTATTTTGGGTACTGGACTTCCCATATGATGTTGTATCTGATTAGATTTTAAACTTCATATTTGAATTTAGCATCATGGGTTAGATGTGTTCTCTTAGCTTCATGTTGTTATCCACGATGACCTTCAGACAGACTTAGGTGGCGGGAGGACACATTGGAATCAATCCCTATATTATCTATGTAATTCCATGTAAATAAATCTCAATGATACTTTAAGAATGCAGTATATACCTCTTTTTCCTCAGTGGGCATAATCCCACTAATCGACATCAGTCAAGGATCTTCTTCTATACCCATATTTACCTATCATATTTCATCAATAGTAAAATATATACCTTCATAAAATAATGTAGGATAATCCTTGAGGTCTTCCTCCTCTTCCTACTCCTCTTCTACTTCCTCTTCATCTTCCCCTTCCTCTTCCTCTTTCTCATCCTCTTCCTATTTCTATCAATCTTACACTTCATCTTGCTCTCCTCCTTCATTCATACCCACAATGGGATATATGAGTGATGAAAGGGAAAATGTATAGTTATTAGGAAGATTGATATTCTGAGATTATGTGGTAAAGATATCTCCATTCCATAGTGGTGATATGATAATTTCTCTAGATTCACCTGATGATGTTGGGGTATACTGAATTCTTGATAATAAAGGGAATAAATATTTACTTGAAGCATCACTACAGATGGAAGGATAAAGGACCCCTTTAGTTTGGACAGGTTCAACTAATACGACTAATATCATGAGGGTTGATGAGTTCATGCCAAATCCTGAAATGAAATCTTTAATCTGGTTGAGGGTTAGCATATATTTATCACTGATCTCCTTGAATTGGTTGGATAGGGTCATTTTATGACCATTTAGGGTAGAAACCCAAGTGATATCATGAGTATTGGGTTTCATTCTTCTCTTCGAAAATATCCTACATCAATATATGGGTCCTCACAAAGATTAAATGAATATGTATCACTATATAATGTCCCAATTTGAACATTTATATAGTACTTAAGACATTTGTTATATGATGAATGGATTTTTTTATGTTGGGGAAATCAAGGCCTTCCTATTAAGACATTGAAGGTAGTTTCCAACCAGATGACCATGAATTCAAAGTCAGAAATTAATTTCCCTAATTCATTTCTGATATTGATCCAGCCAATGGGATTTTTTCTCTTTTTTCATACCCTTGAAGTATCATAGGAGAGGGAGATAGATCGGATTCAATGTATCCCAACTAGAGAAGTGTTCAAATTGAAATAATATTGACTCTCGAGCCATTTTCAATGAAATCATTATAGATATAAATGTCATATAGTCTTTTAGACACATGTAAGGGCCTATTTTATCCCTGTATCATAGCATCCGTTCTATTTTTTGTAAAATAGATAATTTCATGAAATTCTATAGGGTCTATCTCTACACGATGCACCTCATTTGGAAGTGACCTCATCTTTGAACTCCTAAGGGATTAACAGGGCCTCTACAAGATCATCTAAAAGATCTTTTGACAAGTTAAGAGCATCCACTATTGAAAGTTTCACTGGAACCATGGCTAACTATTTTAAGATTTTATACTTTTTAGTCAATGGCCTGCATATTCCTATGGGGGATTTTTCTTTAATAGGAACATTAATAGATAAAGTCTATGTGGTAGATAAATTAGATAATTGAGAAGATGTTGAGGGAACTTTTAATGTTATTGGATTACTCTAGTTTGGCAAACCTACCTATCTGGGATGATGGGATTGTTTCACCCCTTCTAGTTAATCCTAAAAGATAATTGGGTCTAGAATACTCTTAGTGAATATGGGTACACTTCCCTACTCTCTTATTCTCACTGATGGTCCCTTCTATTAGTCTCACCATCATTAACTAATCAGGTAGGGACATAACTAAAATATTGGAAAAGATTTTTGAATTTGAAGAGAATGAAATTTATAGTAGGAAGCCTTTAAATTATATGATTATTGATCTGAGCTTGATTTTGAATCCATTATTAGTGTTAAAAGGTGATAATATTACTATAAACTATATGTTATCATTAAAGTTTTTGAGAACCCATATTTGTGTTTCTTATAAGGTAAAAAGGGTTTTTAACGAAAAATACACTTGAATGATGTTGAATTTTTTAAAATAAAAAATTATGTTCAAATTATTAAAAAAATTCCAACCTTATCTAGCCATATTAGAAAAAATCTTCTACCATGTGGTATAAACCAAGCTTGAACGTAGAAACCCTATATGGATATAGAGGGTAAGTGAACCATCATGGGGTGATACAGATAAGAGAAGCATGGGGTGGTGTTGTGCATAAAGGACCAATGTTCATGGTGTGGGTCATAACAATGATAGTTCAATTACTAGTGGTGGAGTTCTTAGGTAACAAAGAATTGATCGTCCAAAAAATGTGGGATTTAATGAGTATAGTTATTATTCAAATATAAAATTTGTGTTGATTTAAAAGGAATGACTTCAATTAACATTGTCTCTAACCTTGTGCTAGGGTTTTCATGTGGAGGTTCAGGACAAGCTCCTAGCTTCATGTCACACCTATAAAGATCATGAGAATCTTGACGCCACTAACAATAATAAAGAATATAATCTCATGTCATGATAACCAATACTACTAAACAACTACTAAGAGTGATAAAATGAGAAATATATATGGGGAAAATATTAATAGAAGTTATCATGAGACTAAATTTCATTTAAAATATATTATCTAGATAGAACTTAAAGATACATTAATGGTGAATGTATTATTAATTATAAATTCCAGAATATTATATTAATGATAATTATGATATTATCCTGAAGATAGTCTAAAAATTGAACCTCGTGATTCTTTATTGGTCCTTTAACATAATAAAATCATGGATATTTTAATACCATAATCTAGGAAGATTCAAGAGTCTATTTACTATGGAAAATGAGCTCTATACTTTGTATAGAAATATCATGTCATATGTAGTAGTCTGTTAGGATATGAGTAGGTATGGAAAATTATTGAAGATATGAAATTATGAATTCTCTTACATATGAAAGTTGTGATCACTGAAAGTTACATGATCTGTATAATAGAACTGATTGAAGAAATTGAGTTGGGTGGAATGGAATGTGAACACAGAATAAAGATGTGTTTGTGAAAGAGTGAAAACATAGTTTTTAGTATCATAAAAAAGTAATTAGGCAATCATTTATTTTATAGTGTTGAGGATATATGCACTATATCAATATTTCTTATAAATACCCATACTACATTTTTAGTAGTTAACAGAGTTGAAGTAGATTATAAGACGTTGAAGGTGTTTTAGAAGGCTCTATGTATTCATGTAAGTCTTCATTACTTGATAAAAAATTTTATTAAAATCATTTTTCCTGAAGGATATTATGTGATGTTTCATTACATTAATACTATGAAATATTTTATACATACATGAAGATAATACTACAAATTAGAGTTTTTTTTCAAAGAATAAGTCAAGTAAATTCAAAATTATTAGTGTAAATCAAAGTTGAGAAATAATTCTATAATCTATTCTGTGTATTAGTGTGATGAAAGTTTCATAAAGAAGTTCCACAAACTATTAGCTACAAAAATAATTTTCATGAATTAGGATAAGGAAGATATGAAATAGAGGTTCTAGATGTTGAGTTTTATGAGCACAAGGATTTTGGATGATAAAATGATTTATAAATCTTAATGTTAATCACGAGAAGTTAAGAATATAAGTAATAATATTGTATTATTTCAGTGTGATTATGTTTATTCATTGAAGTGATTTAATAATTTTATAATTTTTTATATTAAAGAGACACATGTTATAAATCTAGGATAACTTCCCAATCCAAAATAAGGTTTAGGATTTGGTCTTGTTTAAATAATTGATAAGAATAAGAAATTATATTGACTGATTATTCAGTGAGTATGATAATAAGTTATAATTTCTAATAATTTAATATTGTATAGTTGACATGAATATAGTTGAATTTATTTATTCAGATTCAGTTTAAGGATTACTATTGTGTAATAGGTTTTTATAGTTTACGTAGAGTCATCCCATTTTATAAGGGAGATCATTTTCAAGAGTTCTTCTAAAGGATAAACATTTAAGACAGGAGGATACTAGTATAATCTTATCCCATGAAAGTTAAATGAATGAATAAATTTGGGGGGTATTATAAATAACTCATTACTTATTTAATATAGTGAAGATTTGGGATGTGAATATCGACCCTTCCCAACCCACTTGTAATTGATAATTTATTCTAATGGAGAATATATGCCTTGGACTCAACCTAAACACAACAAGGACATAATAACCCACATTAGGGGTGAACCTTGTAAAAATATCATATCTTATACTTTATTTATTTTCTTTCTTTCATGTGGTGTCAATTATTTTGAGAATTTATGAGATTTATTTATCCTAAAAGGTTTAAGAGGTTCTAATATAAAATGGGTAAAATTTGAGTGAAAATGAGTTGATAAAACTAGTCGCACCTAATTCACCCCCTCAATCTCAGTGTGACTACACCATCCACTAGGAATATGAGCTTTTTACTGAAGTTGATAAACTAAAGGAGTAGGTTATTTAACATAAATTTCATAATCATTATCCATGTATCCTCATATAAATTCATAATTAAGTTGATTTAGGTTCTTAACTTTCTATATCAACCTAGATATTTTTTATCATAGAGGTAGCCTTAGTCGTTTCAAGTAACTAAGTGGTTAATTATATAGAAATTACATTTTCCTTATCAATTATGTTTCTATTTGTTTACAATGGGATCACAGGTTAAACCCCAAATTCTTTTTCATTCCTTTATCCTTGGGTGTGCATACTATAATCAGGTACTTCAAGATGATGAGAATTTTATGATGAAAAATCATCCTTTTATTGTTTTTTATAGACATTATACTTCATAGTGTTCATGGGCCAAGTTATGATGACATTCACAAATGTGTGAATTGATGGGATCAAGTCATAATTAGTTTATATTAAATTTAGTGGACATTATATTTATAATAATTTCCAAATTCACTATATAGTGTATCCTAATGGATGATCTTTTGAAGGGGCTTTTGGTTTTCCATCCCTTTATTCATTTTGGACTGTCACTTCATCATACCTATTGAGATAAGTTTGTAGGTATTTATGACATGTAAACCTTATGGAATCGCCATTATTAGTAATTAAACATTTTTTATGAAGAGGATATTAATAGGTTACCATTTTAATGGTTTCCCATATACTAAAGAATAATGACTTTTTTAGAGGATTTGTGGTAGTTATACGGATTACATTACACCAAAATGATGCTAAATGAGGGGGTTGATAAGAAAACAAAATACCTTTAACCCCTTGAGAAATATATTTTCATTTGGATGATGCAATAAAATCCTTGTGGGATTCTTATACCCATGTCCTAACAGACACTGAATGTAGGGCCTCGTCTTTAATGATATGTACCTAAGGCCTAGTAACTATTAACTGATAATAAACTATCAATGGGGATACCCCTATATTGGTTGTATTTCATCATATTAGTTATGAAATAATTTTTACCATTCGATAATCCTTATATATGATTCTAACGATTCATTTTTTTCATATTTCATGTCTCTTTTAAACTTTTATGATGGGTCAAACCTTATATGAAAGCTGATCATTTTCATTGCATCTCATATATTGGGCGATGACAGTATTGATGGAATTACAAGTCACCTTAGGTGGTCATTATCAAGAATGGGCTGGATTTGAGCTATCATGTTCTATTTATTGATGATTAAATATGGATAGATATAGTACAACATTTTTCCCCAATCACTATACTCTCTCAAGATGGAAATCATCTTCAATGATTTGGAATGACAATCTAAGGCTATTAGCACAAATACATTGATGATGTTACTGATTCCTATTATAGTTAGGGTTCCATTCTATGGTAAGGTTATCAATATTAACCTAATAACACTATTCCTTGTTTTCTTAATATATTTTTCACATATAATATAGGTCAAGTGGTGGTAAATGAAGCAGTTGAATTTCACATGAAAATTGTATTGGAATAATGATATGTAATCTTTATTGTGCTCCTAAATCATACTATATTATTGGTTAGAATTGGTCAAGTACATCACTTTTATTTTTTTCTAACTAAATATTCCCTCATGTCATTGAGTTTGACCTAATTCTTGATAGATAATGGGTATGATGACTTTGTAATGATGGGATTATTTCAAGAAACCTTGTCGAAATAGGAAAATCTATTTCAATACTTTTCCCCATCAACCACATTTGATTATTGAGTATTAATAGGATATAATAATGAATACTTTTTTATGGTGTGTATAATGGAAGGTATGAGTCATCATTGGATAGTGGTTCATTTAATGATATTGGGTCCACCTTTAAAATCATCTCTCAATAAAGGGGTACTCTCATATTAATCAGGGAATAAGAAGTTTTAGGGTGGATATCCTTCCCTATACTAGTATGGGGACCTTTATGGTATTCTCTAGAGTATTTTACTTCTCAAAAACACTAGTTTGAATCCTAACTACTTATTCTAAGAGAAACATTGAGTATAAGATGATGTTATGATCCCTATGTAAATATATTTTTTGAGGGCCTCAGTGATCATGTGTATCTCTATATTTAGTAACACTAGTACCACAATCATGTGATTATCTCATGAATAGAGGGTTAAAGAACTTTGATAGATCTTCATTTCTCTTAAATAGTTAATATGTTGAGGAGAAAGGGTATTCATTATTTTATGCCACCTGTGTGAATGCCATTTTTAATGGAGCACTGACTCTAACTGGGGAGGTTCTTTTGCATGGGGATCTTCATTTCTAAGGGTAGGAACTAAATGATTGATAATTCATACATCTCTATGTGGAGGGCCTCCGTAGTAGTTATATTATATAGAATGAGGAGGACCTTCATTTTCATGGGTCAAATAATCACTATGAGGAGAACCTTTATAGTGGTTAGTTTCAATATCATGTGAAGGTTATTCATAATTGATTACTACTTCATTACAGTGAGAAACACCGTGGTATTTATCTTCTATTAAAAGAGAGTATTCAATTATAAGGGTCATTAAAGCATTCCTACAAGGTGGTTGGGGGATTTTTCTCAAATCAATGATGAAATAACCTTAGATCATCATAGATATGTGGTGATGTTCAGTGGTTACTACATAAGTAAGAAGATTATTCTCCCTTATAATTATAGATATATATTTCACTTGATGGGGCCTCCTTTTGGGATCTTGATCCAAATCTGTCAAGGTATTATCCTCTTAGAGTTGCTCTAGAGTGGATAGGATCCCCTGACGGTGATGAAAGCTATAGTGGATGAAATCCCTCCTGGATGGATTTTTTGCAACCCCATTAGTTACTGGGATATCTTATCCTTACTTTTAATATATAAAAAGGTAGTTTCATACTCTAAATAGATACTATCAAATATTTTTTAAATGATAATGGAAATCTCCTACATCTTTTAGTCTTTTAGCTTAGAGATAAACTCTTGAGATTTAGTGATTTTAAATTCTTTAAGGCTATTGACCGTGTTAAAGTGATTCCCTCCCAAATATATTCTTACACCTTGGAATATACTATCTTGATTTGTAGAAGTTTAATTTTGTAAAATAGATAAGGATCCTTGGTAGAAATAGAATCAATGATTATATTAGTGGAATATGTGTGAGGTATCCCCACATTTTTGGTTTCAAATATCACATAGTAATTGGTTACCATCTTATTTCCCAAACACCGATTAGGGTTTTATATATGTTTTATTAATCATCAATAATCATGATTTTTATTCTTCAAAAAGTAAAAATAATCAACAATCAGTGTAGTATCACAAATGAAGATGCATCATCACTTATTATCTCCATTAAAGGTGAAGGATTCTTATCAATTTTACCACTTTTTGTTATATTATTTCCTATTAACACCTAAGTTTTCTTATTCAAGTGTTGGTGTCATATAAAAATAGAGTATGAGGTTGACTCATCCCACAGAATGTGTTTTTTTTCAATTTTAGAACTCTCTCGTATATTTAAAACATATTCTTGAATCCTTTTTCAAATCCATACTTATTGAAATTGGTGAATTACATAACTCGCTTCCTTTGTGGGGTGAATAGCTTTGATCAAATATACCAAATTATGTTCATTAATTATAGACATTACACACGTGGAAGCTCTGTGTGCTCATAGATAAGGATATCATATGCTATCTATATAAAAATTGGAACTTTTCACAATAATTTAAATATATATAGGAATTAATTATGATTTTTAATATTATATGAAGGATTATATGGGTTTCTCTAGGTTTTAAATTCATCTAGGAATGTGATAGGATTATTTTGGGTTTCAAAGTTATTTAGTATGCTGATGAGGACTACGTAGTTATTTTTATCCATATAGGAAGGTGACAGGTTTACACTATAGTTTAAAACCATTTGGGAATATGATTTATTTAATATATAGTTTAATTCTATATGAGAGGTATTTTTGAGTTTAGAGTCTTTCATAAGATACTCTATAATTTAAATTCAATAAATTATGATCCTTTCTTCATTTTTAAGTAACATGCGATGGTTTTGTATGCTCATTATTCATATAGATCTCAGTTTATTTTCTCATAACCAATATAATTAAAAGGTTTTCATCAAATTTTAAATTCATACATGAATACATGTGATTTATTCTATAATTTAAATATATAGTGTAATTAATTACGTTTACACCATAGTTTAAAATTATATGGTAAGAAATGAGGTTTAAATTGTAGTTAAAATCCAAAAGTGAAGGCATGAGATTTATATCGTAGTTTAAATACATATAAGAAATCTAGATATTTTCATTATATTTTAGATATAAATATTAAGGCATGAATTTTAATTAAAATTTTCAATCTATATTGGAAGGATTTAGGTTTACACTATAGTTTAAATCTATAATTGAATGCATAAGGATTGTACCATGGTTTAGATCAATAGAAGAATGCATTAGGTTTACATCATAGTTTAAATCTATATGGGAAGTCATGGGGTGGGAGGTTATTGGGATTGGACATAAAAGAGTCTTACTACATTTCCATTTAATGGAAATAAATTCCATTTAATGTCAAGGGTTGTATTATAGTTTAATATCATATGAAAAGGGTAGAACCCTTGTCTTTAATAAATAAGCATTATTGTTCAAATCAATGTATGAAAGCATAATTTAAAATTTAAGGAAATTTGGGAAGGGTGTAAATATAATCCTTGATAAATGATAATTATAATTGAAATTCATTCAAGATAGTATATAATGTGTTGAAATTCCATACAGGAGGTTGTATCAAGGAGTTTTAGGTTTTTAAAAAAAAGACCATGGTCCATGCAGTGCTCATCATACAGAGAAGAAAAAGGGGGTATTATATTGTTTAAACACATATAGAAATATAATAATACTAATAATTAATAAATAAGGTATGTGTTTTAAATTTTTGTGAGGAGGTTGTTATTATCTCCTTTAAGAATTGAGAATCTCAGTTTAATGTTTTATAAGAAAGGCATACCATATAAATTTACATCATGTTGTAAGATGACTAAAAATATATTTTAAAGTTATGTGATAATAACAAAAGTATCATAAAGTTTTAGTTCATATGAAAAGATCATTTTATATGTATTTTTTGTTCATACATAAAGTTCCATGGTATAAAATTTACACAAAAAATATCTTGATGGGTTTATATGGATTGATGAACATTAAAAAGGAGGCATCATTCATGAAGAGGGATCTAGCACATCATAACTTACTTGAGGGTGAAAAATTTAGTTTCAGAGGGAATATCCAAGAAGTAATTAATGGTTTATGAAATTATTATAAGGTTTTTAAAGGTAGAAATCTTAAAAAAACATGCCTTTGGGGTATCAACACTTATGCTAAGTTGAACAACTGAGGTTGAAACAACTTGTTTAAAATAAGGGTTTTTCTTTGTGAAGGTGGATGGCCATAAAAAATTTAGGTTCCATAAAGGATATTATAATAAATTTAATTAGTTTTCCTAAAATATTATGGGTGGAAACATAGATATGATCTTAAAAACCTGGCTAGAAAATATCTCTTGAAAGCAGACTTTATGAAGATTATAATATTTAGACCATTATAGAAAAGTCAATAGTACAATTATAAGGGAAAAACATTCATAAAACTAATTTTAATGTTATCATCCTTTAGTTTTGATTCATAAGTTACCTATGGTAGCTCTTTTTTTAGACTTTTTTAATTCCTTTTTAATTATATGTTAGATGCTCTCTTTACTTTAACAGTGACTGTTTATCTTTCACATTACATTTTAGTAGAAAATAGGCCTATTTATAATAAAGGTGTGGTATATTTCAATAATTAGAACTATGAGCATGTAAAATAACTCAATGGTTGATTAATATTGTATCTTAGTAAAATTTTATAATCAAATTTTAGATCCTCAAAACCAATTCTTTGTATTTTTGTCAATGTGTTGTATACTTTTTTAGTGCATTTTGTTATGAATGAATTAGAAACCCTTTTTAATGGTGGGTAGATCACAAAAAATATAATAATATAAGTTTATTACAACTATGTCGCCTAATGCTGAATTTTTTTTGAATACTCTCTATTCATTTTTGTGTGATTAATTATACAGTATATAAAAACCCCATTTGGTTAGATATAGAAACCACTTTGTGTTTAAATTGAATCATGTTATTTAAGTGAGTACAATCACATGGCATTTAAAAAAAATTTGTTCCTTATTTTATTACTACCTTCAATGGTTTTTTCCATCCACCCATTCATAATTAAGATCATACCTTATATAATTCCATGAGATTATTTTCCACTGGGTCTTTAGACTAGTTGGTTGGACATCAAGACTTGAGACATTGGTCTTGTTTCATGGTCCTTTTATGCCCCTTAGGACTAAAAGGCCATGTAATGGGTTCTCTTATACTTAGAGAAAAATATCTCTTAATTTTTTTAATACAAAGGGGCTTTCCCCAACTTGTTAAAAAAATAACATTTTTAGCATACATAAAAGATAATGGTATTTTTTAAAACTAAATTTTATAAAAATTATTTTTGATTAAATATTTTTTATTCTATATTGAAAATGAGAAAAAATGGAATTTTATATTTTTCAGGATTCATATCATTTGAATAAAAATATACTAGAAAACCTTTCAATGAAAATAACATAATGATTTTTAGTGGACTTAAATTTCATCCTTTATGATCAAGGAAAAAATAACAAATAGGATATATTTCCAAAGAAATAATGTTAGGATCTCTTAATTTTATTTTATTTTCAATTTAACTTTATGAACATGAGTAGTATGTTGATGTTGGGTTAATTTCTAGTGGTATATACCAAACAGGTCACTATAATAGCATGAAGCACAATGTGGTTCTGGGAAGTGTAGAAACACATGATAATATAGATACTCTTTCATATTATCCTTATAATATTGATATTGGATGATTGTATTGTGTCCTATCCATTTTAATTTGTGCACTTGTAAATAGTGAAAATATTCAACCTCTATATGGACTTAGGGATTTTTCCCATACTATGTAAATTTATGTGGTTAATTTCTTTTTCCCATATTTTCTTGATTGATTTTCTATACTTCTATCACATTGGATGAACTATTTTAATTATTTGATATTCCAAATCCATAATAGTTTCTTTTCTATATTTAAATTAATATTTTTCGTACCACTTTCATAATAATTCAAACATATAATAAAATATTTTAATTAAGTGTGTTGGATAGGTAAATTAAAATACACTCTAATTTTTATTGAAATCATTGATCAAGGTTATATTTCATTTCAGAAATTATTTTAGTCTTAATGAAAACTAAAAAATCATGATAATAACATAATTTATGTTATTAAATATTTTAAAATAAAAAATATGGAATTTGGATTTATAGACAATGAATTGTTTAAGTTAAAGGAATTATGTAATTAAAAATTACCAATTGTGTTCATAAATACTATTACAGATAATAAATAATTACTTTTACTAGTTTTAATGAAGAATTATAATTAATATGGTTTAATTTATTCTTCATCACACGTGGGTAATTATAAAATAAAAAAAATTGAAAAATAAATAGAGGACGTTGGATTAAAACTATAAGCTAGTAACCTTCTTGTTTACGTATTAACAATCACAAATATGATTAAGATGTGACATATAGTAGTGATAGAATATTATTAATATAACTTTTGAGGATAAATGAAAAAATTTCTATCTTATTTATCCTTTAAAAAAGGTACAGAACTTTTTCTTAAATATAAATTAATATATAAAATAATAAAAGACCTTATTCAAATAAAGAATTTATATTCTTTTAATATAAGAATTTATTTTAATAACGAATATAATAGTAAGTATATTATAATAAATTTTAAGAGATTCTGGATTATGATGTTGAAATATTTATGTATGAATTTTAGAATATTCACTTATAAATATTCAAAATTTTTTATTGTTAGGTAAACCTTTATTGATAAGGTTGTCTCTTTGTTTATTTTGTAGATTCTTTATTGACGATAAAAAAATGAAATGAAATGAAATTTAATAACCATAATTTAGAATTAATTTTTTAACCAAATCCTTTTAAAAAATTATCTTATCATTTGATAACATATTTTTTTTAAGGTAGAATTTAATTTTTTTTTAATATTTGATGGATTTTTAAAAAAAATTGTTGAATAATTAGACCATGTCCTAGACATGTATAAATCTTCAGGAAAATTAAAACATGATAAAAAGATAAAAAAAAATTAAAACACCATCCATTTTATACATTACCTTTTAAAAATTATCAAAAATGACTATAGTCTTTTTCTTATCATCTATAGATAAATTTCACTAAGAGTTAAAATACATAGAGTCATTTGGATCATTTTGAAAACATTTTTTTAAAGGATCTTAATATTTAGATGACCGTATCATTGTCAAACCCACGAATTATTTATTTTAATTATTATTATGTTAAGATTATATGATTTATTTATTTTTCTATAGATTCATTAACAAAAAAAAGATAATAATTGGAGATTTTCAATATGATAATTAGATTAATTTATGATAGTTTTCTGAATTCAACTTTTTCTTATTAGATATAATATTAATGTACATGTCCTAAAATTGATTCCTCTATCCAAAAAGAGTTGTATTTATCAAAATTATGTTTGTTTAGGTTTATTATACTAAATATGATTATAATTATATTATTAAAAATAATTAAATAAATATAATACATGAGTTTATGATATTTATGCATTTTTTTAAATCATACTTTGAAATTAAATCTCTTATCTTTTTTTATAATAGTTTTTCATTTTAATAAATTTATTTTTCACTTAGTTTAATTTATAATTTTATAAAATTAGAGAGAGATTTAACAAAGGCATTAGAAAGTTATATAGTATTTGAATTTATTTCCCTATGAGATCAATTTCATATATACACTTTACTACACCATTATAGTAAGAGTTGGTTGGATTATAAAAAATTTATAAACTAAGTCACCTATAGTAATTTACAATGTTCATAGGCATGTCAACTATAATCACAAAATCTTTGCCCATAAAATTCTTCTAAAATGGGTTTGTTAAAATAAAATGTGGAATTCATAAGGAAATAGTCCAGAATATGTGCAATGAGTATTACTTACCTATTTATTTTTAGGTTGAGGATATAAGAATAAAAATTTATATTATTAATAGTGTTTTGATTATACCTATTTTAATGATAACACCTCATTCATTATGGAATAACAAAAATCTGAAGGTAAAATGTTTTTAAAAAAATTTGCTATAAGGTTTTTATTCTCAATAGAAATGATAATATAGAAATTTTTACACAAACATTTGATATTGTTATTTTTCTTCAATATTCAATATCCACTAAAGCATATTGATATTTCAATAAAAAAACAAGGTTGTGAAAGAAACTATTTATATAAAATTTGATGAGACAAATCTACATGACACTAAAACCCATATAGGATATCATGAAGATGTTGTGTCTAACTTAACATTTATAAATCCTATGAAAATAATGCCAATTTTATTTATTTAATTGAATAATATTATAGTAGTGATTAGATGGACTATCCTAGCTAAGATGAAGGATTTAAATTACCAATAACATCACTATCTAAACATATAGGGTGCTTGAATACCATTCTTTGGATATAGTGGTCGGAGATTTTGATAAGGGACATAAAATAAGACATTTCTGAGAAATCAAGTCGAACATAATGCATTTTTATCATAGTAGAAACCCAAAAACAATACAAAAGTTATTATGTTAAAAATAGATTGATTTTCATAAAATATGAATTGAAATTGTTTCAAAGAAATAGGGCATGGGAACTTTTTGAGTGACACAAATATTACCTAACTATTTATTCTAAATGGGTATTTATAAATAATGTGGATAATTAATTCATTATTGTTAGTAATAAGGATAAATATTTTTCACAAGGTTATTATTAAAAACATATATATTTATTGGGAGGAAACATTTTCATCATTAGTTATACTTGAGGTTATTATAAATAATATAACTTATGTTAGGTCGAATATGGTGATGAAATATGGTTTGGAGGGGGTGAATAGACCACATTAAGACATTTAATTAAAATAGATTAATTATATTAATTAATTATGAAGTTTAGTTGTTATATTTAATTAGTAGTGTAAATAAAATAGAGAAAATGGTAATTTTTATATTGGTTTAATCCAAATTGGACCTAGTCCAGTCTTTTAACTCTCTACTCACTGAGATATATGTTTTCACTGTCTAGTTTTTAAAGTGAAATCATTACTCGGTTTCAGAATCCTTTTCTACAGAGTGGACGGATAACTATGGTGCACTGAATTTTGTATGGGTAGTCACAACACAAATATAACAATGAATTTAGAATATGGGAATCACAACCCAAATGGTTCTAAATTTATATTCTAGAAGACACAACCCAAATATAAAAATAAAAAAGAATGATTTTTATATAAAAGAAAAAAATAGAAAAAAAAAGATGTAGGTGAAATATGGGAAGAAGTATTATACATACAAGAAACTAGGTCGAAGTAGAGGATAAATGAAGAAAGAACAAGTATTGGTTCTTGATAAATGTAGATTTTTCATCAAGGTAGTAGTGGTCATATAAGTTTTTGTTCATATTGATATATTTTCTAGTATATGCAATGTTGATCACACAGGGTGTTATGTTCATCATCGAGCATTGTTTATCAAAATATTTGTGTACTCATAGCTCATCTCTATATCTTATTAGATTTTTTTTACTTTTGTACTTCTATATATGTCAGAAATGATCTATTCCATTTTAAAAAATTAAACTTAACAAACCTGAGTAGTCTTTAGACAATTTAAAATTCAAATAAAACAATACTTGATTATCAGAGAAAGGGAGATAGATATATATATATATTAATGTTTCATAATAATTGATCAACTCGGGAATGAAATTTAAAATAATTTATATGGATTCAAACCCATTTGAAATCACCCATTAAATACTTCAAAAATTCTCTATAATAACAGTTCAATGATAAATCTCATGAAAATAGTACGTTTTAATTTGAAATATCAAATTCAAGAAAATTCTATTTTAAAATGAGCAGTACACATGTGGGGAAATTAAAAACATAAAAGACCACATTAAAAATATTAAAAAATGTTTTAATGGGTTTAATATCCTTTAATATTAATTTAGAAACCATAAAATGGATGAAAACGACATAAAATAACAAAAATGATTTTTCAGTTTTCAAGATGTATGTTTCATGCGTGAGCATAAAACACTCTATTATTTTTATAAAAAAAATTTAAAATATTTTAAAATATTTATCAAAGGTTATAAATAATTAATATTATTTTATAATTTCATTAAAAAATTTAAACATAAGAAAGAAACATAAAAAATTTATATACGAAACATAATGGAAAACATAAAATGCTAAAAATTAATATTTTAGCAAAAAATAGAAAGGGAAAAACTGAAAATGTGTGCCAAGTGGTCATATTGTCAATATATATATCATGTTTTATAGTTGGTTCAAGGTTTATTTCAATCACCATACTGATAATGCATGGTTAGTTGATTTATTGTGTGTGGTAGCTATACTTACTTTGTGTGGTTGCTTTAGAATATATCATACAGTAAGTAGATATACAGACCGTCATTCTGTTTTAGAAAATCCACTTACAAAAATTCATATTTCAATATATAATAAGGTGGAATATGATTTTTGTTAGTCAAATAAATATTCACAACTCACAGTAAGGAGAAATCATAACTCATGATAAGGTGGGTTTTAAAACTCACTAACACTACACGAAACAGAGTATAAATTCTTGTATGATTTTTACTGAACTATGTAGGTATTTCAGTATAGGAAAATTTCATGTATTCTAATATATGTAATAAATTCATGTAAGAAAATATATTTACATGAATCTATATAGGTAATTTATGTAATTGAAATCGACGTAGAATAATCATGTAAGGGATTCACCTATTCAAATTCCAGAAAACAAAAAACAAATTGACTTCTCAATATTGAGAGCTAAAAAATACCCATATAAAAATAGAATCAGATTTTCTTATTTGTAAAATATATTTATAAAATTTCATTATCTTTACAAATAATAATTATTCACCATAATTTTATTCATAAAACTCATGCTATGATTAAAACACAGAAGAAAAAAAGTTCTTGAAAATAGCAGAGATATGATAGAAAATATTCAATTAATTAAAACCCAATTTCAGATATGAACAAGATTGATTCAGAAGTTTATATATTAAAACTAATTTTGGAAATCTTCTTATTTTTCCCAAAAAATTATCACTCAATTTTCAATTTTTTAGCTCAAGATATAGTCAAAAAATAGTTGGAAACAGAAAATGGAAAATCGGCTACATGAATTCAAAATCAACTATGTTAGTTTTATTTGGTTAATTGGATAAAGATTTGGCTACATGGTTTATAGTGTATTTGATGTATGAGAATAGTAAAAAACATTTATAAATGATATTTTAAGGTCCAAAATCGATTATTTATCCTAGTAACTAAAATAATAAGTTATATAACATGTTATGAAAAATCAAAACATGAAATTTAATTTTTTTTAATTAATTTGTAAAATGATATGATTATGATTTATTAAAATTTAAATAAGATGAAATTAAAATATATAAATTATAAAATAAGATTAAAACATGTAATTGAACATAGTAAAATATTTAAAAGTATGATAATTTTAATCAAGCATGAGATGAGTTGTAATCAACCAAAACAAAAATACATGAAAGCACATGAAAAAACAACCCCCACCCCGTTTTTTAATACAAAACGAACATCAATAACCAAAATATTTCTCCCCATTTTTTCATAAAAAAATAACAAAGAATTAAAAAAACAAGTAATAAAACACCATGATAAATTAACCCACTTTCAAAACATAGTTGTAAATGCAATGAGAAGATTACAAAATTTACATATTTCATATAAATACAAAATATCTCAACATATAATCATACTCAACCCCCCCCCCCAAACACATTCACACATAAAACTATTAAGATTACAACATTCCAAACTCAAATTTAAGTTTTTCAAATTGGAAAAATTATGAAATCTTAGTGAAGATATTTTGAATTTGATTTTTAATAGGGAAAAATTATATAAAAATATCACCCTTATTCACATGATCTCTAATAAAATTAAATCAAATATCGATATGATTTTTTCTATAATGGTGTAAAGGATTCTGATAAATATAAATTTAAAAGGTATTATCAAAATAAATAGTTAATTTATCGAGATAAATACCAAAATAAAATAAAGTTTTCTTAATCCATTAGCGAGCATAAAAAATAGTAGTAGAGATATACTCAACAACTGTAGTAGATAGAGCATTATATAACTGTTTTTTAGAAGGCCAAGAAAATAAAATTTTTCCAAGAAAATGAAACGTACTTGATGTTATTTTTTTATCAATTTTATATCCTTTGAAATGAAATTTATAATATAATATTAAATAACAAACAATTATAATTAGAATAAAACAAATAAGAATTAATAGCTCTATTAAGACATTTACTTATTCTTTTTAGAGTTTCAAAATGACACTCTTTAGGGTCATATTTAAATATTTCAAATAGAAAAAAAACTAAACATGATATAGGGTATAGATGATATTAAATATAGAAATATACCTATCATACCCCTATTAACATCAATATCAACGGATTTTCCAGATGCATCAACATATAATTTAAAACTATAGCTCATTTAAGATTTCATTGATTTAGAGGAATTGAGACTAAACATTTTAAACAACTATTTTTCATACTAATATTGATTAATAGATATTCCAACTTTACTTTTAGAAATTTTAATCCTAATAAAGAATATTAATTCTCCCATTAAACTCATTTAAAACTCAAATGACATCAAAGTGGAAAAATTATTACACTGTAATTCACTAGAAGAAACAAATACTATATCATAAACATAAATTTGTTCAATTAAAATATCATTATAAATATTTTCAATAAAAAAATTAGGATCAATATTACCATTTTTAAAACCATTAGTTAACATAAATAAATAAATCCTTTCATATCAAGCATGAGGTACTTTTTTGAGACCATATATAAAGCTTTAGATAACTAAAAAACAAGGTTAGAAAAATTTTCATTTTCACAACCTTGGGGTTGAGAAACATAAACATATTCAGTTATAAAACCATTTTGGAAATCCCTTTTTACATCCATTTGATATAATTTAAAACCTTAAAAATTAGAAAAAACTTACAATATTCTAATAGCCTCTAACTTGGAAACATGTGAAAATGAATCTTAAAATTATATACCTTCTTCATGAGAGTATCCTTGAGCCACAATTCTAGTTTATTTATGAAAATATATCTATATTAATCCATATTGTTTTTAAATATCCATTTAGTTTTTCTATAATAATTATCCTTATAAAATTATAATAAATGAAAAAAATTATTTCTAACAAACTGATTTACTTCATCTTTCATATCAAAATTCCATTTTTCATCTTTAAAAGTGTCATTAACAATATTTGGAATAAAATTAGAAATAAAAGTAGAATTGGCCTAAAAATTTAAAATAGGATTTTTAGTTTTAATACCATAATCAATATTACCTATAACATTATCAACATAATTATCTCTATGAATCTTCTATGATCTAGGATTTGGTTGAGAATTAATATGGTCACCTCAATTGATTACTCCTTATTCTGAAGTTTTTCTTCACTAAAATTAAAATGTATAAACTCATAATAAAAAACATTAGAATCATATTTTAATTTAACATTATATTCTTCAAAATCAAAAAAGATAATAATCATTACTACTATCATAATAACCAAGAAAAATACCTTCATCACTTTTAACATCAAATTTATCTAAATTATCTTTTGAAATTAAAATAAAAAATTTACATCCAAAAACTCTAAAATAACAAACATTATTTTTTTATTTTTAAATAATTTATAATTATTTTTCTTTAAAAAGAGTATAACATTAATTGTATTTAAAATAAAAAATAAAAAAATGGCTTTAACCCAAAAATATCTGGGAGTATTATATTCACTTAACATAGTTTGGGTCATTTCAATAAGAGTTTTATTTTTTTCTACAATACTATTTTTTGTGGTGTTATGGAATATATAAATTATGAAAATAACTATTATTTTCAAAAACAATCTAAATATAAATTATGAAATTAACCACTTTTATCACTATAAATAGAAACAATCATATATTCCTTTTCGTTTTGAACTAAATTACAAAAAAAATCTATATAAAGTATCATTTTTAATAGCAAGAAAATAAACCCATGTAAATATATTATAATAATCAACAATAACTAAATTATATTTCTTTACTCCATTTTTATATATATGAGTAGGACTAAATAAATAAATATTTACTAACTGTAAAGGTCTATTAGTACTTATCTGATTGATTGGTATGAAAGAAGCTTTAAATTGTTTTTATTTTATGTAAGTGTCTCAAACATGAAGTTGTTATTTCTTTGAGGTTGGAAATTGTAGCACATAATAATGTTTATAATTCTTATGTAACATTTTTGAAATTAAAATGACCTAATCATCGATGTTAAAGAATTATTTCACTCTATACAACATTGAAACACTTAACACGTTGAATAGTTAGTTTGAAGAAATCAATAAAATAAATATTTTCCATTTGATTAGAATATAATAATAAAGACTAATTTTTAAAATATAAACACTTATTGTTTTGAAATTTAACTTCCATTCCATCATCACATAATTGATATATACTAATTAAATTATGTTTTAAACCTTTAATAAATAAAAAATTTTAAATAAAGGTAGAATTAGAAATAACAACTTTAACAAAACCTTCTTCTTTCCATTGGAATTTTCTCCAAATGTAACAGTTCCTCCATCACATGTGTTGTAAGTGGTAAACTTTGAAGTTTAATTAGTCATATTCCTAGATCATCAACTTTACATTTACCATATGTTATTCTTGATATATCTAATATATTTTTCCTATAAAAATCAATTACTAGAAAATTTTTGTACCCAAGCTACTTTGGGTCCATTAAGATTAGTAATACAACTTTTAGCTACTCGTACAGAATTTAAACAAGTATTGTATGGTACTCTCGATAAAAAATATTAAAAAATAAAATTCTTCATAAATCCCAAAGATATTTTTAATGAAATAGAGAAATCATTTTCATTGTGACCATTCATATCATATTTAAAACATATAATAGTATAAGTACAATTATTATTACTTTTAACAAGATTATTTTGATACATTAGAGGTAATATATTATCATATCCAATACCATCTATATTTTTAATTATTTTATTCATTGACATCATTTTATTGTATTTTTCATAACCTTAAATAAAAGTACACAAACTTATCTTAATATTACCAACTTAATTTTTTAATTTTTGATTCAAATCAAAAGAAGATTTCAAATTATCATAAATTATAGAATAAGAAGAAAATTCTTTATTTCATAATTTTTCATTCACTTTGAAAATAAATCTATTTTCATAAACATGTTTTCAATTATTATCATTAATCTTATTATATAAATCAGAATCTTTGAAATATATTTTCGCAATATTTCAATTTTTTCATTTTATTCAGAAATATTCATATATTTAGAATCATAGTTAGAATAATAATATCTAGAATAAAATATAGAATCACTAACCTTATCTAGAGAATTCGTGAAGATCAAATTAGAAAATTCATTCTCATTTTCATATTCTTCACTAGAATCAAATTCTTTAGTAAAACTCCAACTATTTTTCAATTCCCTTTGTCCCCATTTTTTATTTTTATTTATTATTTAGTTTCGGATAGTCATGTTTGATATTCCCTTTATTTATTTATACAAAAAAGTAACATCTAAATCATTATAATTAATACTTATTTTCTTATCTCCCTTATTTTTATCCTTTGATACCAATTTTTTGGTAAACAAACTATACCACTCTACTTAGTGAGATATATGTTGTGTACTAAAATATTTTTAAATGGGAATCATAACCAAATTAAAAAATCATTTTCTAAAAAGTTGAGGGATAACCCTGACACATTGACTTTTGTATGGGTATTTACAACCCAAGTATACATTGAATTTAGACTATGGGAGTCATAACTAGAATGGTTCTAACTTTAGAATATGTGAGTCACAACTTGAAGATAGAAATAAATAATAATAATTTTTTATGTAAAATCATAAACATAAAAATAGATTGTACATGAAATATAAGAAGTGTCACGGACTCAAGAAACTAGTATGAAGTATAAGATAAAAAAAGAAATATTGGTTATTGGTTCATGATAAATATAGATGTATCATCATGGAATTATTATAAATGGAATTTTTTTTCCACCTTGAAAGTGTGTCTGGTAGATGACAAGTTGATAGTATAAGATGTTAATTTTCATCATCGAGCATTGGTTATCAAAATATTCATGTACTTGTAAAGTTTCTAAGTATTATATCAAAATTAATTTACTTTAATACTTATATACACTATTGAAAAGACATATTACCTTTTAAAAAAATAAACTTAACAAATCCAAGTAATCATAACACAATTTAGAATTCAAACATAACAATACTTGATTATCAGATATATATACATATATATATATATATATATATATAAACATTTCATAATATTCAATCAACTCATGAACCAAATTTAAAAAAAGTGAAGTATTATTCGATCCAATTTTAAATCACCCATAAAATTCATCAAAAAGTCTCTATAATAATATATCAATGATAAATATTAGTAAAATAGAATGTCTGAATTTTAAAAATAAAATTCAAAAATATTTTGTTTTAAAATGAGCAATAAACATGAGGAGAAATTAGAAACATAATAAAACCAAATTAAAAATATTAAAAAAGTGTGACCGAGTTTAATATAATTTGGTATTAATTTCGAAACCATAAAATTGATGAAAACAACATAATAAAAAAAGTGCTTTTTTAGTTTTAGAGTTGTGTGTTTCTTATGTAACTATAAAACACTCTTTTATTGTTAGAAAAACATGTTTAAAATAATGAAAAATAGTTATCATAGGTTCTAAATAATTTATATGAATTTATAAATTCATTATAAAAATTTAAACATAAGCAATAAACCTGCATAAAAATTATATATGAAACAAACCAAAAACCAGATGAAAAATTCCATGAGAATTTAATTTTTTTTCCAATTTTTGGGAAGGCTGCTTTTTTTAAACAGAGATTCGGAATATATTTTGTTCCAGAGAGTTTCCAATATGATTATATTTTAAAGAAATTGAATAAAATTAATTAAAATTTAAATAGAAATAAATAATAAATATATTTTTAATGATAATAATAATGATAATAATGTTATTATTATTATTATTTGTTTTAATTTAGGTTTAAGGAAAACCAAAGGGAGGTATCTCCCTTTCTCCCTACCAGGCGCGATGCAACCCCCCCCCCCCCCCTCCAGCTCTCCCCTAGTTGCACGTGACGCACCACCCTGACACCCTATCCGATCACTGGTCCTTCTGATTTCTTCAGGGATTCTCCTTCGATCCATCATGGTAAGACCTTCCGCTCATTCTCCTCTCAATTTCTGATTATTTTTCGATCTATCTGCTGCCTAGTGAGGTTCAGCCGAACCCTAGGGTTCAGGATAACTAGATTTTAGGTTTATTCTCTAGAATTAGGGCATGTTAATGGTCTCTCGGGTCATGTTCATGCATGTTGTGACAACACCCACTGAAGACAAAGAGTTTCGGATTGATTTGGTTAGTTGATGATGTTTTAAGGTGAGTATTTCCTTTATTCTTTAATGTCACTTATTTAATGTTTTCGGGTTTTGTAATTTATGAGTCCCTGATAATTAATTTGAGGTGTGTTGTTCCTTGATGCATTAATTTTTAGTTCCTATTAATGTGTGTGGTGTCTTTTGACCAATTTTGAGGGCGTGCATGCATATACACAGGTACGAATATATAAAAATATATATCTTCCAGGTACATGTTCCCTCATGGCATGGGGAACACGTGAATTTGATTAAGGGGTTTATATATGTATATATGGAGGTTTTTGTATGCAATTGTGGAGCAGTTATATGTGGTCATTGATAAATATGTAATGTGTCGAGTGTTCGGATTGGTTCCTTTGTGGTAGGTTCTGTAACGACCCGAATCTGGAGCCCCTCCACTGGTGCCCCATACTCTGTTCCCCACATGACCTCATGTGCATTTCCCCAAATGCCAGAGGCTGCCGACTAGCAGAGAGGGCCTTGGTAAGTTATTGGCAAGACTATGCCCTCATTCGGTAAGGTATACAAGGTAAGGAAAACAACAGTAAATAGCGGAAGCAATAAAGAATACGCAACAACTAAAACCAAAAAGCGAAAGCAATGAATATATAGTAATAATGATAAAGATGCAGCAGGTACAAGTTTCTAAGGAAGCAGAAAACATAAAAATGTGATGAAATACAAGTAAAACAATGTACTAAAATAACAGCAACTCCTGTAGCATCGCAAGCCTAAGATTGGTCCCTTGCTCCCCAGCTCCAAGCAGTCAAGTACCAGAAGTCGAAGGGTGCTTGCCCTTATCTATACCTACAACAATGAAGTCTACTTGGGCCCAAAATCATGGCCCAAACAGGGTGTGAGATACAATCCCAGTAGGCAATCACCCAAATATTTGTGCCTAACAGTCAATGAATACAATGCAAGTAAAAGTACAGGAAGCAGTAAACAGAAAAGCACACAGCAGCTACAATCCACAGTTCTAGAATATAAAGTACACAAGTAAACAACCAACAACATGTATAAAATAGGTAACCCTCTGGGTAGATCTCATAGCCTAACCCCTATGGTTTAACCTACAAGTAATAGAAACCCTATAGGAGGCACACACAATCTCACCCCTCTGGTTCAGCTAAGAGTACACTTTATGACGAAGCAGTCACCGTCAATTCCTCTTATAGTCTCGTATCGTAATAAAGGCTCTCTGGGAATGCACTCAATGTAAATTCCCCCTATGGACCAAGTCGAGGAACTACATAATCTCTGAGGAAGCACTCAACGTCAACTCCCCTTGTGGTCTCGCATCGTAAATTAAAGACACTCTGGAGAAGCCCTTACGTCCATTCTCCCTTTGGTCCATACAATAGGTTCTCTCAGCCCCATGTAATATAAACATGCATAACGTGCATGTATCTCCCAAGTAGACCTCAAGAACTACTTGGCTATCATTATAAGGCTCAGCAACAAAACAACACAATAGTTCCACTATCCTACAACTAGGCATAGCAACTGGCATAATGCCTAACAGGAAAAACAAGTACGGAAACATCTAGAGTACATCAAAAACTACTCTATTCACAAAGTTAAACCTCTACTATAGTAATCAAGAAAGAAGGAAATCAATCAAGGGTAAAATAGGAAAATGCACAATTCTCTTTCAAGGAAATTGGAGAAATTGCACAAGATACTCAAATACTTTCTACAGTAAGGAACAAACCACCTACCTCGATCCCAGGAGATCGATATACGTGAACCACGATGACTGATTCTCCACCGAACATCGTAGATTCGAGAAAACACCCAAAACATTCAACCCACGATATCTTGAGAAAGAGGATGAATTGGAAAACAAGGCTCAAGAAGAAGGAAGAACTCACCGCTGTGATTCCAACCCAACCGATAGTACTTGAATCGGAGAACGGATGTAGAGGCGGGATCTCGTCTAAGATTCATACATCCATGGAGCTCTCAAATGAACGAAACCAAGAATAAGGTGTTTCTGTGCGTCAGGTGTGACCCCGGTCTGTTTAATGAAAAAAAAAATTACGCAGTGTGTACTTTTATAGTACACGGTGTATACTAGGTCTTTCCGTACTCTGCCAAAATCGGCCTCCACGTCACCCCTACACACTATGTGTGTATCCCAAACATGGCCAGTACATGACTTTGAGCGGGAAAAGAGTACACGGCGTGTACTCAGAAAGTACACGACGTGTACTTCAAAAATTTCCAGAAACTTTATTTTTCTCAAAAACTCTAGAAAAAGTAAAGGCATACCTGAAATGAAGATCTGGGTTCTTACAAACATCCCCCCTTAAAGAAATTTTTCCCTGAATTTCCCTAGCGAGGCGTAGAAGAAGAAACCCTGAACAGCTCTGGCCACTGTGATCATACATTGGCCTCCCTCTCCGAGGTCTCATCATGTACTCGCCCATGCTGCCATAGAACCCGTACAAGAGGGACAGACCGCCCACGGAGAACCTTCGTACTGCAATCGACAATCCAGATGGGATGCTCCTCAAACGATGCATCCTCTTCGAGCTCAACCTCCTCGGGCTGAAAGACATGAGATGGGTCTGAAAAGTAATGTCGGATCTAAGAGACGTGGAAGGCGTCGTGCATGGCCCAGTACCTCTGGGATAACTGCAACCGATAGGCGACCGGCCTAACTCTCTCCAAAACCTAAAATGGTCCGACGTACCGTGGTGAAAGCTTACCCTGTCTCTGAAACCTTTTCTGTCCCAACCTTGGTGTGACATGCAAGAAAACATGATCCCCGACCTCGAACTCCAGAGGTCATCTCCACTGATCAGCATAAGACTTCTGACGAGACTGTGATGTATCCATCCTCTTCTGAATCAGATCTATCTAGTCTGAAGTCTCCAGAACAAGACAAGGTCCCAGCAAAGCTGCCTCTCATTCCTCCAGCCAGCATAAGGGTGATCGGCATGGCCTACCGTACAAAGCCTCGTAAGGTGCCATATGAATAGTAACCTAAAAACTGTTGTTGTTGGTGAACTCCACCAGAGGGATATGCTTCTCCCAAGAACCGCCAAAGTCTAGAATGCAAGCTCAGAGCATATCCTCAAGCACCTGGATCGTACGCTCGGATTGGCCATCTGTCTAGGGATGGTATGTTGTACTCAAAAGTACATGTGTACCCAAGGCCTTCTGAAGTCCCTGCTAGAACCGAGAGGTAAAGCGCACATCCCTTTATGAAAAAATGGAGTGTGGAACTCCATGTAGATGAATGATCTCTCTGATGTAAAGTCATCCCAGATCATTGACACTAAAGGTCTCCTTGATCGGAAAGAAGTGAGAAAATCTCGTGAGCCTGTCGACGATAACCCAAAAAACATTGTTCCCCTGAGGCGACCTCAGAAACCTAGTCACGAAGTCCATCACAACATCGTTCCACTTACACTCCGGAATGGATAACTGCTACAAATGCCCTGCTAGTCGCTGATGCTCTGATTTCACATGCTGATAGGTAGAACATCTCATGACAAAACCAGCAACATCCTTCTTCATACATGGCCACCAGTACTGGGGAGGAAGATCTAGATACATATAGGGGACACCAGGATGAACTTCCCAGACTGAGGAGTGAAAATCCCGCATCAACTCCTCGTGTATGTCTTTTGGCACCCATACGCGTCCCTGGAAATGCATGATCTTATCCTCACCCACTGTCCATCTAGGAAGAGGGTCCTCTCCTGACACACTCTCATATAGGACTAAGCCTTATGAGTCTGATAGTTTCCTTATCTGTGCTCGATTAAGTATTGTAGAGGTAATAGCTACAGAAGATAGGAAGGTATGTCCCTGTCTGTCATGCACCTCCAGATGCATCTCAATGAACAGAGCCATAACTACCACTCACTGCTGGCCTCTTGAACTACCTGAATCTGAGTTCTCCTGCTCAACGCATCTGCCACCACGTTTCCCTTTCCCAGTGTATAGTCATGCTCGAAAACAAAATACTGAAGATACTCGACCCACATGCACTGTCGCAGATTCAGATCACGCTGAGTGAAGATATACTTGAGACTATTGTGGTCGTTGAAGACCACAAAGTGATCTCCAAGAAGATAGTGTCTCCAAAATCATAAGGGATGAACAACAGCTGCCAACTCCAGATCGTGCATAGGGTAGTTCCTCTCATGTGTTCTCAACTACCGAGACCCGTATGCAACGACTCCATCTACCTGCATAAGCACAGCTCTTAGTTCGATACCTGCATCATCACAATAGACAGTATAGCTCTTTCCTGGATCTGGAAAGAATAGTATCGGTTCAGACATCAACCTTCCCTTAAACTCCTGAAAGGCTGACTCACAAGGGTCTGACCATAAGAACTTCACCCCATTCTTGGTCAGACCTGTCAATGGTGATGCTAGGCGTGGGAAGTCCTGAATGAAGCATCTGTAGTATCCATCCAACCCTAGGAAACTCTGCACCTCAAAAACGTTCTTCGACTACTCCTAAGAAACTATATCTCTCACCTTCTCTGGGTCCACGGATACTCCTGCCTCTGATATGAAATGACCCAAGAAGTGAATCTGATCCATCCAAAAGTTGCACTTCGAGAGTTTAGCATAGATCCGATGATCTCTCAGTGTACTCAAAATGATCTCAAGATGTGTGGAATGGTCATGTCGAGTGTGAGAGTACACCAAGATATCATCCACAAAGACCACAATGAAGGAGTCCAAGTAGGGATGGAACACTCGGTTCATTAGTGCCGTGAAAACTGCAGGCGCATTCGTGAGACCGAACGGCATGATTGTATACTCGTATAGACCATACCTGCTCCTGAAGGCTGTTAGAGGTATATATGATGGTTTAACATGCAACTGATGATAACCGGACCTCAATTCGATCTTCGAGAACACCCAGGCTCCTCGAAACTGATCAAAGAGGCCATCGATCCTCGATAAGGGATATTGGTTATTGACCGTCAACTGGTTCAGTTCTGATAATCCACAAAAATCCGAAGGGTACAGTCTTCCTTCTTCGCAAATAGGATAGGGAAACCCCAAGGATATGTACTGGGTTGGATGAAACACTTTGCCTGGAACTCCTCCAACTGCTTCTTGAGCTCCTGGAACTCAGGTGTAGCCATCCTATAAGGATGAATGGACACCGGTTTTGCTCCTAGAACGAGCTCAATATAAAATCCTACCTCATGCTCTGGAGGAAAACCTGAAAAGTCCTCTGGAAAGACGTCCTTGAAACGATCAACCACTGGAAGACATTCCAACTATGAAGTCCCCTGATCGTCCAGATAAAGATTAGAAATCTGGGTTGTCACCCTTCCTAGCTCATGATGCTTGAGTCCTGCTCGACTTGCCTGAACATCCCATTTGCCTATACGAAGAAAATATTCACCCTCTAGTGAAATGAAACTCACCCTAAGATGATAACAGTCGATGACTACCTAGAAGGGAACCAACCAGTCCATCCCGAGAAAGACATCATAGCATGTTATCTCTAGGACGTAAAGATCCCATAAGAAACGATACCCTACAACCTCGGGAGGGAACTATCTACACTAACGTACACTAGATGTCCTTGTCCCCAAAGGTATGTCTAGTGTCAACGAGTCGACAGAAGAAAAGACATAGAGCCCAAGGATCTCCACAACAGCAATAGAGAAAAATCTATGCATAGATACAGTATCAAAAAGAGATGAAGAAAAAACTGAGGCTACTAAAATCATACCTTGAACTGTAGAAGGGTCGGGATCCTGCTCCTGATAGGTCTTCTATATGACGAAAGACTGGCCTGAACCACGGCCTTGCGCCCCTAGCTGATCGCTATGAGCTGATCCACCCTACTGGTGCTGAGGGACTGGTGGCTGCCTGCCACGACCTCGACCTCCACCTCGACCTGAACAGCCAGAAGAACTCTAGTTCCCTAACTGGTGAGAAACTGGTGGTGCTACTCCTGAACTAGGAGTCATGGAAGAACCCCAATCACCATCTTATAGTGAGAAAACATGGTAGAAACGCTGAAGTTGACCCATCTTGCCGCAATATTGGCACTCCATGGGGTCCCTCTGGCACTGCGGCCTTGTGTGCCCTGACTGGCCACACTAGTAGCATATCACCTGGCTGCCTGATGATGCATCTTGCTTCCTCGAATCACCGCGCGTAGACTCCCTACGGTGATTCTTGCTGTCATCTAGAGGAAAACTAGATCTAGAAGTAGAACCGCCCTGGCTCGTAGCTCCGAAGTCTCATAGATTGCGCTCCGCAATCAGTACCTGGTTGACAATGGAAGTGATGGAAGTCAACTGGAAGATATTCACCTGCGAGCGGATCTCCCGCTTGAGACCATCCTCGAACTTCCTTGCTAAGAACACCCCACTCCCATCCCAAAGGGATGTGAAACGCTGCAGTTTGGTGAAACGAGAGGAATACTCCATGACAGAAAGAGTACCCTACTCTAAGCTCATGAACTCCTGGGCTCGGTCGGCCCTCAGGGTCTTCGGGTAGAAGTAGTCATAAAAGACGTGCTGAAACTCCTCCCAATCCATAACCTACTGATGACCCTCCTGTGAGATCACATCCCACAACCTCTTGGAAGAGTCTCAGAGCATGTAGGTAGTGAGCTTGACCCGCCTCTCTGGAGGTGTCTCCAGATGCTTAAAGATAGTCAGCATGGCTTCTAGCCCTGACTCTACAGCCTGAGATCCTCCTTCCCCTGAGAAAGTAAGAGGATTTTTCTGCTGGAAAACCAGTGTCAAGTCTTCCATAGTCATTAAAGGAGGTGGTGATCCCTGTAACATCTACATAATCCTCATAAAACCTTCCCTGAATTGAACGTCAGCACCTACAACTGGTATGATAGCCGGTGCCAAGGCTGGCCCGACCGGAAGATCGGAAGGAAGTCCCTGATCAGCCATATCTAGCGTCTGATCACTGCCTGAAAACTGACGTACAACCGAAGGACGTCTCGTAGGCATAGCTCTGAAAGGTCAAAAGCACACCTTAGATTAGAAAAACAAGGATAGAAAACACAAGAGTACAAAACGAGAACAGGGGAAGGAATACACACAAGTTTACAAAACATGACTACACGGCGTGTATAAAAACTACACGGCGTGTCTTCTTAAGCCACTGACATGGGCATGTACCCCTGCCCTATAGGTCGTGTAACACCTCAAACTACACGGTGTGTTGACCCCACACACGGCGTGTACTTGAAAACTATTCCCCTTCCTGAGTCTCTTTACACGGCTAACCCACACGGTCCGACTTAACCTGAGACTACACGGCGTATTTTGAACAAACACGATGTGTAATAGACAAGGCTTCGGCGGTCTGTGTTATTAAATACATGGCTGTCTACACGGATGGACCTTACAAGGCATGTTCCAAAAAAACACGATGTGTATAGGTGAAGTTGACACCGTCCCGTGTTGTTCATGACACGATCGGGTACCTGAACAAGACTACATGGCGTGTTCTTAAAATAACACGGCGTGTCTAAGAGAAGGTAACGTCGACCCATGTTGTCCGTGACATGGTCGAGTACCTGGACAGGACTACATGGTGTGTTACCTTACAACATGGCATGTTCTACTCGATCTTCCCCGACCCGTGTTGTTAGTGACACGGCCGGGTACACGGCTCCGAACTAAATGGTGTGTACCTACCGTACATGGAGTGTTCCTAGAGTTATTTCTACAACATCGTGTCCCTAATCACATGGTCATTGAAACAGTCTAAAAACTACCCGACGTGTGGTCAAAAGTACAGGCCATGTATTTTGGGTTTTCTGGGCAGTAGCTCAGAACTGCACAGGAGCCCAAAAAACACAGAAAATAGGGCAGAGAGGTGCCAAATTCCGATTCGTGAGGGCCCATGCTCCTCACGAATCAAAACTTGGAATTTATTTAAAAAATTAGAATACAAAAAATCCTATAACAAGGAAGCAGAGATTCTATCAAGAATCTATCACAACAGCATACATAATCTACAAAAAGTCTATCACAATAGCATGCAATCGCTAATACACCCTAAATGGCATGGAAAGAGTGAATGACATGTGATTTCTACGAGTTCCTATATGATGCATGAGATGGAATACCCTAATCTCATTAGGTTGTGACAGAAATAGAACCGGAATAGTCAAGACAATAACAACACAAACATGTGAATCACTCTAGGTGAAATCATATCAACCGTAAAATCTTAAAACTAGAAAACTGTAATAATCGAGGTAGTATGGCTTTTCCCTGTACACGGGTTAGCTACTACTGAGCACAGCTTAACACCAAGTACCAAATACTTCCTACCCCAGGATAAAAGCTCTAAACATTAAATCAAGAGAAAATAACCCCTCTGATACAACTTTGTAATGACTTGAATCCGGAGCCCCTCCACTGGTGCCCCGTACCCGGTTTGCCACATGACCTCAAATGCATTTCCCCAAACGCCATATGCTGCCGAATAGCAGCGAGGGACTTGGTAAGTTATTGGGGAAATTATTCCCTCATTTAGTAAGGTATACAAGGTAAGGAAAAAACAATAAATAGTGGAATTAGTAAACAATACGCGACAACTGAAACCAAAAAGTGGAAGCAATGAATATATAGTAATAATGGTAAAGATTCAACAGGTATAAGTTTCTAAGGAAGCAGAAAACATAAAAACATGCTGAAATACAAGAAAAAAAGTACTAAAATAACAAAAACTCCTGCAGCATCGTAAGCCTAAGCTTAGTCCCTTGCTCCCCATCTCCAAGCAGTCAAGTACCGGAAGTCGAAGGGAGATTGACCTTAGCTATACCTGCAACAATGAGGTCTGCTTGGGCCCAAAAGCATGTCCCAAATAGGGTGTGAGATACAATCCCAGTAGGCAATCACCCAAAGATTTGTGCCTAACAGTAAATGAATACAAGGCAAGTAAAAGTGCAGAAAGAAGTAAACAGAAAAGCACATAGCAGCTACAATCCATAGTTCTAGCTTATAAAGTACACAAGTAAACAACCAGAAATAAGTAGAAAACAGGTAACCCTCTGGGTAGCTCTCACAACCTAACCTCTATGGTTTAACCTACAAGTACTAGAAACCCTCTAGGAGGAACACGTAGTCTCACCCATCTGGTTCAGCTAAGAGTAGACTTTCTGAGGAAGCACTCACCGTCAATTCCCCCTATAGTCTCGTATCGTACTAAAGGCTCTCTGGGAAAGCACTCAATGTCAATTCCCCATGTGGCCCACGTTGAGGAACTACAGACTCTCTAAGGAAGCACTCAACATCAATTACCCCTATGGTCTCGCATCGTTAATTAACGACACTCTGGAGAAGCCCTTACGTCCATTCTCCCTTTGGTCCATACACTAGGCTCTCTCATCCCCATGTAATATAAACATGCATAACGCGCGTGTATCTCCCAAGTAAACCTGAAGAACTACTTGGCTATCATTCTAAGGCTCGGCATCAAAACAGCACAACAGTTCCACTATCCTACAACTAGTCATAGCAACTTTCAAATGCATAACAGGAAAAACAATTATGGAAACATCCAGAGTACAAAAAAACTACTCTATTCACAAAGGTAAACCTATACTATAGAAATCAAGCAAGTAGGCGATCAATAAATGGTAAAACAGGAAAACGCACAATTATCATTCAAGGAAATTGGAGAAATTGCACAAGATACTCAAATACTTTCTACAAAAAGGCACAAACCACCTACCTCAATCCTAGGAGATCGATATACTTGAACCACGACGACTGATTCTCCCCCGAACGTCGTAGATTTGAGAAAACACCCAAAACGTTCAACCCATGATATCATGATAAAGGGGAGGAATTGGAAAACAAGGCTCAAGAAGAAGGAATAACTAACCACTGCGATTCCAATGAAACCGACCGTGCTCGAATCAGAGAACGGATGGAGAGGCAGGATCTCATCGATGTTTCGCAGATCCTCAGCGCTCTCGGACGAACGGAACCTAGAAAAAGACATTTCTGTGCATCAGGCACGACCCCGGTCTGTTTAATGAAAAAAATAATGTACACAATGTGTACTTTTAGAGTACATGGAATGTACTAGGTCTTTCTGTACTCCGCCAAAATCGGCCTCCACATCACCCTTACACACTGTGTGTGTGGCCCGGACATGGCCAGTACACGTCTTCGAGTAGGAAAAGAGTACATGGCGTGTACTCAGAAAGTACACGGTGTGTAATTCAAAAATTCCCAGAAACATTATTTTTCTCAAAAACTTCAGAAAAAGGAAAGGTGTACCTGAAATAAAGATTCGGGTTCTTATAGGTTCCCTCTCTTGGCCGCTTTAATTCAAGAATGCTTTAAATTTCATTTAGATGCCTTCTTAATTCTGCTTGTTTATATTGAATTTCATTTATTGAATAAGTGTTTAGTTAAGATAATTGTTTCCTCTAATAATCAAGTCATGGTTTTTTAATAAAACCCCTCTAATAAAGATTCGTTTTTTGTGAAAACTCATAGGGGTGTTTTATGGATATTTAGATTTCTGGAAATTATTGCATTGATATTTTTTTGCATACATGATGCCATTTTTAGTCTTAAAGCAAACATCATACTTGGCCCTTTGGATATCTCTGAAGAGGGTTTCCCTTTTTTTATTAAAATAGTTGTTTGAACCAAAGAACCCTTTAAGTTCCATTAGACTTTTAAAATGGAATTTTCCAAGTAGGAAATTTTTGTATTTCCCAAGTCACCACTAAGGTACCCCCTCTTGATCTCAAAAATAGTATTTCCATGTTATAATGAATTAAATGAGTTAAATGGAACTAAACATGGTTAACTTGGAAAATGAGAGTTAATGCCTCACATAGTGAATTATGTAAATGGTTATGAATCCTTTCTAAAGTTTAATTGGATGGCATGAAATAAATAAAGTGGCGTATTCATGGTGACTTGCACTTTGAATTTGAAATGTATTAAGTGAAATTGGTAATTTCTTAATTATAACCAAAAACCACTTAAGTTTTTGACTTGATTTGTATAAGGGATTACCCAAGTAGGTAATTTCCCTCTTGACCGTTGCACATTCTAAATGATTTTTTTACACTTTAAATCCAATCGCCTTGTTTTTATAAAGTAAATAGCATGATTTGGAAGGAGTGGATTGTAATGGCAGAAATACTTTCCTTGAGTGTTTAAATTGAGAATACCTTTTTAAAATAAAATTAATTTCTATTCTTATTTTAATTTAATGATATGTATTTTATTAAATGGTTTTTTCATTATGAATTTATTTTCCTTTCATTAAGTGGTTAAATTAGAATGAAATGTGTATGGTGGAATGGCCAACCCATTTGTTTATTGCTTTTCATGGACAATCATTTTATCTTGTTTCATTTATTGTCATTGATGACCTATGGTTCGAGTCATGTTGATACCATTTTCTTTTTTTTATATTCCACTGCTTAATAATGTTCATAATTCTTATGCCCTGTTTTAATGGATATATATATATATATTAATATTGTTATATTAAGATATTAAAATGCTAATAATTTCATGTAATTGTGACATGCTTGATTTTCTGTTAAATTCATTATGATATTTTGATCTCATGAGATGCTTATTTAGTGGTATGAAATATTATAAATTCATTTCCTTGGGATATATGAATTTATTGATATGTATATTTTAAAATAGGATGATAGAAAGCATGGGTTCCATATTAAGGATTCATGGATAGACTCCCATGATCAGGTGGTTATACCACGACACATCGGGGGCGATGATTTGGCTTTCCAGGAAAGTGCTTCTTGGGTTGTTTATTATACTCTTGGGTGATACCAGTTCCCTAAGGGGAAACTAAGGATGGAACCATTGGAAAGATGTCTATGCCAATCCTTGGGTGATACTCGGTCCCTTACATGTGATACCTAGGAAAAACTAATGGTTACGATACTACGAGCGATACATGGACCTTCGAAAGGATTCCTTGAATATTATTAGTGTCATTAGATATTTTTAATTGTTTTACCATAGCGATACCTTAGATATGGGCTCGGAATCCACTATTGGATTTTACAGATTGATTGAATTACATTGATTGATTTCATTGGCTTATTGATTATTCTATACTTATTGGTTTTATTTATATTTAAGTATGAACTTTTGACTTTTTTTCTTGATTATTTTCATACTTACGTGATGATATGGGTATTATACCCCAAGCCTAAGAACAAGATTAGGGGAAAGCTTCCTTGAGTTTCCTTTTTAATTTTGGAACCGGTACACATATTATACTTGTACAGGTACCTCCTTTCTAATTTTCAGTTTAGGCAAAAGCAGGTGGTATGGTGAAGGTGTTTGTTTAGGAACCCAGACCAAGTTTTTATTAATTTTTATCACTATAATTTTATTTTTTATGGAAAACTTCTTAATTTATATTGAATTGTATGGATTGGTATAGACACCGTGAGTTCCAGCCTACGGATATATATATCTCACACCCTTCTTGGGTACCCTTGGTACCTGGTTAAACATTATATTTGTAGGATCTTGATTTTTTGTTGTGTTTTTTATTCCTGGTAGTAAGGTGCAAAAGACTGATATGGAGCTCTGGATTCTCATGGAGATCGCTAGTGGGGATTTGTTGTCTTTTCTTTATTATTGTAGTATATTATAAAGAATGCTGTATTTTTTACTACTTTATGTCATGTATCATTACCATTTCATGAATTCATCTGTTTTATAAACTTTTGTTGGCCAATTTTGTTTATTTATGTCAAATATGTCTTCTTCTACTTTGTGAATTATTTATTACTATTTTTTCTACTGTCTGTTATTATTATGCTTCCATTATCTAATATTTATTGTTAATCATTGTGCATACTCTGATATATGAAGGAAAAGTCTCCCCATGGATAGACCATATGCCCTCACTGGTAGTCATTATCCTCTATCATTCAGGGAGATGTGCTTGAGGTTATGTGACCCACCTGTCAGTCGGGCTAAGACGTTACAAATCGGTATTAAAGGAAGGTTATTTTCCTTTGTCTTACTATTTTGGATTCATATACAGGGGACTAGTTATGTGTAATATCTTGGTTAATAGTCATTATTGGGACTCATTACCCCAAGTATATGAAATGAAAAAGTGTCCAAGTCGAGGAATTGATCTGCATGCTTTTCAATATTACAGTTGATAATATTTCACCTCGAGTGATTGGTGTAATTTCCACTACTTATGGATTTATGGAGTTTATTGTATTTTAATCTTGGCCTATTAAGGAACGGATGAAGTATTACATGAATCATAATAGGAACATAGGGATTCAAATTCCATGCATATTCCATTCTATTTAGTTTCATATGTAGGTTTCTTTCTGATTTGGATTGTGTGTCTTGAGTGATATGCCCTATTTTTATTTTCTTCAACATGCATGCTTACATAACATGCTTAGGTATTAATATGATATGATTTACTTTTTTTAAATATGTAATTGACTGCATGGGATAAATGGATTGGTTGTAGTTAAATTGGATCCAAATGCCACCTGCAAAGTGTATGAGAGGTTTATGGATTGGTTGATGGCATCCCAACTGACTATACTATAGAACATATGCATGTTGTATTATGAAATTGTTTTAAATGTAAAGGTCTTGAAAATCTAACTAGTAGTGGTTTCCTCTATTTTTGACACTCTTTTAATGGAAGATAATTCTTATTTTAGTTTCATTGGAATGGAAGCATGAGCATTTTCTGTAGCTTTTATTTCTTTTTGAAATTAACTTAATGATTGGATCTTCATCCTAAAGGAATTAATAGGTGGGAACCCGTTATGGGTCGATATTTTCTGATTTTGTAAGGGGCTGGATTGTGGTAGGAAGAACCCTTAGAACATAAATTTCTTTCTAGTTCAATTGATTTTTCTGATGTTTCATTCCATTCAGGTGTCGTTGTCCCTAGTAGGACTTTCTCAATATCAACCTTGTTTAGATAGGTGGTCATGGTATCCTTAACTTTTGTTTCGGACATGATAATTAGGTAATGCTCATTTTAAGAAAGTTACTCATTCCTTGGGCATGATCAGATTCTTTGTAGGTCATTTGACCCTCTCTTCTCCACATGAATGGATGAATCAGTACATCATAATCCAAATTAAAAGTCATCTTGCTTCTCTATGACCTCAGAGTAGTGTGTGTTAACGTACATGGTATAGTCGAGTGCCTAATGTTATAATGAACTAGATGAGTTCAATAGAATAGTTGAGTCTTGTACTATTGAGTGTGGTCACAGGTCATCTCCAGAGTATAGTGACCTGGGTGTAAGTAAATCAAGTTCGTCTGAATGCTTGGGATGAATTCCATATACTTTTATGTTTTGACATGCTGATCTGTTTGGTTTTGGTCTTCATGTGAATTTTTTTAACATTAGATTTTATGGAAGTTCTGGCATAACACAATTTGGAGTGGCTAGTTTATCTCTTCTTTTTGATGATTAGGAAACATCTAAGGTGGGGAGTGTCATGTTGGTTCTATTAAATATGTGTCCTTATGGGTGGAAGGAACACGTCCAAATAGAACCATTAGAGAATTGTTAGGCTAACTTAAATTCCATGAGGCTTGTGAACATTAAATCAGGTCGGTACTTCCTCAAAAATGTGACATTGGTGTTGTTAGCGGTGTATGAAACATTTGAGTAATGTAGTTAATCATTTGTAAACTAAGGTGGTTAAGATTGAATGGTAATGGGATTCCTCAGGTGGTAAAGGCTCGGTGATCAGTTAATGATGGTGCATTAGTAGGGGAAGTCAAGTGTATTCTAAGGTATTGACCAGAAATGGTTCGACCATTTTCCTTCTGGTAAATTTTTTAAAACAAAATCTCCTAGTGTACTTTGGTTTAGTGATGAGTGTGTCCCCTATCTTGACATCTTACTTGATACACTAAGGGAGTATTGGCCTTATGTCGTGCTAATTTTTAAAATTTGTTGGGTAATCTTTATCCAGATGCATGTTTAACACATGGTTCTTATCAAAGCTTGGTTAGTCTTGAGTGACCCTTGGATTCTTGTGTAAGAATTCCTTGGACGAAATCTTGTACACCAGTTATTTCTTCTGACTTAACCTCTAGTTCGATGTCTCTTTAAGCTCAATCAATGCTCTGTTGTGGATATATTGGCCTTTGAAGAAATGTCTCACTCACAAACATGGAGTATGGGATACCTTTGGTTGGTTCCTTGTACTCTTGTTATTACAATATAAGGTTATCCCAGACTTGATGTTGGGATCAGGGATGATTAAATAAAGGAAGATCACTAGAAGTCAGGTATAGACTTTGGTGGACATGTTCATGGTGAATGTGAGATTCCTTGGAAAAAGACATCACAGATTAGTTTGTAAAACACTGGCTGTCTAAGTCAAGCGTCTTCTTGAATGTTCATCTGAAGTGGCTTGAATAGTTGTCTCGCTTTCTCAACAGAGTGTTCAGTGAAGGACTGTTTCTTTCACGTATTCAGGTGAGACAAGTGTGGTTTGTTTCATCTAGGTATGATCATGAAAAGCTATCTAGACTTGTTCTTTGAGGTCAACAGGGATTTGAACATCTTAACTATTTTTGAAATCACATGAGAATCATTGCAAGAATGATTAAGGGCATTTCTTGTAGGAAATTTCAATGGTGAAAGGTGTCATGGCTTGGAGTTGGCCCTTTCCAATGCTAAGACCTATGGTGGAGAGCACCACTAGTTAGTTATTTAATGAGACGACATGGTTTTGTCTTTAGATAAACAGTCTCACGTAAGTGATGTTTTAATGTTTCAATTAGAAAATTAGAATTGGCTCAGATCTTAATGTCTTAAGTGTTGCTTTCCAAAACAATTCATAAAGGTGTGTTTGGAGTTTGGAGACGTAACATGACTGTTTGTGTGATACTTCACATCCCTTTTAGGTTGGGTAATGTTTTTGTTATTCCTGAAGGCTTCTTGGGTATGAGAAGATATATGTTGGGGAGATTGTAACATCCTTTGTTTTGAACTGGATGAAAAATTTCAGGGGAACTAATTTTTTTCCAATTTTCTAGGAAGACCTTTTTTTAAACCGAGCATCAGAACATTTTCTCCCAAGAGTTTCCACTATGATGTGCCTTTTAAAGAAATTGAATTAAATTAATTAAAATTAAAATAGAAATAAATTAATAATGAAAATTTTAATGATAATAATAATAATATTAATTCTATTATTATTATTATTATTAGTTTTAATTTAGGTTTAAGGAAAACCAAAGGTAGGTCTCTCCCTTTCTTCCTACCAGGCGTGACGCAACCCCCCCCCCCCAACCCACCGAGGCTCTCCCCTAGCTGCGTGCAATGCACCACCCCGTAACCCTCTTCGATCTCTGATCCTTCTGATTTCTTCATGGATTATCCATTGATTCATCATGTCAATCCATTCTGCTCCTTCTACTCTCAATTTCTGATCTTTTTTTGGTCTATCCGTCACCCGATGAGGTTCACCTGAACCCTAGGGTTATAGATATCTAGATCTTCAGTTTCTTCTTCAGTATTAGGGAATGAAAATTGTCTCTTGGGCTACATTTTTTCATGTTGTGACAACCAGCACTGAAGGTGAAGCTATTTGGATTGATTTTGTTCACCACCAATGGTTTATGGTGATTCTTTCCTTCATTATTCGATGTCTCTAAGTTAATATTTGGGTTTTTTGTAATTTATGAGTCCTTGGTAATTAATTTGAGGTGTGTTGGTCCTTGCTGCATTAATTTTTAGTTCCAATTAATGTGTGTCGTGGTTTTTGACCAATTCTTAGGGTGTGCACGCATATACCCATGTATGAATATATATGAATATATATATCTTCCATGTACGTGTTCCCTCATGGAATGGGGAACACATGCATTGGATTAAGGGATATATATATATATTTCATGTGCCTAGTGTTCATCTTTGTTCCCTTGAGATATGGTCCCTCTCCAAGCCTCTTTAATTCAAGAATGCTTTATATTGCATTTAGATTACTTTTTAATTCGACATTTTTATATTGAATTTCATTTATTTAATAAGTTTTAAGTTAAGATAATAGTTTCTTTTGATAAACGATACATTTTTTGTAATAAAACCCCTCAAATAGAGGTTTTTTGTATGTGAAAACATACTGTAGTAGTTTATTCTTATTTACCTTGTTGGACATTATTACATTGATATTTTCCTTATACTTTATTTCATTTTTAGTCATAACGCACACATCATACTTGGCCCTTTGGATATCTATGAAGGGGGTTTCTGTTTTTTATTAAAACAATTATTTGAAACAAATAACCCTTTAAGTGTTGTTATACTTTTAAGATGGAATTTACCAAGTAGGCAATTGATTTAAGGACCAAGTCACCATTATGTGACCCCATATTGATCTTATAAATGGTATTTCCACATTCTAATGAATTTAATGAGTTAAAGGGAACTGAACATGGTTAACTTGGTATGTGATAGTTAGTAACTCACATAGAGAATTATGTAAATGGTCATGTCTCCTTTATAAAGTTTAATTGGATGACATGAAATAAATATAGCGGCATGTTTTTGGTGACTTTCACTCCACATTTTAAATTTATTAAGGGGAATTTTTGAATTTACAATTATAAAGAAACACCTCCTAAGTGTTTAACTTTATTTGTATAAGGGATTACCCAAGTAGGTAATTTCCCTCTTGATCATTGCACATTCTATGTGCTTTCATGCCACTTTAAATCCAATGTCTTTATTTTGATGAAACAATAGCATGATTTAGATGGAATGGATTTTCATGGAGGATATCATTTCCTTGAGTTTTTAAATTGATAATATCCTGTTAGAATAAAATGAATTTTTATTCTTATTTGAATTTAATGACATGCCTTCGATTAAATGGTTTCTTCATTATGAATTTGTTTTCCTTGCATTAAGTGGTTGAAGTAGAATAAAATGTGGATGGTGGAATGGGAAACCCATTTTTTAATGCTTTGAACGAACAATCTTGTTAGCTTGTTTTATTTATTGTCATTGATGACCTGTGGTTTGAGTAATGTTGATCCCATGTGCTTTTGTTTATATTCCACTTCTTATGAAACTACCTACTGATTATACCCTATTTTAGTGGCTATATATATATATATATATATATATATTCTATTATTTCTAGCTTAAGATAGGAAAATGCTAATAATGTTATGTAATTGTTACATTTTTTCTTTTGTGGAAAATGTTATAAAATATTTTGATGGCATGAGATGTTTATTTAGTGGTATGTAATATTATAAATTAATTACTTTGGGATATATTCCTTTCTTCATATGTCTCTTCTGAAATGGATCGAGAGAAAGCATGGGTTTCGTATTAAGGATTCATGGATGGATTCCTGTGATCGGGTGGTTATACCATGATAACTTTGGGAAATGCTTTGGCTTTCCAATAAAGGGATTCTCGATCGATTTATTATACTCTTGGGTGATACAGGTTCTTTAAGAGGAAACCAAGGATGGACCTATTGGTAAGATGGATATGCCAGGCCTCAATTAATACTTGGTCCTTTATGTGTGATACCTGGGACGGACTCATGGGTAACATACCATGAGAGATACTTGTACCTTCAAAAGTCCCAGCTTGGACGGGCTCAGTGGAATTGGATATTTTTAATGGATGTACTGTAGCGATAACTTATGGGTGGGATCAGACTCTACTAAAAGATTGGACGGATTGAGTAAATTGAATTGATTGATATCAACGGTTAATTAATTGTTCTATACTTGTTTCTTCTATTTATATTAGAGCATTCACTTTTTACTTTTCTCTCTTTCTTATTAGAATACTTACATGATGACATGGGAATTAAACCCCAAGACTAAGCACAATCTTGGGGTGTTCTTACTTGAGTTTACTTGTGACTTTTGGAACTATTACACATATTATGATTTCACAGGTACCTCCATTATAATTTCTGGCTAAGGTCGAAGCAGGTGGTATAGGATGGGTTTCCTTTTAAGAACCCAAACTAAGTTGTTATTATTAATTGTTATCACTCTGTATTTATTTTATATGTCACACTTCTTAATTTATATTGCATTGTATGGATTGGGTTAGACACCATGGGTAATAGACTACTGATATTTATATCTCACACCCTACTCAGGTACCATTGGTCCCCTAGTAGACCTTATATTTTCAAGATCTAGGTTTTTTCGTGTATTTCTTGTAGCTGGGAGTTAGGAGTAAAGTACCAAGATAGAAATTGGGATGCTCATGGAGATCACTCGTGGGGATTTGTTATCTTTTCTTTCTTATTATACTATATTGTAAACCATGTTATATTTTTTACTACTTTCCTTCATGTATCATTACCATGTCATTCATTCATTTATTTTATAAATTGAAATCGGACACTTTTGTTTAGTTATGTAAAATATGTCTTTTGCTTCTTTGTCAATTATTTATTACTATTTTCGATGTTGTATTTTCATGTTATGCTTCCACTATTTACTATATATTGTAAATATTTTTTCATACACTAATCTATGAGGGTATATTCTTCCCAAGGACACACCCTAGTCCCTCGCTGCTATTAGGCAGCCTCAAGTGTTTGGGGAGATGGGCTTAAGCTCATGTGACCCACCGGTCTGTCTATCGGTTTGATGGTCAGCCAGGCTGGGATGTTACGGGCATGACAAGTGGTCATGATTTCAATATAATTACCATGATTTGTAGTCTTTTCATTTTTAGTTCAATCACCATACTGATTATTAATAGTTATATGAGTTATGGTGTGTGGTATTTATACTTATCATGGGTGGTAGCTTTATAATATATCATGCGGTAAGTAGATATACATGCAGTAATTATGGTTCAACAAATACGCTTAACAGTAGCTATATTTAAAAATAAGGTATAGTGTAATAAGATTCATGATAGGTTGATAAATCTTCACAACTCATGGTATGGTGGAATCATAACCCGTAGTAAATTGGGTTTGAAAACTCTTAGTCACGACACAAAAGAGAGTATAAATTATTATTGTATTTTCACAAAACTACATAGGTAAATAAACATAGGGGAATTTCATGTATGTGAATTGATGTAATTGATTCACATAAAAAATATTTAGGGTAATCTAAATTGGTGACTTACATAATTGAAATAAATTTTGGAGAATCATGTAATGGATTCATGTATCCAAATTCCTGAAAACTAAAAATTGATTGACTTCTCAAGTTTTAGATCTAAAACAGGCCTAGATAAAATTAGAATAAGATTTGGTTAATTTTGAATTATATTTATAAAATTTCATTATATTTTCAAAGAATAAATAATCACGTTAATTTTATTAATAAAAAACAATGTATGATTAAAATACATAAAAAAATAGTTATAGAAAATAGTATAATTATGACTAAAAATATTCAGCAAATTAAAAACTAATTTAAGACATTAACGATATAAATTCAGAAGTTGGTTTATTATAATTAAATGTGTTAATTATTATTATCTTTCCAAAATAAACAATCACTCAATTTGGAGTTATTTAGATAAATATATTGTCAAAATAAAGTAGGAAACTAAAACTATAAAATCAATTGTGTGGATTCAAAATTTTCTGCATGAATTTTATTTGGCTACATAGATAACAATTTGGCTACATGGTGTATAGTGTGTTTTCTATATGGGAATAGTAAAAAGATGTATCAATGATATTTTAAAGTCCCAAACGACTTATTTATCCTAGGAAATAAAAATAAAACTTTTAGAACATGTTATGACAAATCAAAACATGAGATATAAAGTTATTTTAAGCAATGTATAAAATTATATGATCACGAATAAGTATAATTTAAATGAAAAAAATTTAAATAAATAAGATATATAATAAGATTAAAATTTTAATTTAACAGATTTAAAATTTTAAACATATGATAATATTAATAAATCATCAAATGAGTTGTAATCAATCAAAATAAACATACATTCAAGAACTTGCACAAACCAATTAAGTAACTTATTTGAATTCCAAACAATGTAAAATTGTGTTAAGAATTCCTTTTAAAGTGGATTTAGTATTGAGGATGATTCTATTGAAAAACACTTTGGTTTTCAGAATCATATATTTTCCATTCATGTTTTAAAATTATTTTAATCTTTATAGAGTTTAAAAAATCACATGGGATTTTTTATGAAAGTTTTAGTACTTCTATTATACAATTAGTTTTTTTGATATAAAAATTGATCCTTACCTTCTTATGAAATTAATTTTTAAATATATTTTTTTAGTTAAATTATATATTGATGATAATATTTGTAAATCTATAAAAATATCTCTATGTGATAACTTTTCAAATATTATTCAAAATGAATCTAAAATGAGTTTAATGGAAGAGTTAAAATTACTCCAAGGATTTTAGATTTATGAAAATAAAGAGAGTGTAATTTTAAATTAAAGTAATTTCATTGATATTTTGAAATATTTTGAAATTTATAGAATAAAGGTAGGTGATACTTGTTGTAAAAGTGGTTTCCTTAGTCCCAACTTGAGTAATTATTTAAATTAACATATCATGTTTTCCTAGAGTTATGCATGATTTATTTTTACCGTAATAAGGTTATTAGTTATGGTTAAACTTTTTAAATGGTAATAAACATGGATTATTTATTTTATAAAAAGGCTATAGAATATCTCATCTATAATGAGAAACTCAATTTCATTCTATACATATTATTATAAAGTTTACACTTGGTGATCTCAACTAGAAGAGATCATAAGAATTGGCCCTCTAATAGAAACGTCACATGTTTTGACTGACATTGGATGTTCCTATCTATAAACATGTATATTGGTATCCTGAATTAATATTAGTATTAATGGGTATAATTTGATTACATACTTTTTTGAAATATGATAACCATTACATTTTATGTTTATGGAATGATAGATTTTTTCAGGTGTGTTTTTGGTGGTATAGCATTGATTGAATAATCAAGACATGATTTATTGCTTCTAAAAGAAAGAAGATATATTTTTCCACTTGATTAGAGAAGTTCCTTGAATAAATATATTCCCATGGTATATAAAGTAAATACCATCCAATATAGTCAATAAAATATAAATAAATAATTAAAGGATGATGACACAAAGTATGTATCCTTATTTATAATATATCGTGAGACAAAGAGACTATATCACTCAGTAAGTGATTGTAATAGGTTGTTGTAGAATATAAATTATACTTATATATTTATGTATTGTTATTTTTTTATAGATATTAATCTTGTTCTATAATTATAAATCACTACTATAGAGATAAGGGCATACTAGGTCATACACAAAGTAAATCCAAAAGTTCCACCGATTAGGATGAATTGGAATTTAGGACAATGTGGCCCCCTATGCATGATTCGCTGAGCATATGAGTCTGAATAATCACAAATAAATAATTAATAAATTTAACTATATATTTTTTGAGTTTAAAATAATGATAATTTAATTTATTTCTGAAGGGATTCACAAGTTATTTATGTATAAGAAATGAATACAATGTAAATATTATTTTTTGAATGAATGTTACAAGTTTAAGGATCATTAAATAATTACATGGGGAATAGTATAAGTTAATGGATCATTTTTTATCATATAAAATATGATATTATCATGAGTGAGTGATGAAATATTTTTGTTACTTATAGAATAACTAATTCATTATTGGTCTAACAGGTTTGTTTTTGGTTTAACTCTTTTTAAGGGGATAAAATGAAAATTCAAACCATTTTAAGTTTTTAAATGGTAGGTTAATCCTATTAATTTAATTTCCTATCCTATTGAACTCATTCTAATATTCTTAATAGAGAAACCAATGGAAATATCAAAAGTTATTTGATCCAAGTTCATGGATCTATTGAGCGATCTTCCCTTGATTATATGAGAATCGTGAAGCACTTTTATCTTCTGTGATATCACCCAATAATTATAGAATAGAATTTGATTTATTATAGTTCACATGTTGGTGATTCATATGGATACTCACATGGATCCTTCAAGCTATCACAATCCATAAAAATGTGGTGTACATAAAGATCGTGTTGTTCCACTAAGGTAGCAATTGTTTTTCATTTTAATTTCCAAGTTACTTAAATATTTTGTATAAATATCCATCATTGAATCCAAGAATTGGTATATAAGATCTAATGCTATAACAAATATTCTGTAAAAAAAATTAAAAAATATTAGTTCTTTAATTATTATATGATTCCCTAGTTTCTTTATGTTTTTTTTGTGAAGTCATACAATTATTTTAAGTTTTAATTTCAATTAATTTTTTTAGAATTCATGTGGAGGGATTTGAAATGGCCCCAACACCACATATAACACATCAGTCCAAGGTTAACTATCTCAGATATATCCATTTATATATCGATATATTTTTAATATCAACATTTGATTATTAAAATTTAATTTAAATCAAAAATAATAAAATGGATGAAAGGTAGGTATGTGAATGTGTGAACATGTTAAAAACATGGTCTGGAGGGGTGATAAAAATACATGAACCAAGGTTTAAATAAAAAACAAAATAAATTATTAAGGGGATATAAACTATAAAATGAATTTAGATTCTTTTTTTAAATTATATATATATATATATATATTAAAAGAAACGGGCAGAAAATGTCACATGCCTACCCAGAAACCACCGCTACCAGTCATGGGAACTACTTCCAATCATGACCCACACGTAATGTGTGAGTTAATTATATATAATAAATTTTAAAGAAAATGTTGTTACCCACACACGGGATCCCCCCCCCCCTCAACCCAGGTTAGGTCTTAATTGACTCAACCCACCAGTTTGGGCACACCTTGGGCCTTGTAACCATACAGTATTCATTTTTATCCCAATAAAATATCAAAAAATTTAAACAAAGTACAAAACATTATTAAAAATTATCTATATTTTAAAAAAAAAATAGATCCATGAGAAGTGTTGAAAATGTATTAGAATTATTTTAATGGTATTTTAATTTTTTAAATGCCATAAAAATGATTTTTAGTGATAAAAAAAATTCTAGGGGTTCTACCACACAACCTTATAATGGGAGTTCCCACCATGTCACTTGCTCGCTAATCGGGTAATGAGATCCCTATCGAGGCACTGAAACCCCCAGATTCCAACACTGATGTTGTTGTTCCACACCAAATTATATAATAAATTTTAAAGGTTATTATAAATTATTTATTTTGTAATGTGGATATATATTGACTGGTCATGTGCTGAGAATGACCCATATATATTGGAGTGTTTTTTTATTAAATTTAATTATTTCATTTATGTGAAAAAATGTTATAATTAATTATTTGAATTTATTTTAAGATTATTTTCATGTAATACCTCTATATCTAAATGTATATGCATTTATTTTTTCAAATATGAGTAATAAAAATAATTCCAACACATCAATTTTCCCTCAATTTTCTTTGGATATACATTGTAAAGAACATAGGGGTTTTCAATGATGTTGTTTGATTATTAAAGTTATCATGGAACAAAAGAAAAAAAGGAACTAGTTTTTTATTAGCACTATAATTCGAGTCATGATATAACTCAAGCAATTACTCTAGGGTATCAGTAAATCCATCATTTACTCAATATGATCAAACAATAGAAAACATATAATAATCACATAATTGTTAAATTTTTTTCTTACATGGATATTTTTTTTAAATGTATGGTTTATACAAAATCACATAGAATAGTTAACAATCATGCATAAATAAAATTAATAAATATAGGGTAAATGTTTTTTATTAATGAATGGTTAAATCTGTGAACACGACCACATAATAATAAGCATGATAAGTAGAATCTAATTTCAGTCTTAAATAAAATAATGAACATTAAAAAATACCTTAAATAAAATATAAATTCATAAATTCTTTTCGTCACTTAATTTATAATGAAATCATAGTTTGAGGTGCCTATTTTCCATATTTAGGGTACCCCTCTCATTGGGATGTTCTAACAACTGTGCTGGGTTGAATTAACAAAAATTGACATCAAATGAAAATATATATCTATCTTGGTGAAATTTTAGCTATAGGTGTTGATTGAATCTAAGTCCCGGATTAATAGTTAATATAAATATACTTAACAAATCAAGTAGTTATGATAAAAAAGATTACCTAAATTATCTATGATAATTATTGGAAAATGAACATGTCCTATATAGTATAAATTTACAATATTGGTATAGGAAATTTTTCATAGTACTATGATATGAAAGTAATTTGTTTGTTTTTGAATCCCCACTATCAAATAAGCCACCTGAGGAAGAAATAATGGGTGAAAAGGAAGCATAAATGAGACTATTAGAAATTTAATTTTATATTTATATCAAAATGTTATCATTAATTCCCATTGATTTGTGAAATAAGCATGAGTAAATTAATTTTTAAACAATGTTATCCCATCCCCAAGAAGTATAGAAGGATAAAGTGAATTAAGAAAGAAATGAGGTGTAATAACCCCCAACCCTAGTAACCCAAAGTTTTTTTATAATTTAATATATTAGAATAAGATACAACAAATCTCATAAAAAGAACCAATTATTTTAATATCCTTTAAGAACAAGATACAACATGATTCCCATATCACATTGGAAATAAAATGAAAAAATAGTGAAAGTAAGTATTCTTCATCATTGAAATCATTCAAATATTACTTTTTCATATCCTAGGGAAAGGATACAAAATAAGGGTGATATAAAATGATCAGTAGGGGTTATGTATAGTGGAATATATCATGAATAAATAAGGAAAAACAATATGGAAAGGTTTATAACTAAAACTTCATTCCATTTAATCAATAACTTGAGAATTAAATGCATCCTTGAATAATAACAATGTAATAATCTCATAGATAATAATAGTTGAATTATCAATGAAGTGGATACATAATGTTGGATTTCGTGATCTTAGACATCATGATATATTTACCACCATGTAATTGTACCAATAAAATTTAAAATATGTGTAGGTATACACAAAAAACCCATTTATTATTGTTATCCAACTAGTCTATCTCATAAGACCCATTGATGCATTAATGGACTACAAAGTTCTCCTCCTCACTAGTCATTGTATGTCCATTTCATTCTACATAAATTGAATGATAAATTTAATTAATAAAATTATTTTAAATAAACAAATATATGAATTGATTAAATAATATATAATATCAATATTTTCCTAATCAATTGATAACTTTCGTAGTAAAGCATTGTATGTATAAATGATATACAATTTAATCAATAGGAATATCCAGGATAGGTATTCCAATAAGATGGGGTCTTCAAGGCCATATTATGGTCCTATGGTATAAGGTTCCATAATACCATTTAAGGTCTTATGGGACGATTTCCATATGGATTTTTTTCCATGGGGCCTATGAGCTATGAAATGGGTTTCCCTCTATACAAAAATAAAGGGGTATTTCCTTTTTTTAATAAAAAAAGAGGATTTGGCCCCAAAATTTTAAAAAAAATAAGGATTTTTAAAAGAAATTTAATGTCCAATGAAATATGATCTCAAGAAATTTAATGATTAAAGATAAAGTCAATGAACACAAAATTAATCAAAAATATGAGAGATACCCATCAATTCATTAGAAAAGTAGGTTTTGTAATAAAATCAAGTCTTTTGAAGAATAAAATAAAATGAAAGTGAAATATTAAAATAAGTTTTGATTAAATATTTTTAATTTTAAATCAATTGAAAATTTATAGAATAATCTAAATATCATAAAATTGATATTGTGTTGGGAAATTCTTTTAACGTTGTTTATGTAAAAAAGAAACATTTCTTTTTCCTTTTCATAAATAAAGTTGAAAATGAAACTTTCTAAAAAAAATTAAAGATTCATTTAAAACATTTTTAAAAGTTAATTATTACTTAAAATGTCCTTAATAAATCATTTTAGTAAATAAAAATTAATTTTATAAAATAATTTTGAAAAATATGGGCATGGAATAAAAATATACCGATTGAAAAGAGAAATATGGTCTGATTTTATTTCAAAATTTTATTTACACGATTTAAGTTCCAAAGAGATCGGAAGTTAGAATAAAATAATAAAAATACTTATATATCCATAGTATAATAGAATATATTATTTTTATGAAGGATATATTATAATATTTCTTCAAAAAAAATATAAGAAAACCTAGAAAAATGAGATTATAAAATAAATTCTTACCTCTTTGGTAGCTTTTAAATTGTCACCCCTTGAATGTGTGGACATAAATTAAAGAATATATAATACTGAATAAATATATATTCATGTTAAATACATCAATTGTTCATTATATACACCACATAAAAATAAATAGGTGCATAATACCAAATATGTCTCAATGGAGTAGAAATTGAGACAAAATCCCTTACAAAGATTGTAACATTGATGTGAGAATTAATCAATAAAGTGGTTATGTGTAAAAATTTTAAATATATAAATATAAAAAATTTAAACATAATATAAATTAATTATATTTAATTCCACACATAATCTTTTCATAACATATTCAATAATGAAGTAATATAACCCAATGAAAAGAAATTGAGATATGAAACTTCTTACCTCACGCTTCCCCTTAAATGAAAGTTATTTAACCTCATATATAATGGTTTTAAAAATGTTATTAATTTATAATAGAATAATATTAATATTTATAATATCATATATGATCCTCTTATAATATCTTATCACAAGTTAGTTAACAACCACTTATTATTATCATTGTATCGGGTGTTAACTGCTTCATCTATTCATTCAAGATTTACCATGGAAGTTATGGATCCTTTTCATAGGATATATTTTCATAACATAAATAATGATATTAATTTTATATAAATTATATTCATTCATTAGATACAATTTTATAATCTTTCATGAAATTTGGACATGGAAAAGGAATCGCATCACTTCATGGAGATGGTAGGTCATACGTATGCACGAGCGAAGTTATCATTTTTTTAATGGTTGAAAGGGTAAGGAAGTGCAAGAAATATTAAATTTAAAAAATTAATATTAAATAATAATTATTATATATATTAATTAGTTCCATAATTATGAATACCCATGTTAGGAATTGATAGAAAAAAAATGCATCGGTTCGCGAGGCGGTAGTCATTTGTACACACGAGTGATGGGTTTGTTTCTCATTTTGATGGAGAAGGTGATGGAAAAATATTATGTAATAAAAATGGAATATAAATGAGTAAAATTAATATATTTATGTGATAAAAAATTTACAAAGTATTTTATAAATGTTTTTTAAAAGATTACGGGATGATATAAGTTTCTATTTCGACTGAGGCCAACTCAATGTCGTTAGAGTGACATAGGTCAATCCCATTAAGAATGGTTCAAGATTATACATGGATGGAGTATCCAATTACATATAAGGAAGTAAAATAAATAAAAAATTAACCCATATTTTCATAGAAAATTCTTCCCCCACCCCCCTCATAACACCCATATTTCATGAAATGTTATTGTTAAGGTCATAAAAGGAGAAGTAAAAAAAGAAAGATCTTGGAGAAAAATATTGCATTATTTTAAAGAAATATCTTTTGGATATCATATTAAGGACCCTAGGGTTGGTATTTGGGGAATAAAAAACCTATATAAAATGTATAAGGATGTAGCATAGATATTTTGGTAGGGTTTGGTCAAGTTAAATGGCTCAAAAGGTGTGAAGAATTGAGGGCAGGAGGTTCCATTTAATAATTAAGGTGAGTGGAATATATGTAATTTTTTAAAGTTTTAAAATATTATTAAGTATATTTATTGGAAAAAAATATCCAAAATGACTCATATTCTAAGGATAAAAGTTTAAGGTTTAAATTCAACCAACCAATGGGGTTTAATAAATTTTTTAGGTCATTTTTACCTTTATCTTTTTAGATTAACCTCTGGTAAACCTATTTTAACTTTAAACGTGGTAAATAATTTTTAATATTTTTACTATTTATTATGAAAAAAATAAGTTTATATTATTACGTTATATTAATTATAATTATTATAAATATTTAATCAAATTTATAAAATTGAATTAATTTATGTGGAAGAATTTAATTTAAAAATAAACCCATAAAATTAAACGAAAAATTGTTTCTCAAGAAATGTTTTTTTCAAGAATAATATGATATTAAATTAACTATATGAAGAGTAATCATCATTATGTTGATTTAAATTAATATATTTACATATATAATCTATATATTTCATATAAATCATTCATTATTAGTGGTTATTTTAATTAATTAAAAGGAGAAACAATATGCACCTAAAAGCATTTTTATTGAAGGGTAGAACTTTGTCAAAAGGGAATATCTTGGACTCCACTACTTCAACCCACCTTAATCCCCCGTTTCATGGTGTTTTGACTTGGTCATTATTTTCTTCTTAATAAAATAAATAATTTTTTGTTATATATGTGTAACGACCCAAAGTTTTCAAAGGAAATTCCCTTCTTAAAATTATGTCATAAAATCACATGAAAGCACTAGATAATGAACTAATAAGTGATAAGTGACCTTTAGACATACGTTTTTCACTTCTGTGTTTGGAATTTTGATAATCTGACATACATGGTTGCGTTCAAGATGATTTTTGGAGTCTAATAAAACAAAAATAATTTTTGGTGAATAGTAACCTACCATTATGAATAGTAACATACCCTTATGAATAGTGATATACCCTAATGAATAGTAACCTTACCTATTATTGTATAAAAATAACATTCAAGTGAAAGTATGAAGTACCAATATTTTAGAATAAGTAAATGAAGGTTTTAAAACTGTTTTTTAGTAATAAACCATGATTTTAATTAAATATTAAATTAATCATATTTAGAAAATTATTTTTGAAAAATGGAATTCATTTTTGGATTCTACACGTCAAAAAATTATTGGGGTAAATTTTTGTGATTTTTCTAAAATACTTGAATTTTTGGTGAATAGTAAAATACATTAATTTACTGTATAAATACATTATAATTAAAACCCACTATTCCTAACATCACAAGTGATGTAAGCACCCAAATCTAGAACTCAAATGCCTTATTTACTATTCTTGGTCATTCAAGACTCACTATTCCTTGTCTTAGGGGAAATTAATGAACTAATGAATTTTATATTAAGGAAACCCCTCTCCCCTCCACTATAAAATCCACCCTTCACACCCTCATTCCCTCACACCTATCAAGCTCCAAGACTTCTCTAAACTCTGCCCAAACATCCTCCCCAGACCCTCTCCCACGTCTAAGAGCTTTTGGTCTCATCAAAAGACCAAACCTGGCTTCCTTAAGGAGAATCTCAAGAGGAGGATTTAAGAGGTAATTTCTCTCCCTCTTCTCCTTTAATTTCCTTTCAAGTGCAAGTTCATTTCTTGATCTCTCCCCACCTATCTTCATCCAAATTGTATTGTAACTCCATTATTATACATATACTATAATTTTATGATTATAATGAGATATTATATCATCCAAACTCATTTCCCTCTTCCTTTTATTTTATTAAAGGGAACGTTGTTCGTGAGGTGTTAATTTATCACCTTCAAGAACGACATTCTTTATTATTACATTTATACCTTCAGATCTGGTCATTAAACCATTTTTATGGATGATCCAGAATATTTTATATGTATTATATCCTATTTAAAGTTCTGTAACTGTCTTATGTCTATATTTCTAAGTGATAAATTAAAAAAGGTCCGTTGTGATCGAAAAACCGCCCAAATAAATCCAATTAACCATCATTTAATTATTATCTAATGATTCATCCAAATGGATATAATATGATTCATTATAATATCATTAAAACTCATGTAATATCATTAAAAAATTTAATATCATTTTTGGATGTTTACCCATGTTCTACTCGAACTTCAATTTAAGAATACAAGTGAACCACTCAAGAAAACCATAAAAACAAACATTCCCGAATAATGTTTTTAAACTCTATAACTCATCCAAAGTCACATAAAATCACTTAATGAAACCATAATTAACAATATTAATTTAAAAAAGGTTATGTATTTCTAATTAATGAATATAATTTCATTATACAGGACATTAAAGAGAATTAAGCATTCAGATACAAGGTAAGGGGAAATCTCGAACCCAATTTTCTTCCCTCAGGTTCTCCCTCTTTCACTCCATCTTTGATATGGTTACTCCTTAAATATAATTTGTTAATAATTTTCTTCACTTTTATGGGATATACATGTTTTTCACTGGTTTTTATGTCAAACAAAATTTTTTCCAAAAGAACTCTTCTTCTAAGAACACCCCTTTTACTTCTCACTCAAAGTGGACGGTTCTTGTAACATGTATGTTATTCCCTCTTTATTTTGGGAACCCAAAGCTTATGAATGTGTTATTATGAGATGAAACTCATTCCATTACATGGGTTATTTAGGTACATTTTTATATGTGTTCTATGTGGAAAGCATGATGATGATAATGTTATGATGTGACGGGTGTGCCCGAAATTATATAGCGCAATATGAATGTTTCAATGTGACAGGTGCGCCCAGAATTATACAGTGCTCCAATGCATTGGGTAAAGTGATGAATCTCATGAGTAAATTTGAAATTATGGGTGAACAAGATGCTATATTGGTTCATAATTATGTGTGGCAGTTTACCAATAAGACATGATGTTTCATTTTTATGCATTTCCACATTTCAAGTATTTTATTAATGCTCCTCTCATGTTCATGGTCTTTTGCCTATGACATGATTATTCTCACCCCATGCTATATTTTTCTTATTTATCCTCTTAGTGGGCTTCTAGCTCACCTCTTTTGATGTATATCCTAAGGTGGATACATGTACTAAGTAGAGGACAAATGCCAATAAGAATCTAGAGAATAAGAAATTACATAAATGTGTATGCTTGATGTTGTATTTGTTATGTATGGTCCTAGTTTTCCCAAGACACTAAACCTTTTGATCCTTTATGTGTAATACTATTATTTTGTTTATCTTTGAAATTATGTAATATTAATGTAATAAAATGATGGGTTTCTATAGTTGGTATCAGAGGGAAGGCTTAGTTAATTTTGGAATTAGTATTAGTGAACCCTAGGGAAAACCTATAGCATGAGACTAAGTAAAAATATACACACAAGAATATTTACATAGGGATCCCATATGTTATATTTTTGGTATAAATTTTTTAAATTAATATGTTATTCATGACTTGTTTACTTATGTTTTCTTCTAACCTTTTCTATTTTAGAAAATGTTGGGAACCAGGAGAAATCAGGCCAACAATCGTGTGAGGGCCAATGCAACGACTGCCCGAACGACATCCCCAATGATTTGGGAGGTGAAGTTCAAAAATTCATGGAGATTCTTACCCAATTATCTCAGGTTATGAATAATAACCATAATAATGGGGAACGACCTCCTTCACCAAAGAGGGAGCAACTGGCTATCGAATGTTTTATATGGCAACGACCACCGATGTTTAGTGGATCTTCTGATCCACTAGTTGTGGAACAGTGGGTCATCTCCATGTAGAAGATCTTTCTTGTGCTTCTCTGTTCTGAGACAGAGAAGGTGACCCTAGCTGTTTATCATCTAGATGAAGAATCCGATCAATGGTGGGCTTTGATTAAGAACACCAATCCAAGGGATGAAATTGAAGAGATAGAATGGGAAGAATTTAAGATAATGTTTCTTAATAAGTATTTCCCATGAACTCTTTGCACAAAGATGGAGAGAGAATTCATAGAGCTCAAGAAAAAATAAGGAGAATCTGTCACAACCTATGAAGCAAATTTCACAAGGCTTAAAATGTATGCTTCGGGTTTTCTTATCAATAATGATAGTAAAATTGATAGATTAGTTAGTGGATTAACACCACAACTTTGAAAGGCTCTTGCAGTCAGAGACTTTGGGAGTTATGAAGAAGTTTTTCGATGTGCCCTTAAAGTATAGATAGAGTTTGTAGAATGGTCCCATGTCTATGGTGATAAGAAAAGAAAGATGTAGTTTCAAGCCGATGGATCTAATGATAAGGGTGGGAAGAAAACTCAACAACCCACATGCCAAAAATGTGGAATGTTGCACCATGGGAACTGCCTCAAAGGGATGGGGAAATTCTTCAAGTTTGGGAAAGAAGGACAACATGCTCAAGAGTGTCAAAAAGACATGAAAAGGAAGGATAATTTAGCTGATGAAATGAGAGAACCAATCATGGTTCAATGCTACAACTGTAGAGAGCTAGGGCACTATGCAAACCAATTCACTAAACCTCGAGTTCTTGAGGGTAATTAGCGTCAACAGCCACCAAAGACAAAGGAACAAGGGAAATAATATGCCATCACTACTGCAGAGGTGGAGCAAGATAATGAATTCATACAAGGTACACTTCCTATTCACTCAAGAATGGCAAAAGTCTTATTTTATTCCGGTTCTACGCATTCCTTTATATCTTTCAAGTTTTATAGAACTATAGAATCGAAGCCCTGAAAACTTGAAGTAGAGATATCTTTAAAAACACCAAGTGGTGCAATCATTACAACTCAAGTGTTTGACTCCTCTCCTGTTGAAGTATGTGGGAAGATTCTTCCGGAAAATCTTGTAATACTTCCCTTGGTGGAATTCGAAGCTATAATGGGAATGTATTGGCTCTCGTTATATAGAGCACATATCAACTATCGGGAAAAGGAAATATATTTTCATATTCTGAACCATCCCATGCTCCTCTAAAAATTCAAGGAAGATCATGAATCTCCATTGAAAAATGCTTTAATGGTGTGGGTGTTGATTCCCTATGAAGAATCATACCTCGCCCAAATGGTTGAGTCGAAGGAAAGTGAAAACCTTGAAGAAACGCCCATCATGAGGGAATACGGCGATGTATTTCATGAAGAGTTACCCGGGATTCCCCCGGATCGTGAGGTAGAGTTCTCAATTGAACTCATGCCTAGAGATACTCATATCTTGAAGTGTCCCTATAGGATGGATCCTATCAATCTGGAGGAGTTAAAGAAGAAGCTACATTAGTATCTGGACATAGGGTTCATACACCCTAGTGCATCACATTTGGGTGTGCCAGTGCTCTTTGTGAAGAAGAAGGATGGAAAAATGCGGATGTGTATCGATTATCGGGAACTCAACCAGATCACCATAAAGAACAAGTATCCTCTCCCAAGGATTGATGACTTGTTCGATCAGTTAAGAGGTGCTCAATAATTCTCAAAGCTGGATCTTCGTTCTGGATATCATCAGGTAAAATTGAAGAAGAAAGATATTCAGAAGACTTCCTTCCGATCAAGGTATGGGCACTATGAGTTTTTGGTGATGCCCTTCAGACTTACTAATGCCCCTGCAATCTTCATGGATTTGATGAATAGAGTCTTTAGACATTACCTTGAAAAATTTGTGGTAGTGTTTATCGATTATATTCTCATATAATACGAGAGAAAAGAGGAACATGAAGAACATATAAGACTTGTGTTGGTGACATTAAAAAAGGAGAAGTTGTACGCCAAGTTCAGCAAGTGTGACTTTTGGATGAAGAAAGTCACGTTCTTGGGACATGTGATCACAAGTGAAGGAATTTATGTGGATCTTTAAAAAAAAGGTGATTGAGGAATGGACCAGGACCTCTAGTGTAACAGAAATCCATAGTTTTCTTGGATTAGCTGGGTATTACTGACGTTTTGTGAGAAACTTCTCACTATTGTTAATCCCACTAACTAAGTTAACAAGGAACGGGGGAAAGTATGTCTGGACAAAATAATGTGAGGGAAGCTTCATGGAGCTAAAGAGAAGGATAATCACTACACCTTTACTCACACTAAAAAAAGTGGATAAAGTTTTGTGATATACAGTGATGCTTCCAAGAAAGGCTTGGGTTGTGTACTCATGAAAAATGAAAATGTGATAGCCTATGCCTCACGGCAGTTGAAGATCCATGAGCAGAACTACCCGATGCATGATCTAGAGCTGGCAGCCATGATTTTTTACTTGAAAATATGGCGGCACTACCTTTATGGTGGGAAGTGTTACATATACACCGACCACAAGAGCCTAAAGTATATATTCACATAAAAGTAGCTCAACATGCTTCAAAGGAGATGGTTAGAGCTAATCAAGGATTATGATTGCTCTATTCACTATAATCCTGGAAAGGTGAACAAGGTAGCTGATTCTCTAAGAAGAAAATAACCTGCTACTCTATCCATGTTGTGGATTGATAAAGACCTTGTCTTCTTAGATATGAAAAGGATGGATTTGGAAATCATAAGGATAGGGGATACATCCTACCTTGCCCAAATTATTGCACAACCATTCATCCAGGAGAAGATTAAGGGAGCACAAAGGGATGATGTGGAGATACAAAATAGGGTGAATGCAGTAATGGAAGGGAAACTGCAAGAGCTCCATATCGACGATGATGGTGTGATTTGGTTTGGAACGCGGATTTGTGTGCCTTCATCACCTGGGATAAAGGAGGAGATACTGGACAATGCACATAGCTCAACTTTCTCTATCCATCCTGAGAGTACCAAGATGTACCATGGTCTCCGAGAACACTTCTAGTGGGATAACATGAGGTAGGATATTGTAGAATATATATCAAGGTGCTTGGTATGTTAGCAAGTTAAAGTTGAGTGACAAAATTCCAAATGCATGATGCAGCCATTGCCTATACCCATGTGGAAATGGGAAAATGTTACTATGGACTTTGTCACGGGTCTCCCGAAGACATCGAAGGGAAATAATGTGATATGGTTTCTGGTTGACTGACTCACCAAGACTGCCCATTTTATCTCTATTCAAGAATATCTCTCGCTTGAACAAATTTCAAAGATATATGTGAAGGAAGTGGTGAGACTGCATGGTGTTCCAATCTCGATTATCTCTAACTGTGATCCAAGGTTCACATCTAATTTCTGGAGGAGCCTTCAACATGCTTTGAGTACTGAATTAAATTTTTATCACGTCCTATCACCCCAAAACTGATGGCCAGTCTGAAAGAACTATTCAGATGCTTGAAGATATGATAAGAGCCTTCTCTCTTGAATTCAAAGGTGGTTGGGATCAGCATCTCCCATTGGTTGAGTTCCCATACAAAAATAGCTTCCACTTGAGTATTCAGATGGATCCATATGAAGCTATATATGGAAATCGATGTAGAACTCCAACCTGTTGGGATGAAGTTGGAGAAAAAAAGCTACTTGGACCTGATCTTGTTCAGGAGATGATAGAGAAAGTTCAAGTCATCCAGAAACACATCAAAGCTGCTCAAATTCGGAAAAAGAGCTATGTTGAAAACCGTCAAAGGGACTTGGAGTTCGACGTTGGAGATAAAGTCTTCCTTCGAATATCTCCATGGAAGAGAGTCATGTGATTCGGGAAGAAAGGGAAGCTAAGCCCAAGGTATATTGGCCCCTTTGAGATCCTTGACCGCATAGGAGTCGTGACCTATAGTCTTTCACTTCCACCGAATATGGCTCAAGTTCAGGATGTGTTTCATGTATCACTATTGAGTAAGTACATACCAGACCCCTCACATGTACTAAACACAGAGGTGGTGCAGTTGGAAGATGATCTCTCCTATGAGGAGCATCCAGTAAAGATCTTGGATCATAGAGATAAGGTTCTACGCAACAAGACAACCCATCTTGTCAAAGTGTAATGACCCAAAGTTTTTCAATTGAAATTCCATTCTTATAATTATGTCATAAAATCAAATGAAAGAACAAGATAATGAACTAATAAGTGATAAGTGACCTTTAAACCTAAGTTTTTCACTTCTGTGTTTGAAATTTTGAAAATCTGACATACACGGTTGTGTTCAAGATGATTTTTGGAGTCTAATAAAACAAAAATAATTTTTGGTGAATAGTAACCTACCCTTATGAATAGTAACATACCCTTATGAATAGTGATATACCCTAATTAATAGCAAACTTACCTATTATTGTATAAAAATAATATTCAAGTGAAAGTATGAAGTACCAATATTTTAGAATAAGTAAATGAAGGTTTTAAAACTGTTTTTTAGTAATAAACCATGATTTTAATTAAATATTAAATAATCATATTTAGAAAATTATTTTATAAAAATAGAATTCATTTTTGGATTCTACACATCAAAAAATGGTTGGGGTAAATTTTTGGGATTTTTCTAAAATACTTGAATTTTTGGTGAATAGTAAAATACATTAATTTACCGTATAAATACATTATAATTAAAACCCACTATTCCTAACATAACAAGTGATGTAAGCACCCAAATCTCAAACTCACATGCCTAATTTTAAATTCTTGGTCATTCAATACTCATTATTCCTTGTCTTAGGGGAAATTAATAAACTAATGAATTTTCTATTAAGGAAACCCCTCTCCCCTCCACTATAAAAGCCACCCTTCACACCCTCATTCATTCACACCTCACAAGCTCCAAGCCTTCTCTAAACTCTGACCAAACATCCTCCCTATCCCCTCTCCCACGTCCAAGAGCTATTGGTCTCATCAAAATACCAATCCTAGCTTCTTTAAGGAGAATCTCAAGAGGAGGATTTAAGAGGTAATTTCTCTCCCTCTTCTCCTTTAATTTCCTTTCAAGTTCAAGTTCATTTCTTGATCTCTCCCCACCTATCTTCATAAAAATGGTATTGTAACTCCATTATTATGCATATAATGTAATTTTATGATTCTAATGGGATATTATGTCATCAAACCCCCTTTCACTCTTCCTTTAATTTTATTAAAGAGAATGTTGTTCATGAGGTGTTAATTTATCACCTTCAAGAATAACAATCTTTCTTCTTCCATTTCTACCTTCAGATATGGTCATAAAACCATTTTTATAATTTAATCAGAATATTTTATATGTATTATCTCCTATTTAAATTTCTGTAACTAACTTATGGCCAAATTTCTTAGTGATAAATTAAAACAAGTTCGTTGTGATCGGAAAACCGCCCAAATTAACCCAAGTAATCATCATTTAATTATTATCTAATGATTCATCCACATTGATATAATATGACTCATTATAATATCATTAAAAAAAATTTAATATCATTAATAAAATGTAATATCATTTCTGTATGTTTACCCATGTTCTACTTGAACTTCAATTTAAGAATACAAGTGAACCACTCAAGAAAACCATAAAAACAAACATTCTCGAATAATGTTTTTAAACTATATAACCCATCCAAAGGCACATAAAATAACATAATGAAACCATAATGAACCATATTAATGTAAAAAAGGTTATGGATTTCTAATTAATGAATATAATGTCATTATACATGACATTAAAGAGAAGAAAGCATTCGAATACAAGGTTAGGGGAAATCTTGAACCCAATTTTATTCCATTGGGTTCTCCCTATTTCACTCCATCTTTGATATGGTTACTCCTTAAAGATAATTTGTTAATAATTGTCTTTAATTTTCTGGGATATACATGTTTTTCACTGGTTTTTATGTCAAACAAAATGTTTTCCAAAAGAACTCTTCTTTTAAGAACACCCCTTTTACTTCTCACTCAAAGTGGACGGTTCTTGTAACATGTATGTTATTCCCTCTTTCTTTTGGGAACCCAAAGCTTATGAATGTGTTATTGTGAGATGAAACCCATTCCATTACATGGTTTAGTTAGGTACATTTCTTATATGTGTTCTATGTGGAAATCATGATGATGATAATGTTATGATGTGACGGGTGCGCCCTGAATTATACAGCACTCCAATGAATTGGGTAAAGTGATGAATCTCATGAGTAAATGTGAAATGATGTGTGAAAAATATGCTAGCATGGTTCACAAGTATTTGTGGTAGTTAACCACTAAGACATGATGTTTCATTTTTATGCATTGTCACATTTCAAGTCTTTTATTAATGCTCCCATCATGTTCATGATATTTTTCCTACATCATGATTATGCTCACCCCATGCTATATTGTTATTGTCTATCCTCTTACTGGGCTTCTAGATCACCCCTTTTTATTTATATCCTCAGGTGTCTACATGTACTAAGGAGAGTAAAAGTTCCAATAAGAATCTATAGAAGAAGAAATTAAATAAATTTTTATGCTTGATATTGTATTTGTTATGTATGGTCTTAGTTTTCCCAAGACACTAAACCTTTGGATCCTCTATGTGTAATACTATTATGTTGTTTATCTTTGAAATGATGTAATAGTAATGTAAGAAAAGTACGGGTTACTATAGTTGGAACATAAAAATAGTTTTTTGAAAAATATATCTTTTTACCACCAAGTGGTATTGTTTTTATTTCTAAAAAAATTATAATAAATACATGGTTAATTATACATATTAAAACTCATTTTTATAAATAAAAGGACAAATATTTAAATACCACATTTTAAATTATTCATAAAATCTCATTTTGATGGGAGAATTCTAAAAATTCATTTTATGATTATTTTGAGCGTGTAAGTTCAAAATCTATATTCATCCTATAAAATTAGAATTTTTTCCATGAAATATTAAAATATTAACCATATTATAGTTTTCTTAAAATTAATGTTTCCCTTACTATAATTAAATATCATGTGTTACATTATTCCCTCCATATATTTCTTCAATGAAATTTTCATGCACAATACTTTCTAAAAAATGAGGGTCGTCTTTTTCATAATATCCTCTGGTTCCCACATTGCTTCCTCCATTTTATGATATCTATAAATTACTTTTACTAGTCGAGCCATTCAATACAAAAATATTTGTTCTATAGTGTCAAGAATGAGATTGGATTTTCATAGTATGATAGATCATGTTCCAATTCTATTTTTTAATAGGTGAGAACATGTGTTGAGTCTGGAATGTACTTCATTAACAATGATATATAGAACACATGTTGTACTTTATAGAGGATTGATGGAATTATTAAATGGTATTACAAACTTATGATTATTTCTAAAATTTAAAAATTCATGATGTACATGGGGCACAGTTTTCATTTCTTACTAAACCATATAATAACCTTCCATAGAGATACTTTCAAGAAAACATGATTTGAAACATGAAATTAAAAATATTTCCTTCATTTGTTGACATAACACTTTTTTCCACTTTGAGAATCTTTAATATGATTATGAATTTTATTTAATGTTTATCCTTATCACCTTAATAAATTTTGGGCCTATAATCTTCCATTCACAAACTTCATCCCAACAAATTATAGTATGATATCTATTCCCATTTAATTCTTTTTAAAATGTCATTGGAATACTTGAATGGAAGCTATTATTAATATAAAATTATAAATAAGGTAAATACAACTCCCACATACCTTTAAATTCAAGTTAGTACAACTATAATATTTATTTTAATGTTTGAATAGTCCTCTCAGAATGTCCATTGGTTTGAGGATGATAGGTGGTGATCAAATGAAATTAAGTATCAAGAGCCTTATGAAGACTTCTCTATAGTTTTGATTAAAATCATGGATAATAATAAGATAAAATTGAAATTGGTGGTCCATGATGTCTTAAAACATCATTAATATATATCCATGTAAGTTTTTCAAGAGGTAAATCTTCTCTTATAGCGAGGAAATGGGTATACTTGGTAAGGTGATAAATAATAACCCATATTAAATCATTATTTCTAGGGGTTTTTGGTAATAAAATAAAAAATCCATAGTAATTTAATACCATTTACACATAATAATATATATAGGTTTCATGAATCCTCTAGGATGTTGTCTCTCAGTCTTATCTTGTTAAAAAATAAATAATCTTCATTCAAAATCAGCAATTCCCATCTTTATATTATCCCATGAAAAATGTTTCTTCAAATTGCTATAAATCTTTGAGATACCAGGGTGTATAGAGAAATTCGATATATGATCATCATCTAATAATTACCATTTTAGATCGCATATAGATTGCATGCATGGCCTCCTTCCAAATTTCAGAATGCCATCATTATAAATGAAATTTTTTATTTTCTCATTCTTCACGTCTTTAATTTTATTTTCAAAATTATCATCATCAGACTGAGAAATTTTTATCTTTTTCAATAAATATGGTTTAGAAATAATTTGAAAAATGATTTTTTCCCCTTCCTTCATAATTTATATATCCATATTCACTAAATATATGAAAATATGATCCCTATCAATACTAATTTTGGTCATAACTCAAAGATATTTCCTACTAAATGAATTAAAAACCTTATTTTCCAGTCCTGGGTGGTAGTGTATTGAGAAATCATAAACCTTGAGTGGATCAAGCCATGTTATTTACCTCATGTTTATTTCTTTCTATTAAAATATATATTCCAGACTCTTATGATCTATATATATCTTACATATTAGTCCATAGAGATAATGTATCCATATCATCAAAGAAACGATTATGTCTACCAACTCAATATCATGAATTGGATAGTTATGTTCATGAGTATTTAGTTTCCTTGATTCATAGAAAATAACTTTATCATTTTTTATAAGGACGCAACCAAGTCTATTCTTTGATTTATCACTATATATCACAAATCCATCATTTCCTAATGGTAGAGTCAAAATAAGAGCATTAAACAATCTCCTCTTTAATTCTTCAAAACATTCTTCACATCCTTTTTTCCATATGAACTTAATCCCTTTGCATTTAAGCCTATTTATCAGGTTATCCAATTGGTAAAATCTTTGAAAAATTTGTTGATAGTAGCTTCCAAACCAATGAAATTGTGTGCCTCAGTTATTTGTTCATTTGTGTAGGACATTATTTGATTATAATTGTCTTTATAAGATAAACTAAGACCCCATATTGGGTGATAATATGGAAAAGAAAATAGACCTTCTAAATCCAAAATTAACACATACTAAATTTACCATTTGACACATTTCCTTTAGGCATATCAATAATGATCCATAAATTATTCTCATGGTCCTCATAGCATCAAGAATGCACCATGATATCATTAATAAATACCACAAATAAATTAATAAGATATTCCTTGAACACTTTATTCGTTAGATCCATAAAATAATAGGGTCTATTATTTAATCCAAATGTCATTACTATAAACTCATAATGTCTATACCTCGTATGAAATGTTGTCTTTATAATATCTTCATCATTTACTCATAATTTATGATACCTATAATGAAGTTAAATATTAGAAAATTATTGAACTCCTTGAATTTGATTTAACAAGTCATCAACGGAAGGAAGAGGATACTTATTCCTTATATTAATAGAACTTATTTCCCTAAAATAGATGCACACCCCAAATACCCATCTTTCTTAATAAAAATAATAGGGGATCCCCAAGGTGAAACACTAGGGAGTATAAATCCCTTATCACATAACTCTTATTGTTATTTATTTAACTCCACTAATTTTATTGTGTTCATCATATATGTAGTCTTTGATATAGGTCTTGAATTAGGTATTAAATCAATGGAAAACTAAACTTCACATTCTAGCAGATTTCTAAGTAATTCCTTATGAAATACATCAATTTATACTAGCACATCTTCAATTTTAACATTACCTTTTTCATCCATAGATTGTTTCTTCTCTTCTTTACCAAGAATATAATTCAAGATAACTATTTGAGGTGGATATATACATAAACCATATTATGAATTATCCACTCTAAAGACAATGAATTATACATCTTTATCATGAATCATAATTTCCATCTATTAATAGTAAATTTTTGCATTATATTTTCGAAATCCAATCTATAAAAAGGATTATATCATAATAGGCCACATATATAATAATAAAGTATATAAATAGGGCATGTTTATGTTTCATAATGGGAACTAACTGATACATCCTTATTGTGGTGAGATTTACACTAGATGTTTTGACTGAAAACTCATTTCTTAAGGTGCTAGATAAATATCTAATTTTCATAGAAAACATGAATGATATAAAATAGTGATAATATAAAGAATAAAATAAAGAATTAGCTAAATTTTACACTATGATTAAAGTATCTTCCTTTGCATATTTATAAACATCAACCTTAGTTGTAATGAATGCATAATCTTACCATTCTCCCTTTAACCTTTTCTGTGGTAAGTTCCCTTGATACTTGGGACATTTTTTTGAATAATGCTCCCATTTATTTATATTTTTAGCATAAGATAGTGATGGTATATTTTTTTTCTTACATTAGATATCCAAATGACACTTATCTCTACACTTTTAACAAACTCTCATGCTCTTCATGAATTTTCCATGATGTTTCTTTATAAAATTTTCACATAATGAAAATTGCATCACTCTATTATTTTTATTTGATGCATTACCTTTTTTTTAGTCAACCTATTATTTTCTTGATTTACATTAAATACATAAGATATTGTAAATTATTTATATATTTCTATGGAACATAATACTGTTTCATCATATGATGAAAAAGTTTCAGAAATCAATGCCCTTCCACCAAATCAATTTTTTCAATTTCAAAAATCCACTTTAAGGATTAGTGTGAAACCTTACATTTCAAACAAAATGCTACTCCATATTCCACAAAATTATAATTAAAATTATAACTTTCAAAAAACATCATCACCCATATTGGATCCTGTGAATATCGAGTCACCTATCTACCTCAAGTCACGCACCTATCACGTCGAACATCTTGTCCTTTCGCCTCTCCATCATTAACACTCCAACGAGGCCCACCAGAATCCCCATCATCTTCATCGTCATCTTTATCATTATCTCATGTAGTGCCATGTTATCATAATCACTATCATTGACATCGATCCAATTCCACTATCATAGTTGTAGTCCAAACACCACACCAGTTCATTGGAGAACGTCTCAATTCATCAAGCCATCATGAAACATAGAGACATTATTGCATCCCTCATCACTGAACCACATAAAGCAACAGCACGACACCATCGTGAAAAACCCTAACGGCTGCCAAAGAGAACCAAAGATATCAAAGAAAGATAAAACTAAAAGAACATAGTAACTAGAGAAATACACCACCTGTTGTGCCGCTTAAGAACTCATACCACTCTTCAGACATATTGCAAAAATCCCTTGGTATCTGATGCACCTGACCAACCTGTAAAGGAGCAAGGGACCATGGAGCTATAGTAGGGAGGATTAGAAGAGAAGTTTAAAGGAAAAACATAAACCGTCAAGTAATGAGAGATAGAAACGTTCAGATAGAAACACTAATGGAAAACAGAAATTGATACCCATACTCATGAGGAATGTTTTTATTGAATAATGTTACTTTAAAATCTCTTCATTTCATATATTCTATTTCTTATTACTCCCTAGTATTATGGATAAATCGACACCATAGATCAACATAACCTTTAAGACAATATAATTATTGCATAAAATCTTCCCTTTTATCATAAACTAAGGCCAAAAATATATTTTCAAGGGACTTAATCCATTTCTTAGCTACCACTGGATTAGTAGTTCCACTAAAATATAGAGGATTATGTCACATAAAATTATCTAATATAGGTGTTTCATGTCATGGAACATCATTTTTCATCATATGTCTTTGTTTATTATTCATAACCTAGGTTAACTACCCTAATATGTCTATGATCTTCTCAACTCCAAAATTAGTTGTATTGGCTCTCTCAAAAGGTAAATCTCAACATTGGATATGAGTATTGATACAATTCTATCTTCCATGCACGATTTCAAAACAATGTAATATATTGAACTAGATCATATCATTATAAATTTTAAATCATAATATATTATTCTAAATCTGATGTAACACATAACATAAATTGAAAATTTATGCATTGTTAATATTAGAATGATAAACATGGTTTCTTCAAAAAACAATTCAAATCTTTCATACTAATTCATAAATAAAATGTGAATTAAACCAATAATATCACCAAGGAGTGTAAAACTAGTTTCATAGTAAGGGCCCATTAATCATGAACTAGAATGATGTTTGAGATATTCTTGACCATCTCTTTTCAGATTTATTACCCCTATAAGAATTTTTTCGAAAACCATGTCTAATTATAATAACCATACATGTATTTATTACTATAAAAGACATATAATATCTAACTTATCTAAAAAAATTATGATATTATTCTATAATTATAAATATCTTCAAATTCTTTCAAACAATTATATTCCATAATCTATGTTTTACTAAATATAGTTCTCAATGTTTCTACTAAACTTAATCTGATACAAACTGTAACAACCCTAACTCTAGTTACACATAGTCGGTGTCTACTTTATTAAATTGGAATAAGATACAAGGAAAATAATTTTAAAAACTAATTATTTTATTATTCTTGAAGAACTAGATACAACATGCTTCCTATATTACATTGGAAAAAATATAAAAGCATAGTAACAATAAATATTTTGCATCCTTGAACCAATTCAAATATTTATTCTTAATAATCTAGGAAAAAAATAAAAAAATAAGGGTGATCTGAAATAATTAGTAAGGGTTATGTAAATTATATTCTATCATGATAAAATATATAATTAAAACATGGAATAGTATATAACAGAAAACAAATTTCATTTAATTAATAAATTGAGTATGAAATACATCTATGGATAATATCAATACAATAATCTCGTGGATAAAAATAACTCAATTATAAATGAAGGAAATGTATAAAGTTATACCTCATGATCTCATACATTATGATATCTCTATCACCAATTAATTTCACCAATAATGCTTAAACTATGTGTAGGTATACACAAAAACCCCCATTTAATAAGTCTAGCCAACAGGTTTGTCTCAATAGACCTACCAATGCATTAAGGGGATATATAATTCTAGGCCCCACCCATCACTGCATGTCCAATGCATTCTTAATATATTGAATTATCAATTTAATTCCTAAAAATTATTCCTTATCAATAAATATATGTATCTATTAAAGAATATTGAATATCAATATTACCTTGATTAATCAAATAAATTTCATAGTAAATCATCGTATGTAGAAATTTTATATAGTTTACGAAATATGAATATCCATGATAAAACGAATATGAATATTTAACAAAAATTTAATTTTCAATTAAATATTATCATAAGAAACTGAATATTTCAAGATAGATTTAATGACCAAAAAATTAATCAAGGGATAGAGATAACCATCAATTCATGAAAAAAATAGATTTTGTAATAAAATAATGTTTTTTGGATAATAAAATAAAATTGAATAGAAATATTAAAATAATTTTTCATTAAATGTTTTTATTTTTAAAACTATTGAAATATTTTAGAAGAATCTAAATATCATAAAATGTTTATGGCAGTGGGAAATCTAGTTACCATCGCATACATTAAGAAGAAACATTCCTATTGTATTTTTATAAAGAAATTAAAAAAATAAACTTTAACAAAATTATAAATATTCATTAAAACCCTTTTAAAAATTAAATTATAACATAAAATTTCCTTAATAAATAATTTTAGTAAATAAAAAAAGTAATTTAACAACAAATTGAAAAATATGGACATGGAAGAAAAATATACTCGATGAAAAAGGGGAAAAATATCAGTATTTCTTTTAAACATTTATTTACTTGACTTAAGTGAAAAAAGAGAGTAAAATATGTAAGAAAATATGGAAAAAAATTTAAATATCCGTGTACAATAAAATAAATAATTTTTATTAAGGATGGATTAGAATATTCCTTCAATGAAAAATATAAGTAATCCTAGAAAAATGAGATAGTAAAATAAATTTTTATCACTTTGGTAACTTTTAAATTTAAATCCCCTTAAAAGTGTAAATTGGAATTGAAAATATAGTAATCATTAATAAATATATATTCATGTTAAATTTATTAAAGGTTAATTATATACACCATATAAAAGTAAATAGGTCCATAATACCAAATATGTCTCAATTAAGTTGAAATTGAGAAAAAAAACTATTGCATAGATCATAACATTGATGTGATAATTGATAAATAAAAAGATGTAAATCCACATAAAAAGGTTTAAATATAGAAAAAATAATCATACATCATTCCACATATAATCTTGATATAACATTGTCATTAAAGAAGTAATATAACCCAATTAAAATAAATTATGTTATGAAACTCCTTACCCCCAATCTTCCCCTTAGATGAACATGATTTAACCTCACATATAATGGTTTTAAACATATTATTGAATTATAATATAACCATATTAATTTTAATAATATACTATATCTTCCTATTATAATATATTATCTCACTTTCACTAATATTCTTTCATTATTATCATTTTTTTGGGTGTTAACATCTTCATTTTATCATGCATGTTTTTTCACGGAAGTTAAGGTTATTATGAATAGGATATATTTTTCATAATATAAATAATTATATTAATGTTATAAATATAATATTTATTCATCATAAACATTTTTTTAATAATTCATGAAATTTTTACATGGAAAATGAATAACATTGCTCTTGGAATTGGTAGGTCGTACGTATGCATAGGTGACATTATCATTTTTTTAATGGGAGAAAGGACAGAAATTAGATGATATATTAAATCTATAGAATCAATATTATGTTATAATTATAATATATATTCATTATTTATATCATTATGAATTTCTATTTGAGTTAGTGATGGAAAACAATTGCATCAGTTTGCTAGGTGGTAGTATGTCGTACACACGAGTGATGGTTTTATTTCCCATTTGATAGAGAATAAGATAGCTAAATATTATGTCATCAATATAATAACATATCATTATATGTTATATAATGGTGTTATTTTATTGGAATTATTTTTTAGGATTTAATCCAAGTTGGTAAAAAAATAAATCAAAAATAAAGAGCTTGGTGAAGACGGTTACCTTCTCTTATAGAAGCCTCCTTTGGATATCTTCTTAAAAACCATAGGGTAGGTCATTTGGGAAGAGAAAAACCTCTAGAATATTTGTAAGGATATTTAAGATATATTTTTTTATTTATTGGTTGATATAAATGTCTTAAATTGTTTAAATAATTTAGGGTCGGATGTTCCCTTTAATAATTGAGTTGAGCAGCACACTTGTAATTTTTCAAAATTTTAGAATATTATTAAGTTTTTTTCTAGGAAAAATGGTCTCAAAATGGATCATATTATAATTTTATAAGTTTAAGTTCAAACTAAAACCTTCCAATGTGGTTTAATTATTATTTTAGGTCACTTTAACTCTTATCTTTTTAGATTAATCCCCAGGTAAACTTATTTTAACATTAACTGTGGTAACCAATTTTTACTATTTTTATTATTCATTATGAACAAAAATAAAATTGAACGTATTAACTAATATTAATTATATTGATTACAAATATTCAATCAATTTTATCAAATTAATTTCTCATAATTGGTATATTTTAACTTAAAAATAACCCAGCAAAACATGATGAAAAATGGTTTTTCATGAAATACATTTTTCAAGCATATGATAATATTACATTAACTATATGGATAGTAATTGTCATTATATTAATTTAAATTAATATAATTAGACATATTATCGATTATTTAATTTAAATCATTCATTTTTAGTGTTTATTTTGATTAAATAAAAAGGAAAAACATTACACACTTAAAAAAATATAAAAAATTCCATTTTTCCTTCAAATGATCTTTTCTTCATTTATAATTTTTTTTAATAAATATAAGTTTATGCATATTATAACACCTTATTATAAATAATAAAATTAATATTTAAATACTAGATTCTAAATTATTCAAAAAAATTTATTTCTATTAGAAATTTTCAAAAAAGCATTCTAGGATTACTTTAACCTAGTAAGTTTAAAATCGATATTAATCCTATCAAATTATACTTTTTTTACCATGAAATACTTAAATGTGAATTATATTATAGATTTATTAAAATAAAATTTTCAATTACTATAATTTAATATTGGTTTTTACATGATATTATAATGGTATTTTAATACATATCATTCTCTCATCTTAATCATTCAATTACTATAATTTTATTGAGAATTTTTAAACAAACAGTATGAAGAAACTACTTCAATATTTTTTTAATGTTTTACAAATTATAAATATAATTAATAACTATAATTTTAGAGTTTTTATATTAAAATATAATTAATAAAATTAAAAATGTTCAATGGAAATTATGATGCCAAATACACCTTCACGACCTCCTTCTAACCAAATATAAAGAGCGTGAACATCAAACATGAGGCTGTTTTTCTCACATATGGTAAGAAAGATTGCTAGAATACAAATTTCAATTAATTAAATTATAATCATGAATAATATTTTTCTTTGGGTATATTCATTATTTCATGTAGTATTTTTTTTTACTTATTATGTATTAGATACGATTTTTAACTCATGTATTTGTATCCAAATATAGGATCCAAAAAATATTGAAAAAATTACAAATGTGGAGTAGTCCTTCAAGTTGATGATAGAGATTGACTCCTAAATAATCTATATAAAACCTCATACTCAAATTATTAATTGATATTTTATTGTATTTTAAGACTATTTTTATGTGTTGGGTGTTACCATAACATTATCTCAGTGTCATATTTAGACACAACAAAATTTTATTTCATTTTTGGAATAAATTTTGTTATGGTATACCGTACTTGAATAGTAGTTTAAATTTATATATTTCATAGACTCTTGGTGATGAAAATTAATGATCGTTACAAATAATAAGGCTCAAATAATATTCAATTTTGGAAAGATAAAACTTAGTCAAATATAACCAAAAATAAATTGTCAAAGATATACAAATTATGGAATTTATGATCTTTTGAGTTAAAAACATTAAGTTATTTGGAATGATTTATTATATGTTATAATGACTAAAAAACATTTTGGTGTTAAAGGAGATAAATCCATAAATATTATATAATTATTTTGATAAGATATTTGTAGACTATATCAAGTATAAGTTATGGGTGAATTCATATACTTCTTTTGATTACACTAAGAGGTTTAAGGAATGTAATGAAATGTATATAATGATATTGGTAAGAATATTAAATATTGTTCAGTCAGGTGAGGTGAATAATATCTTAAATAAACATTCATCAATCATTAAAATATATAGTGTATTTATTTTTAAACTCACGTTTCCTCATACATATCTAAATAATGGTATTGGTAAAAGGATGGTCCCTGAGGATTCTTATAAGTCTTGGATGACTTCAATTATTACTTTCAAAATTCTTTTAACACTATGGGATTAACACTTAATAATATTCCAACTATAAACAAAAATGGATATAATATAATCTATAATATAAATAAAATACATTATTTTATAAATACATATTTTTAGATTCCAAATGTTTGATAATTATAAGTTAAAAGAAAACTTATATCAAGAAAAACATAAAGTTCATCTCAATTAATTATCCTATAGGTTTCTAAGTACATTACATAAATTCTTAATGTATAAATTTTATATTAAAGTGGTAGATAATATTTATATATGAGGGTGAGAATATTTATTTGAGATCATTAGGGAAAAATAGACTTGGATAAATTCAAGACCTTAGATATACAAGTAGTCATAATGGTAACAAGTTCCATAATATATCATGGAAGAAAATTCTAGAGACAAAAATAACATTATAAGGATAAAACTGAAGATATATTGTTATATAATAACTTATTTAGGTGATATAATATTATTTAATAAGAATTAACATTTATCCTATAATGAAGAGGTAATTAGAAAAAATATAAAAATCGAAAATGGTTGTGAATTTAGAAATTGATTCTATGTACTAAAATAAAGTTTTTATTTTGGTAACATCTCTAGTTAATGTAAGAACCAACAGGTTCAAAATATTTTCAAGAGAGACCTGTACATGAATAGTAAGTTTATTATCTTCAAAGAAGGTTTTGTATGGTTTATGAACAATCACAGTGTTGACTATGTGAATACCATTTCTCTAATAAAGATTTTGAAATCCATTTGAATCCAAAACCCCAAATTTATCTTATGATTACTATTATAAAATTTTATAAGGATCCATTTATAGATAAAAGTATGAATTAAAACATTGGATGATAATATTTCCATGTTTCCATAAGAAATTAGTGTGAGTTACATAGTTTTCCAAGTGAAATATTTTTGATAACATAAAGAAATATTTATTAGTCTTATAGATATTTAAGAATTTCTTGAAATTATCTCTCCAAGAATTTACTTAAATTATCCACCCAAGTTCTATGGAATAATATTTACTTAGATTTATCTATTAGGTTACATCTACTAAGTCATATTATATATATTTTCAAGGTATTGAAAAAAATAATAGTTACAATAATTCTGGAGGTAATTGTTTCCTATTTCACATGGAATAAATTTATCCAAGTTAATGTGTTCATGTTACAAAATTAAATTATGATGATTATTTGAAATCCATATTCTTATGTGATGATATATATCACACATGACATGGTATTTATTGAAATTTTATATTGATTATGAAGAAATTAGGATGGAAAATATCAAATAAATTAAAGAGAGTTGTACAGGGTAGTAGTCAGAACTATCCAATAGTACTTGATAATGTACTTTGGATAAGTTCTTGGTACTTGGAGAAGAGGGAACACTAATTATCAATATGGTACAAAAAAATAGTCTTCATACAAATCAATTTTATCTTGTATTATTATTAGTCTAAGGTGATGAGAAATATAAGATAATTTAAGAGAGTGGTATACATGTCTATAAAAAATAATCATATTGTGGATTCTAATGTGGATAAAAAATTATTTAAAACATGCAATTATTTGATCAAATTGTTGGAAATATACCAAAAATTAATAAATTATCACAATATGTATTTTGATAATAGTGTAGTGATGGTACTTCCCAAGTTGTAAATGTTATGAAATAAGAAAATAGTTGTATACTTAGAGATGTCATCACTTGAGGGATAATAGTAGATGAGATTATGTCATAGATATAAGAGTATCCATGGAGTAAAAAATATGTTAAGATTAATATATAATTATATAACTAAGAAGAAGAATGATTTATAATGTGAGAGATAACATGTTGATGTTAGGAAGTTTTAACTATTTTAATTGCGAGTGTTATCAAATTTGGTGTCTTAGAACCAACTTGAGTGGTACTTTTTTATTACCATGTAATGTATATACAGAGTTGTGAACGATTTATTCTTATTATATACTAGGAAAAAATATGTTAATGATATATAATATGATCTAGATACATCATACTGATGATACATAAATTATTTCTAACTATCATGTTTTGAAGGATCATAAGCATTGATACTTATTCTCAAAAAGTTCACACTTGGAGACTCAAGTAGAGTAGAACATGAGAAGCGATTAGAAAATAGAAAAACCACATGTTTAGGGTGTAATTGTATTTTCTTATCTATGATCATGTGTATTTTTTTCTATACTTTAAATAATTATCAATGTGTTTCATTTAATCACATACTTTGATATAAGATAAAAAACCATGATAGTTTATATTTTTGGGAATGTAACATGTTTTTTGGGTTTGTCATTGGTGGTATAAAATTGATTGAATGATCAAGACAGAATTTTTTACTTATAAAAGGAAGAAATATATCTTTTTCCATTTAAAGAAGACTTTATTACCTTGGCTAAATCCATTAATATGGTAAAATAAGAAAATTACATCAAATAAAGCTAAAAATATAAATAAATCATTAAATGATGATGACACAAAGTATGCATCTTACTTTATAAGATATCATGAGACAGAGATATTATAATACACAGTAACTGTTCATATAAGTTTTTTATAATTTATGACTTATCCATGTCTCTTTAGGGGCTAGGATGTGTTTCGGGATACAACTATATGTTTGGAGATGAAATTTTCCTTGTGAAACAATCAAAACAAGGGTGATTCCATTGCAACACTTTCCTCACAGTGATGGTCATTCTGGCTGCCACCCCCCCCCCAGCTGCCGATGTGGGCATAAAATTTCTTCACCATCTCACCATAATCCCTTCACCCCTTTTACCAATCCTTATTCACATCTTGAATTTCCCTCTATTTCTCTACGTCCTAAAGTCCCCTCGATCGAATTTGTGATCCCTTATCTTCCTCTATCCCTCTAAAAGTTTTCTAAGGATTCTAACCGCCTCATCCTCTAGTTGGCTACTCATTTTTTATAGATATTACTATCAATGGACACCGTTGACCAGTTTTTCAACAACTCTAAGGGTTTTAAGGATCAGGAATTTATAGGTATTCTAGATTCTGTCACTTATAGATCTGATTTACTGATGAAGATGAACTCACTTTATCTAGGTCATCATGCCTATGTCTTATTAAAGGATATTGTTTATCACTATTCAGATTGACATATGACTTCCATATGTAGAAGGATCTTCTATCTATTGAATTATGGGTATGTTTCCCAAAACTACCTCTCCCCTTCCAGAATCCAACCATTCTTCAAATTCTTATCAATCTTGATGGTAATTTATTGTGCTTTGAAAATAGCTTCAAATCCATGGTCCATGATATTTCGTAACACATGTTTTTTGAAGTGAATGTTTACATACCCCCAGAAGAGGTTGTCTGAATTAAATTCAGAGATGATTTCTAACACCATCAAGATGGTTGTAGAATCTGAAATAGTCTTTTCACTGATGTACATAAGAAGGTCCTCCTTCTTTTTTGTTTCCAATTATGGTTGACTCTAATTTTATTAGTTTCATTGGGAATTCTTCGTCCCATCCTTAACCCAAATATGTTGGCTGCCTAGTATATCATATTCATATCCTGGAATTCACTTCTACAAATAAGGATTTTAAAAGCACAAAAAACTACTTTTAACAGTGCTAGAAAAGAACTTTTAATCACAGCTTAGATAAAGGGGGGTCCCCTTTTACATCGCTAAAAAATCATGGATAAATGGGTCCCTTTATCCATGATAAAAAAATCGCTGATAAAGGTCCCCCCCTATAAGTTTTTTTTAGCATGGATAAAGGGCCACCTTTATCAGCACTAAAAATAGCACTGATAAAGGCCTAGATTCTTTTGATGTTCTATTTATTTAACAGCACACCCATCACCTGCACACCTACACAAAACAGCACATGCACACAAACAAATCACAAAAGAATGAAATAGCGCACACTAATGTTTCGCAAACAATGTTATATACATTTAATTAAAATCATGAATATAGAAAAAACTGCTATATAACTTTCAAACAATGTTTTATATGGTTGAAATTACAATTATCTAACAAATAGTTAAAAACATTAATGTTTCATCCTTTGGCATCTGTGATCCCCTCTCAAAAATTTTGGTCCATGGTATTAGTTTCCGAACAAAGCATCTGAACTCAAGAAAAAAAATCCACCAATAAAAGAAAACAATTATTATGTTAGAAATAAAATAATTAAATAAATTAAAAATTAATATGAAATAATACATTAATAAAATGTAAATTTTAAATAAAAAATACACATTTGGAATTATACCGGTCACACCGCGCATCGTATTGAGGTGGAGTAGATTTATAAATGTTACAAATGAGTCATAGATCATTGTTTTAAAATATTAAAACAATCTGAATGGTTTTTCTTGATTTTGAGTATGTAACTTGTTCTTTTACTAAAATTATTATCAAATTTAAATGACATATTTGGATTTATATTGGGCACATAATTCATCATATTGAGGTGCGGTTAATTCCTACACATCACAAATGACTGATGGATTTTTGTTATAAAGTATCAAAATAATCTGAATGGGTTTTCTCGATTTTGAGTATGTCTCTTGTTCTTTTACTGAAATTATTATCAAATTTAAAAGACACATTTAGATTTATATTTTCCACATCATTATTCATATTGAGGTTTGTTTGATTCTTACACGTCACAAATGACTGATGGATCGTTGTCCTAAAGTATCAAAACAATATGAATGGTGTCTTTTCACAAGTATTTAACTTCTCTAACAATTTTGTTCAATCATGAAGTTAATATTCTATTGTCCTTTTCATTTACTCAATATGATCTTCATCATCATTCACATCTGTAATCACATCCTCCATATAGTCATCTTCATTGTTCACACTTGTAATCATATCAGATGATCCATAAAACACAGTATTATCCCAGCCACTACCTACATTAATTTTTCCCCATGTTTATTTCAACATGTATAACTTTGATATATTCAATGATAGATAAAGTGTTCTTCCAACTCCTCTGTACTAATTTGTCTTCAATAAAAATAGTGTAAACATGAACAAAGGATTTGAGAAGGTTCATATGCATGATATTTTGAAAACTTGATAAACTATGTCATGTCATATTCATACTCTTTTGTCAACATATTATAATTCATCCATTATTTATTCATATTCATCCTATTTTATTTAGTAATATTAATATTTAAAAAATAATTACACAAAATATGTTAAACTAGGGTCATAATCCAACTATAATCAATGGAAATAGCTATGGTAAACAATAACCTTACCTCTCAATGAATTACTTAGGACCAAATTAGATCACTAACATCTTCCCAACCACCTAATTAATAGAACTATCTATGATAATTTCTTACACTATAATGTTTTAGTATCCCGCATGTGATCTATATGCATTATTGTAAATCGAATTTTTAGTGTTTCTCTAGAAAAATAATGTCTCGATTCAACAAATATGGTACTAAACTAAAATATGGTATGATTTTACATAGATTTCATGTGGGTGGAAGGAATAATTACATGTGTTGTTATGTTTATTTTACTAGGGTGTCCATAAAGTGTCCCATAGAGTCCTCTAGTGAAGTGGTTTTCTAAGATTCAGTGGAATTGCACTAGTAAAAATGTGGTAGTGCCATTGAAATTTGTATGGTTTGGATTGATATTAAATTTTGGAGGAACTAAAACATGGAAAAAATGGCATACCAATCATGAAAACAATTGCAACACCATACAAACACACAATCGTGATCACAATCACAACAATATACAAACCAAACAAACACAATTTTAGATTTTACAAAGCATCCCTTATTTAATTCTTCTTGTTAATTCAGGGTTTATCATAGAAGTTTTATCATCTTGGGGCATTCATTCATTATCCAATTATATGAAAATTACATATTTCTGTATTCAAATGTTCAACAGTAATAACAAGCATGCAATTCATCTAATGCAAAAACAAGGACCACTAACGACCATGATTTTCAGCAGAGTGTTTAGCCTATACAATTCACAACATAACCATAAATATAAAATAGTAATAACATATGAAAAAGAGTAAACCAATGATTAATAGAATAAAACTCACCATGAAAGTGTCGTTTAGCATGCTATGGAGGTGTATTCACGGCGGAGGAGAGGCGCGCAGTAGAGGAGATTTCCAACTAAAAAAGAAAACATAAAATGAGAACTCATATGTTATACCTATCCAAAATAGGTCCAATTAGATTTAGAAATGGGACATGTTTGGTTAAATAGTTTTATTTGTCAACAGTTGGATTTTATTTTCCATCTATGATATCAATTTCCTGTTTTTTTGTATCTACTATTTTCCTAGATGTTCAACTTATGAATGGGACATGTCTGTTTTCAGGAGAAAGATCATTTTTAATTTACTCCAATTTATGGGTAAAATATTCCACATTAATTGTATCTTTTTTCCATGGGATCATTTTTATCCCATAGGGTTCATGAATGCCTCTTAGGTTAGTGGAAATTCAGGTTAGTTGTTGGTTATGATACCTGTCTGGGTCGTATCATTACATTTCTAATTGTAACTGACCCATGTCCATTTCAATATAGTATGGTGGGGTGAGAAACTAATATATTACCAAATCCACGATAATTCCTATGGGTTTGGGTCCTAATAGAATCATATCTTATAAATCTTTTATATATTGGTCATTATAGTAGTCACTGCTAAGTATTTCTTCATTTCTATGGTAGTAATGTTTTTTGAACCTAGTTTGTGAAGTAGAAATCAGAAACTAATAGGTGATTAAAACTTATGAGATAACTTCATAACCTATGGAAAATATATAATAAATATCTTACAAACCTCATTAAATATTAATAGGTTTGGTTTCATTCATCATATAGTTACAAGTGATGTGGAATGTGTAAATGATAACCTTAGGGGGGTGAATGATGTGGAGATGTTTATGGAAATGATGATGTGGTGGTGTGTTTAAATATTAATTGTATATTTTTCATTATAATGAGGTTGTTTTAAGTAATTATATTTAGGTAGGTTGTGTTATTCCATCATGATGTTCAATAAGAAGAGGTGCATCAAGCATCCAAGGATGTGCATCATAGACTAAAACTAGATGCTGGGAATGTAACGAAGCTATCCTTAAGGTGGTTTTATATATAGAATTTATTGAAGTATGATGGTTTTTTTGTAAGTAATGTGACTTAGTAATGGTTATATAAATTTGAGATTGTATTTAATCTATTCTAAACTAGATATCTACTTCTTGTTCCTTTTGGGTTGAGTTTGTTTTGAGGCTCAACATGATAGATGTAGATTTATTTTTGGGGTGTATATAAAGGACCTTAGAGTTTATAGAGATATTGAATATATATTTATGATTGCTAGGTTGTTTATGTTTTTATAAGTATCTCATTATATGACTTGACAAAGGATATTTTCAAGTTGATATTAGTAGAGATAATATTAATATGATAATTAGAATTATCGAAAAATGACATTTTATCCTATTGAGTGGTATATAGATTATATTCATAATTGATACATCATATGACTAGTTTCTTAATAAAATTCAATCATGGGTATTGGTACTGTTTTTATATGTATTATTTATATTAAAATACTCATGGATGAGTTGGATGATCTATGGGGTTGAGGGATGTTTCAAAGTGAATGTGTTCTATCAAGTTAAAGTGAATAATGGTATAAAGAATGTGATTTTTTAATGATGGTAATGAAAAAGTGGATGATTTTACTCATACATAAAGAATTCATGTATGTTCAGACCATGTTGAAAATGATCACCCTGAGATGATAGGTGGATCTAGGTGTTTCATGTTTAGAACCACTATGTTGATGATGTTAAACCCTTTTATAGGATATTTTTACCTCATTTAAAGGAAATCATTAAATCCTTCACTCTTAATGGTTTACTCACCAAAACAAACAAAAATGAATAAATATAATGAAAAGGATACATCTAAGGAGAACACATCATTGATGATTCAATGTGAAAAAATACAGTATACTCACCTTCAGTGGATTAAAATTTTAGTGACAGTAATTTCATAACAAGGTTATTATAAGGCACAATGAATAGCCACAATGATATGGATTCTTTGAGATAAAATGTAAAAAAAATACACAACCATGAGGCATACAAAACCATGAAAAAAATTTAAACTTGGCGGTGGCATGCCCCCCCCCCCTCCCCAAATCCCTCTTGAAAAACCAAACACACGCTGAAACCATTTCCAAAACAATAAATACCACTTTTAAATAAACATGACCAAATGGGAATTTACACCAAGGATTTATCAAAAAGTACCCAAGTACATTTTTAAGCCAAGTTAAAACACACAAATAATATGAAAGTTCCAAATGGGACCTTGATTTTCAAACACACAAACACCCAAACATTTCACAATTTTCAAAAAGTCCCTTATCCTTTCCAAACACACACCAAATCATTTCCATAAAAAATCCATCAAAACTCTAAAATGAAGACACATTTATAAAACAAACCAAACAATTTATAAAAAATTGTACAATAAAACCTAACAATTTATAAAGAATTATATAAACAACCCAACTAGTTTATAAACAATTTTATAATAGTCTAACCAGTTTATGAACAATTTTTTTTGCAGGAAAAAAACTATAAATAATTTTATAAGTAACCCAAAGAGTTTACTAAAAATTATAAAAACAAATTAAAAAAATTATAAACAATTTCATAAATGGGCAAAACAATTTATAAATAATTTTTTATGAACAAACCAAATAGTTTATTAAAAAATTTATAAACAGATCAAACAAATTATAAAAACTAGAAAACACCATGATAAACTATTCAAGAGTAATACAAAGGTGTTTTCCATGTTGAAAACATTATCAAAACAACATTTGACATCCACTAAACACAATTTCCATAATCACGCATAAACATAACCATGGAAAAATACTTCAAAACTATTTTTAACAAAACCAACTAACTTGAAAGCACTATAGTAGATTAACCAAGTGTATTACGAATCTGCGAATCAAGTCAAAAAATTTACAAAAAACATTCAAGAATCAAATGGACTTGATCGGAAAGTAAAACGCAGATTCGCCTACCTTAGATGTGTGAAAATGAGATGGCGCTTCAATAGAAGGGAGAACAAGATATTGTGGACCCTTTGCACATCCAAAAAACCAAAGGAAATGTGTCACACCTAAACCCTACCCATAAGGGTTTATCCGAACCCTACTCACCCAATTGAAACTTGGGAAACCACAATAGAGACTCACCAGGGGGAATTTGTGCGTTGTAGAGGAGGCTATCGGGACAATCATCAGATGAGGAGGGCGCGCCGGAGCAGGTTAGGTGGACAAGGGGGCCGCGCAAGGAAGAGGAGAAGGATGCGGCGGAGGAGGAGGAGGAGGCAGTGGTGGTGGAAGAGGAGGATGAGTCAGTGGCCACAGAGGAGGAGGAGGAGGCGGTGATGATGGAGGGGTTGCAGTGGGATAAGGGTCAGCTTCTACAAAGGCTTGAAAGGGTGCGAGGGAGGAGGAGCTTGTTAGGGTTCTTTTATAAAACCCATTGGAACCTTTATCAGTGCTTTATTAGAACCGATAAAGATAGGCCTTTATCAATGCTAAAAAAGCACTCAAAAAAGACCTATTTATCAGCGCTAAAATTATAACATTAATTAAGGAATAATTTTAATAATCTATTTATATTATTATATATTTATTTAAAATGATATATAGTATAAATATATATATATTTATTTATTAATAATTATAACTATAAATATTTATTTATTTATTTATACTTATAAAATCATAATATAAGTAATTATAAAATTATAAGCAATATACTTATTATATTTCTAATCATATAAATATATAATATAAATATATTAATTATATATATTTAAAATATTATAGATATATATAACTATATTTCTTCTAATTTTATAAATATTTATATGAAATATATATTTATTTATAAATATAATTATAAATAAATATTTATTTATTTATTTTAATAATTATAAAATTATAAAAAATGTATATATCTAATAATTATAATTTTTTTAATATATATATAATTAATATATTTTTTATAATTTTAAAATTATTTAAATATATCTGTATTTATTTATAACTATAAAGAACATTTGTATTTATTTATCAATATTTGTATAAATATTTATAAATATTTTTTTTAATTATATATAACATATTATATATGAAATAATGAATATAATTTTTATAAATCAACAATTATTTAAATATATATAAATTTATTTGTATTTATTTATAAATATTTTTATATATTTAAAAATATATCTATTTAATTATAAATCTATAACTTTATAAGTAGTATAATAAATATATTTTTTATTATTTTATAATTATTTACATATATATATATATAGTTATAATTATAACTATAAATAGTATATATTTATAAATATTTGTATATAATTGTTAATATATATATATATATATATTAATAAAATTATAATATTATATGTATAATTTTATAATTATTTATATATATATAGTTAAAATTATAATTACAAATGTATTTGAAAAGTATTTATATATATAATTAAAAATATACTAAAATATATTTACTATTTAAATATATTTAATGTAATTTTATAAGTACATTTTTTAGAACATATATAGTTCATATGGGTAACATTATGAATTAATCAATATACCACATCAATGGACAACATGATGTAATGTATAAATGAACATTCATGCATGATACATAACATATACGCATGATCAATATATTCATCGACCAAATTCATTGGAAAATGCATATATATTCAATAATTTTAATTATAAATATATATGTTAAAAAGTATAATATATTTATAATTAAAATAAATATATTAAATATATTAAATATAAAAAATATAAAAAATATAATGAATTAATCCGATAAATCTAATAAATTAATCTAATAAATTGAATAAATATAAATCTAATAAATATCTAACAAATATAATAAATCTAATAAATCTAATAAACCTAATAAATCTAGTAAATATATTTATTATTTAATGTAATTTATTATAATCTTTTAATTATTTAATTATCTCTATTTAATTATAATCTTAGAAATACTTTTTTCAATTAAAACATTATATATATATAAGTATTTGAATTATTAAAAAGTATATATTAATTATAAACATGCGTTTTTATTTAATGTATACAAATAAACATTATTTTTGAATATAAATATTATAATTTTATATAAATCAATAATATTTTTTATTAAAAACTTTTATCAACGCTAATAATAACGCTAATAAAAGGTACATTTATCAATGCTTTTAGCTAGCACTGATAAAGGCCTACCCCTTTATCAATGCATTCTGCTTAGCATTGATAAAAGGCAGTGCTTCCCTTGCCTTGTTTTGTGGTAGTGGAACCTCCCCAAAAAGAACCCCTAAAGGAATCTTCCCCTTTGCTCTCATCTGTATTGAGTCTCCCAAGACCCCTCTTTGGTCTAGAGGAGAATTGGGCTAACTAGGCCCCTATATTAAAGATAGTTAAATCATTAGAATGGGATGATCCTCCCTCTTATCCTATCCACTAAAAAATCATCAAAATAAGTCTTATGCAGGCTTGATCAATTTATTATTGTCCTCTTAATAGGTACTATCAACCCAACTTTGAGTTTGGGTGTCAGTTTTAATGGTGTATGGGTGAAGTTCTAGATTATCTTTTAACTTAATAGAGTTGAGTGTTCTATATTTGAGAATTATCAAAAGTACCTTGATTATTTAGAGGATGTTTCTCTGGTTTTAGAAGAATATTCTATAGAAACATTATATAGTGAACAAGATAGAAATTCCTAAGTGTTCTATTGACGGACACTAAGAAAAAGAAGAAAGGAAAATTTGATTCAGGTGGATACCCAATCAACAAAAGTAAGAGATTCATGGAAAGGAAGGAATACACTAAGCTTCCAAATACAATGGTCACCAGGTAGGAGATGAAAAATACAATCATTTTATAAGTTAAAGAGTATATAATTCTCTATAAATATCTCCCTTGAAATGTGGAGGAAACATCTAAGTCATTAGAGAGGGTTGGTAACCCCGATTCCAAAAAAATTTAAATTCAGTTCAATGTGAGTTGGGGATTTTAATTTCTTAATTAGTTTAATGAAAGTATGAAATAATCATATGATAAATTAATAAATTCTTCTATGGAAGAAATCATAAAGACAAGTATCTTTGATCTAGATTTTTCATTATAGGATTAGGATAAAATAAATAATATAAGGGATCTCGAAGGCCTCAATGGGGATTGGGTCAGGTGCTATGTCAAACAGCTTGATGTTTTATTTATGGATTTCAAACAACAAAATTTTCTTTTAGATAAATACATGGAGGAATGTAACTTATTAATAAATATTTACAATGATAATAGGAGGAATAATTATCACTTTTTTGGCCCACATTTTTAGTGAATGTTTTGTGTGTCTTCGTGATGTTTTTACTGTACTGTGAGCTTGGTTGTGCGTTCCCTCTCAAACCTTTAATGGAGTTCTTCTAAAATAAAATAAAAAAATTAAATTTGAGTGATACTAATCTAGGTTTGTGATTAGAACTCATTTATATCGATTAATGGACTAGGGGTCACAGACAAAGTGTATCCATGAGTCCCACAAATTCAGATGAATTAGAGTTTAGGATGAAGTGGCCCCCATGTGTGTGGTCTAGTGAACATCTAAGTATGAATAATCATAAATAATTAATTAATGAATTCAATTATATATTATTTTATTTTATAATAAATAAAATTTAATTTTTTTCTTAAGGTATTCACAAATTATTTAAGTATAAAAAAATAATTTGAGAAAAATATTATTTTTAAAATGAATGTTTCACATTAAAGGTTTATTAAATAATTACCGGAGGTATAGGTTGAGTTAATGACTTTTGTTTCATCGCGTTAATAATAAAAGTTTCACAAGGGAGTGATGAAATATTTGTGATTCTTAAGTCATTTTAACTAAGTCATTAGTGGTTTTATGGGTTGTTTTTTTGTTAACTCTTTTTAAGGGGCTAAAATGAAATTTTTAAAGGGTTTAAATGAGATATTTAAACCATTTTAAGAACCAAACTAGTTAGCGTATCCTTTTTCTTGAACTAAATCTTCTCTTAAGATCTCTCTTGAGTTATTGATAGTGAAATTGAAGGTAAGATCAATAATTCTTTCATCTAAGATCATAGAGCAGTCACCTGATCTTCCTGTCATCATATGATCACTATAGAGAACTTTTAACCTCCATGTTAGAACCCGGGAATTGAAAAACTAAATTCTAGGGGCTATGTTTTATGTAAAATATAAAGGGATCCTCTCTTGGATATTTTTATCTATGGAAATATATATATATGAGTAGGTTATACCAAGAAAATTTTGTTCAGCTAAGGTATCATTTACTATTCAATTTAATTTATCACATGATTAAATACCTTGTACAAAGAACATGATTGAACCTAGGCACTAATCTATCAGATCTAATGTTATAACATAGATATTATCAAAATAAATTTAAAATAAAATTTTATTAACACTTACACTAGTCTCAAATTCCTTTAATACTCCCTTGTGTATCGACTATAAATTTTAATTTGATGAAACTAGGAAACCATTGGAGAATTAAATTTACAGATATATGATTAAAAGTTTATTTTACTTTAATTTAAATTGACCTGATATTTTGTTTAGTTTTTGTTTAAGTGATATATTTCAATAAAACATCAAGGAATCGCAATAGGTGTAATAAAAAAGATTTTTAAACACACCAACATTACTTTTAAATTTTAAATTCTTTTAATCCAAGAGGAAATAATTTGATTTAATTCACTATCCATATATTGATTATTGTGGTTTAAGTAAGATAAAAAGATCACCTTTGAAAAATGTAACTTTTTAAGAAAGTCATTAGTTTCATGGAATAGTAACAAGTAAAATTTTATTACATTTTCTTCTATTATAGACGAATACATGGTTTTTTTGGTTTCTGTAAATAAATTATGTGAATGGAATTAACATTACTAGATTGTGGATTTCAATTTAAATGTGGTCCTATAAACTAGTACAACACAAGTGTTGTTAGTATTTTGAATAATTATGTATCTTTTCTAGGATTAAAAATATTTATAAAAGACATAAATTTTTTATATTAGATAATTATCCAAATCATATTAGGAAGTTATGGATTCTAGAGATGTATCCTTATGGAAAACAGAAACAGAAAACAAGATAGACTCCATTAGAGGAAACCATACTTGGATCATCACTGACTTGCTAGAAGGTTCAAAACTTATTGGTTGTAAGTGTGTATTTAGATTATAATATGATTTTAATAGAAACATTCAATATTTTAAATCATGTTTGGTTGAAAAAGGATTATAATAAAAGATTGGTAATTATTATTTTTACACTTACATTCATGTGGATCATATTAATTTGATAAGGATTTTATTTGAATTTTATTTTATCCATCATAAATTTTTTTATAAAATGGAAGTTAAGAAAACTTTTCTAAATAGTTGTTTTGATAACTAAATATATCTATAAGAACTAGAGAGTATTTTTTTACAAGTAAATGGGTATAACATTTTTGAATTCATTAAATGATCTATTTTCTTAATAAATGTCCAAGGTAGTGGCATTAAAAGTATGATTTTATTACTTTTTATAATGGTTTTAAGAATAATAATTCTAATAAGTGTATCTACATAAATTTTACTAGAGACTATAGAGTTTTTTTCTCTAAATATAATATATGTTAATTTTTTAGAACCAATATTTTTAGTATAAGTGAGACCAAATCATATCATTCTTCTAGGTTTATAATGAAGGATCTCAGAGTAGTTGATATTATTTTAGGATTAAAAATTAAGAAACATCTTGGGGAATATTACTTAACTCAGACTCATTATATTAATAAAATATTGAATGAATTCAATCATCTGGTTTTCAAAGATATTAATACTCCATTTGACTCATGTTTTGAGTTGATTTATAATACAAGCATAATTGAAGCACGAATTGTATACTCTAGTGAAATTGGATCGCTTGTGTATGAAATACATTACATGAGGCATTATATTAATTATTCATTTTATAAAAAATTATATATACTAGTAACACAAATTAGTACAATTAGAAGTATGTAACTATGTTATTTGGATAATTTAAGAAGATAAAATATCTAGGTTTATTTTACAATGGTTTCATGGTTTTATAAGAAGGATATACTAATTTTATATAGATTAAAAATATGGTATACATTTAATCTAAAAATGGTTGTTTATTCATTCTTATAGGACATTATGTTTCTTAGGTGATTAAGAAACAAAACTTAATTTCACATTTGATCATAGTGTTAAAATTTATTACCTTACCAGCATGTGGGAAAGAGGAAAAGTGGTTTAAGGATCTATTATTAGATATTCAATTGTGGCCTAATCTGATGTATCCTATTTCAATTTATTATGATAGGGATGATATTATTTCAATTGAATATATTCATATGTATAATGTTAATTATAGACATAATAGATTAAGAAATTATTATGTGAGGTAGTCACTGCAAAATACTACCATAAAAATTAATTATGTAAAATCACGTTAGAACTCAGTTGATCCTTTTGAAAAAAATATATGTTGAGAGAGATTATACATGTGACTAATATAAAAATATGGATGGAACTAAAAAATTAATAATTTATTAAATTACGAACACACTTCTTAGGTTGATCATAATTAAGCATTTTATGGGTAAAAATATTTTATTATAATGATTATTGATATTGATAGTTTTCCTCAATATATTTTAAATCAATATCAACTATTACGATTTGAGGTTGATTAGACACTATTATTAATTGAATATTATTATTTTATCCTAGTGATAGGTTTATTTATTCCCTTTGAATTTTAATTTATGATCCATATCCATTTGTGACTCTTTAGTCAATTCATTCTAGATAATTCATGGTCATCTATAACTAACCTTTTTTAAAAAATTAATGTTCATCATGTCTTTCTAACTTTTTATTTTAGTTATTTATTAAAATTTTATATTATTTATTGATTTTTACAGAAATTATTATTGGTCATATTTATCATTTAGTTGAAACCCATAAGAATTTTGAAATTTTTTCTAAAACCAATCATATTCCATTAAGACTATAGCATTTTCTGAAATCTTTTTTACTCTCACTATTATGACTCGAGTTTCAAAAAATTTAAAACTCATATCCACTCTTTATTAATATCTATTTAAAGAAAAAATGAATAATTTAAATATATTTAGATCTTTTTCATATTTCATAAAGAAAATAAAACCTTTGAAAATTACATGAGTGAGTGAATCATCATCATATTGTGTTAAGAATCATCATCTAAAAGAGTGACTTGTAATATTGTTCCCTTGATATAAATTATATGGACTAAAGTAAATTAGTTACACTAATTATTTTGAAAATCCAAGAATATGAAAAAAAAAATCAATAATAAAGTATTTAATTTATATATTGAATAAGAATTATATTTGAATTTCATGTTTTTATTTTAGGATAAAGTGTTTTCATTCAAACTAAAGTACATGGTAAAGCGGTGAAACTATCATTGAGAGATGGAGTTCTGTACCATGAGATAAAGGAGTGTTTGATCACTATACAAACTCATAACCTATTCTAAATTAATATTTTAAGGTGTAAAATTCATTTCATATGTCATCTATAAATTGTATTATAATAATTTCAAGTATAATAGATATGGATAGAGAAAATAGAATCTTGGAAAAGATTTTATATCATACAATTTTCCCTAGGAAGTTTGATTTTTCTACTATTAGTCATTGGGGTTTATGTTTCATAAATTTTATAGGGATAAATAATAGGATTAATCTATGATGATTTATGATGAGAAATATAGATAATGTTTTTAATGATTCCTCAAGGATCATAATATTTCACTAGCTCATTTCTATCTTAAGAACATACATATAAATGACATTCAGGATGAGTAAAATTTTCCTAAGATTTATCTAGTTGAAATAGCCTGAATAAAACTATATACAAGAAAATGATTGTGGGTTAAGAAAATGGATATTTTTTAGGTTAAGGATGATGATGGATTGTTCGAGATATTCACTCATGTGACCTGAGACTATGGGTAATCCAAACTAATATTCAGATGAATTTAAGAGTAATGAGAATTATTTTTCACCTATAGGTGATCCTAGTGAATTAGTAGAACTAAAATAAAAGTAATAAAAAGAGGAAGAGGAAGAGAAATGGAAAGAATATGAATATGGTGAGGAAAATAAACTCTTACATCAGGATATATACCCCACTTTGGATCTCAATTTTTGTGATCATCGCGATAATTTACTCAATAAATCATTAATTTAATAATTTTATTCTCAAAATAGAGTCCACCAAAGTATTGTACACTAGGATTAACATACAATTCATTTATTTCAAAAAATTTACCATATCACGGTGAAGTGACTTGTCTTATTTTGGAATAATTAAGCTACCTTGGAATATAATTAATAATTTAATAATTATATCCTTATGGGATTATTTTATAAGTAATTAATAAATAAAAATATTTGAAGTATCTTCTTTTGTCATTCCTTTAGTTGAGGTATCATTTCATTAATGTAACAAACTTGATAAGAAACATTTACATGATTCATCGATATTCAATGATCTAACTAATATTATACATGATGATATAGTAATTACAAAAAAGTTAATTGGGATATAAATTCTATTGAAAAATATATTTCACTAATTATAATATTTAAGGTCAAATTGGTTATTTAGGTTTCCTAATATGAAGTGGAGGATGATGTCTATGAAGATATATTTGTTCCCATATATACACATTTTTTATTCTATAGATGAAGATTTCAAATTAGACAGAATGATGGAATTTCATGTAATTGATACTCATCACTTGAGTAAGTAATAATTTATTCAAATTATTTCTAATTATATTTCTACAAAAAAATATAATAGGACTTAATAGTTTACTCAAGATAGTATGGATTCCTTTTAGGAATATTAATTTTGGTTTTTGACCCTTCATCCCAATGAATCTATTAAATAACATGAGTGTGATAAATACCAAGGAACTACTATGGAAATTAAATCCATAGTACTTAATAAGATACCTAAGTTCTTTTATAATATCAAATTTTTTAACTATCAATTGGATGATATTGAGAGGAATCATACTGAGATATCTAGGTAGCTAAAACAACACCTCTACCACAACATTCTCCCATTATTAACACAACTAATATAGTCTAGAGGATTTCACATATTGTGGATGAGTAGATCATTGAGATTCAGATTCATTCACTGGTTATATATGTTAACAACTTGATGAGAGAGACTTTCACAAGAAATTAATAATGAAATTTCTAATTTTTAACTAACTTAATTATCCTCAATTATTCTTATGATGGTTATTCCACCTAACACAAAACAGTTGCGATAGGAAATTGTACAAATTGTTATAGATCATATATCATGGTTATGAGTTTCCTAATGCATTTAAAGTGTATTTAATGAGGGAATCCATCCTTTAGTAGAGACTAATGTAAATAATTTCAATATTTAAATGAAAAATCATACTACTTAGATACAAAATATGGTTGTTACCTTCTTATAGAGAGAAGAAAATAAATTGAATGTCCAATTAGAGAAATTGAGTAAATCATAAAGAATATTTATGGTGTGAGATATTGGTTATACATACGGGATTATATATAATGAATAATTTTAACACATTTAACACATCCACCCAAGAGAGTTTTAAAAAATACTCATTTTAAAGAATTCATCTTATTATGAGTATTTCAAAAATGAAAATAGTTCTTCAAAACATTTAAAATTAGATAATATAATTGATCTCCCTCCACTTGGGTTCCACCAAAAATATCCATTTTCCATAACACAAATTGGGTTAAAACTCCCGAAATGATATTTTTATTTAATTTTTAAAATACATGTGGTCACGCCTATTATAAGAAACATGATTTTTCTCCAAAATAGAACCATTAGAAATTATATCATATGTTTAAACATGTGTTTTTTGATAATAATTAAAAAAACTCCCTTAAAATCTAATTTATTAGTCCATTCATATTTAGGGTTTATTCTTATCATTAGGAGAGTTTGTAATATTTTAATAAAGAAAAAAATTAAATTTTTTCATGGTTCATGGTTTTCATGTAGGTTTAGAAAAACCATGAACCAAACATTCAATAGTTATAGAGTGAAATTTTCAAAATTAATGGGTAGGTAAATTTTGTATCACTCAGGAATCAGTCGTGCATCTATTAAAATATTCCTTCTCTGGTAAAGTTTCCACACTTCTTGCCCAAAATTTATCCATGAGGTTTTTAACACCTAAAGCTACCTAATTTTGGTTTATTCCAACCTTTGGATCAATCCAAATAATGACTTTATAACATTATAAAAAATTTACTTGTACCAAGATATACACCTACCAAAAGTGGTCAAAATCCCTCAAAATTAGCCAACTAGATATTTGAACCACCTGGGAAAAATTCAATCATGTAAAAAATCTATAAAAGAATCCCCATACATACTCTAAATAAATTTCATATACCCAAAGTTTGAAATTCATGTTTATCTAAATAATCATCCAAAACCAAAAAAAAAATCATCTAACGATCTTAGTTTACTAAAACATTGGATACACTCTAAATATATCATGTAATATAATTAAAATAATGTAATACAACCTATTCATGGATCAATAGTCAAAAATATTCATGGAAAAAATTACTATTATTTCATGAATAAATCCAGATCACTTTTGAAATGACCCAAAATTTTATCAATGGAAATTCCCTTATTATAATTATTTCATATATTATAAATCATAAAAAATCACTTTTAGAACATAATATAAACTTTATAAAATAATAATGAATGAAATAGGAGGCATTTCAAGAAGTTAAGGAACATTTACCAATAGAAGAGTAAACTGACATTTAGAATAGTAATGAAATTATTATGAATGGTAAATCATCCAATAGAATAGTAAACTCATCTATTAAAGTATCAATAAAATTTATGAATCTTATAAATAACAATATGGTATAATTATATCACAGTATAAGTAAATAAATATTTTAAAATTTATTAATTATGTTTTGGAATTTTATAAAACATAAATGTTTATTTAAAATTTTATTACTATTATAATTATTTAAAAAAAATTATATTCATAAAATATATTCATAAACTAATTTTTTTTCTTATGACTATAAGGTAATTTTATGAGAACTTAATTAATTTTTCATAGTGTTATAAAATCAGTTATAATTTTAAAATCGATATTTTCCAAGTAAATGATGATTTTAATTAAAAATTAAATTTATTATATTTATAATATTATCTTAATAAAATTGAGTTAATTTTTTAATTCTAAACATAAAAAATGGTTAGGGTTAATTTTTGGGAATTTTCAAAAATACTTAATTTTTTTTTAAGAGTGAAATATGGTAATTTACGGCATATATACATTAAAAGTTAAAAACACTATTCCTTGAGTCATTGATAATGTAATAACAATAATATATAACTAACCTTATTTATTTCAATTTATTTTGTTATAATTATCAAACTATTTATATTCTTGAGCCAAAATAATAAACTAATTAATAAAAAAATGAGAAAACACCTCTCTCCTCCCCTATAAATACCACCCCTCACCACCTATTATCCTCACACCATAAAAGATTTTATCCTTGTATAAATTCTTCCAAAAATATTACCAATCCCCTACCCCATTTCCAAGAGCACTTGGTCTCATCAAAAGACCAAACCATTTTCCCTAAGGAGGTTATTAAGGAGGAGAAATTCAATAGGTAAAATCCTCTTTCTTTTTCTTTTATTTTTTTTTCAATTTCATTATTTTCTTATCCTCTCCCCACATCCACCTATCCAAGAGGCAGGATAAATATAGTTTATTTTATATAATATAATTTTATTATGTTAATGGAATAATTCAACATCAAGCCTCTTCCTTTATCCTTTTTTTCTAAACATGGAAATATCGTCTGTAGTCTGTCGATTTACCACAACCATGGATGATGCACTTTAATTTTTCTCTAAAGCCATCAAGGCTGGTCATAAAACAATAAATATGGTTAAATACTATTTTATTATATATATTATAAGTTATATAATGTTATGTAAGCAATATACAAACATGATGTTAAATAAAATGTTATAAGCTCATAATGGTCGTAAAACCGCCAAAACTAATTAAATCATTTACATTAATGTTGAATCTATTAAATAATCCTCATACCATATAACTAAATTATATATAAGATAATTTAATACTCTAAAAGTTCATTAATAAAATTTAATTTCAATTCTAGAAAATTATCCTCATTTTACACAATCATCCACACATGTATACGAGCGAACTGATCCTGAAACCCAAGAAAATGAACACTCCCGAATGATGAAATTAAACTATATAACTCATCAAAAATCCCATAAATGAACTTAATAGAACTATAATGAATCAAAATACATGTATTAAAGGTTCTTTATTTTTTAATTAATTAATTTAATTTTATTATCTAGGATATTAAAGTGAAGAAACAATTCAGACATAATGTAAGTGGATTCTCAAACCCAGCCCTCTTTCTTTGGGTTTTCCCTCTTTCACCACATTTTTTATATGGATGTTCCTTTAATGTTAATTAAATATAATTTATTTTCCTTACCTTTTATTTTTTAGGATATACATGTATCCAATATGATTTTATAACAAATGCAGATATTTTTCCAAAATAACTCTTCTTTTTAAAAAAACACATCTTTTACTTCTCTTAATATTATTTTTACTTAACTAAATATTGATGATAATTATACCAATTATGGTATTCAATTTTTATATCGGGAACCCAAATATTTATTCATGAAATTATGCTTTATGAAATTCTCATGAAACCCATTTCCTTTCCATGGATTATTTTATGTTTTTGATTGATATGCATTATATGTGCTCTAATGCATTGGGTAAAGTTATGTATCTCGTGAGATTATTTGAAATATGTGTAAACATGATTCTAGATTTGTTCATAATTATTATTTATGACTATGCACATATTTTATGTGTGAACATGATGCTATATTTTTTCACAACGATATGTGGTATTTGACCAATAAGACACGATGTTTCATTATTATACGTTGCAACATTTCATGATTGTATCAAGGGTTTCCTATAATTATTATGATTATGGTCCTTTTCTTATATTATGAAGATGTTGATTATTCCCACCCATGTTTCATGTATCATATTAATCCTCTTAAATGGATTTTACCTCACCCCTTTCATTGATTTATATCCTTAGGTTATTACTTGTACTAAGAAGAATTTGAAGCCACTAATAATCTATAGAAGAAGGAATTAAATAATGTTTATGTTTTATTTTTCAAAATATTAATATAAGACTAATTTTCCCAAGACACTAAACTTATTGATCCTAGATTTGTAACACTATTATGTTATTAATCTTTAAAATGGTGTACTAGTCATGTAAAAATAAGGGTCACTATATTTGGTATCAGAGTACTGTTTAGTTAATTTTGGAATTATGATTAGATAACTTCTATTAAAACCCTTAGTATGAGACTAAGTATAAGTAATAACCTAAGAAAATTTGTTTTAGAAAACTTATAAACATATATATCCAAAAAGTAATTCCTTTAGAGTTAATTGAAAAAAATGAATAAATTATTTATTCATTGTTGTTGACTAATTTTTTGTTCAAGCCTTTTCTATTTTAGAAAATGTTGCAAACTAGGAGAAACCAGGACAATAATCCATGTGAGGGATAATGCAACAATTAGCTGAACGACATAACCAATTCCTTGGGATGTGGAGTTCAAAATTTCAGGGAGTTGCTTACCCAAATTTCTTAGGATATGAACAATAACTTGAATAACATGGAATTTCCTCCTTCACCTAATAAGGAAAAACTGGCTATCGATTCATTTATACAGTAATGACCACAGACATTTAGTGGATCTTCTGATGAAATAGTCATAGAATAATGGTTCAACTCAATAGAGAAGATGTTTTATTTTATCCACTATTCTAATAAGGAGAAATTAAATCTAGTCGTTTATCATCTAGATGGAGATTCCAATAAATGGTGGTAATTAATTAAATTCACCAAGATGAAGGATGAAACTGAAGATTTGGAGTGGTAATACTATAATATAATGTCTCTTAATAATTATTTCTGTGGAAATATTCATACAAAGATGGAGAAAGAATTCATATATCAGAAGAAAAAGGAAGGTGAATCTGTCATAGCCTACGAAGTGAATTTCACAAGGATTGCAAGGTATGATTTGGGTTTTGTTATCAACAATGATAAAAAAAAATAGACATATTCTTTAGTGGTTTAAAACCACACCTTCAAAAGGCTGTATCAATTCAAGACTTTAGGAGTTATGAAGAATTTGTTCGATGCAATTTCAAAGTGGAGATGGAGTTTAGAGAATGGTACCATGGCTATGTTGATAAAAAAATATAGAGTTTCATGATGGGGGGTCTAATGAGAAAGGTGGAAAGAAAACTCAACCACTTAGGTGTCAAAAATGTGGGAAGAAGAATCATGTGAACAACCTTAAAGGGATAGAAAAATTCTATAAATTTGGGAGAGAAGGTCACCAAGCTCATGAATTTCAAAAAGACATAAAAAAATTGGCCAATATGATGGAGGAAAGGAGAGAAACTCCCATGGTTGAATGCTTCAACTATAGGGAGCAAGGGCACAATGAAATTCAGTGCACTAAATCTTTGATCTTCAAGGGTAATTATCATCATCAACTACTAAATTCAAAGGAGAAAGGGAGGAATTATTCCATCACTACTACAGAGGTTGAGCCCAAAAATGATGTGGTGACAGGTAAATTGGTTAATCATTCAATAATAGATAACTAATTATTTGATTCTGGTTCTACTCCTTCTTTCATATCTTGAAATTTTAGTATAACTATTCAAACACCACCTCAAAATATGGAGGTTGATTTGTCTATGAGAATATAAAATGGGGAAATTATTTCATCCAAAGTATATAACTACTCTATAATTAATGTTTGTGGACTAAAACTCCCAGAAAATATTTTCTAACTTCCTTTGGTGGAGTTTGATGGTATTTTGGGCATGGATTGGCTCTCTTTATATGAATCTAACATCAAGTGTTGGTAAAGGTATATCACTATTTATATCCCAAGGCATCCTCTAATTATGTACAAGTGTAAGGAGGAGTATGAATCTTCTTTAGAATCATCATCTCAATTTTGTATATCATTTCATTAGGAGAAATCATATCTATCTCAAATGATTGAGACAAAAGAGAAAATAATGCTTGAATATATTCCCATTACGAGGGAATACATTGATTTGTTCCCTGAAGAAATACATAGTCTTCCTCTTGAATGACACGTTGAGTTCTCAATTAAACTTATTCCTAGATATCTACCTATATAAAAACACCTTATAGAATGGATATCATTGAGTTGGAGGAACTGAAGAAGTAGTTGCAAGAGAATATGTACAAGTGTTTTATATGTCTGTGAGCTTCACCATGGGTTGCACTGGTCCTCTTCATCGATAACAATGATATATCAATGATCCTCTACATTGATTATAATGATCTAAACAAAATCATGATAATGAAAAATTATCCCCTTCCACAGATAGATGACATGTTTGATCAACTATGTGGATTCAATTATTTCTTTAAGGGGGACTTTTGGTTGGTGTATCCCCAATTAAAGGTGTGGCAGGAAGATATTCCCAATATTGCCTTTCAAAGGAAGTATGGCCACTATGAGTTCATAGTGATTCCCTTTGGACTCACTAATTCTCCAAAAATATTCATGGATATAATGAATAGAGTCTTTAGAGATTACCTCAATAAATTTGAGGTAGTCTTTATTTTTGATATTCTGATATACTTCAAGATAAAGGGGAAACATGAAGATCATTTGAATACTATGATAAAGACATTTCAAAGGGATAAAATTTATGTAAAGTATAGTAAATGTAAGTTTTGGATGGAGGAAGTATCATTATGGGGGAATGTTAGTGCCAAAAATAGAATATATGTTGACTATTCTAAGATAAAGGCACTTGAAGAGTGTCACAGTCCAACATCTGTAATGGATATTTATAGTTTCCTTGGTCTAGATGGGTATTAATAATGATTTTTGAATAAATTATCATGATTTTCAAACCCACTGACCAAGCTGACTCAAAAGGGAGACAGGTTTGTCTAGACTAATGAATGTGAATATTTCTTCAAACAGTTAAAAAAATAGGCTTATCTCTATGCCAATGATCAAACTTATGAAAAGTGTGGAAATATTTGTGGTATACAGTGATGCCTCAAAGGATGTATTAGGTTATTTACTAATGAAAAATTATAAAGTGATAGAATATGCTTCAAGGCAGTTGAAAATTCATGAGTAAAACTATCTCACACATGATCTGGAGTTGGCAGCTATGATCTTTGCATTGAAAATATGGAGGCATTATCTATATGGGTACAAGTGTGAAATATATAATGATCATAACATCCTAAAATATATATTCACATAGAATGATATTAATATGAACCAATGCAGATGGTTAGAGATCATCAATTATTACGACTGCTCAATCCACTACCATCCTGGTAAAGTGAATAAAGTGGTGGATACTCTAAGTAGAAAAGATCCTACAACATTATCAATGATGAGAATTGAGAAGGATCAAATATTATTATATTTTAACAGGATAGATATGGTAATCATTAAGGAAGAAACATCACCAATACTTTCTAAAATGATTTCTCAACCATCCCTCGTGGTGAAAATAAAGGATGTTCAAAGAAATGATTTAGAAATTAAGAATATGGTGAAATCTATGAGAAAAGGGAATTCCTTAGAGTTTAAAATTGACAAGGAATGAATCCTACTATTTTTTTCATGACTATATATGCCATATAATCCAGAGATAAAGAAGTGTTTTTGAATAACATACATAGTTCAACATTCTCTATTCACCCAGGGAGCATAAAGATGTATCGAGATCTCTGAGAGAACTACTAGTGGAAAAATATGAAGAAGTAGATCACTGAATATACATCAAAGTTCCTGGTATGTCAGTAATTAAAGTTTGAAAGAAAAAAATTCTAAGGGGATGATGCAAACATTACCCATACCAACATAGAAATAGGAAAACATCCCCATGGAATTTGTCACCGAACTTCCAAATTCATCCATTGGAAACAATGCTATATGGGTTGTTTTGGATCATCTTATAAAGATAAAACTCTTTAACACAATTCAAGAGGACTTCTCACTAGATAAACTTTCACAGATATACGTCAAAGAAGTGTAAATAAAACATGGATTACCACTATCAATTGAATCTAAGCGAGTTCTGAGATTCACCTCTAAGTTCAAGAAAAGTCTCTAGCATGATCAAAACATTGAACTTAAATTCATTACAGCTTATCATCCTCAAACTATGGCCAATTAGAGTAGACTATTCAAACACTGGAATACATGTTGAGATCATGTTCTATGGATTTCAAAAGGAGGAGGGACCAAAATCTACCTATGGCTGATTTCTTTTACAATAATAGTTTCTACCCGATAATCTAAATGGATCCATATAAATCCTTTTATGGGAAAAGATGTAGAACACTATCATGATGGGATGAAGTTGGTGAATGTAAGATTCTAGGACCTAAAATGGTCTAAGAAATGGTGGAAAAGATGAAAACCATTTAGCATTACATCAAGGAATCCCAAATTCAATAGATGAGTTATTCAGACAATCTTCAATGGGGCTAATATTTTAAGGTTAGAGATAGGGTATTTCTCGGAATATATCCATGGAAGAGGATTATGAGATTTGGGAAGAAAAGTAAGTTGATTCCCATGTATGTTGGACCGTTCGAGATATTTGATCATGTTGGATATGTCTCTTATCGACTGGAACTTCCACCTACAATGTCTCAAGTACACAATGTATTCTATGTATCCCTCTTGAAGAAGTATATACAATATCCCTAACATGTATTGAATCCATAGGTGGTGCTGTTGGAAAATGATCTCTCTTATGAGGAGCAACCAGTGAAGATCTTGGACAGTAGAGATAAATTTCTATGTAAAAATAATACTCACCTAATCATGGTACTGTGGTGAAACCATAAGTATGAAAAGTCAACATTGGAATTAGAGGAATAAATTTTGGATAATTACCCTCACGTGTTTTCAACTTAGAATGTAAAACGAAATTTTGAGGGTGAAATTTCATAAGGGAAAGAATGTAATGACCCAAAATTTTATCAATGGAAATTCTCTTCATATAATTATTTCATATAGTATAAATCACATAAAATCACTTTGAGAACACAATACAAACATTATAAATGAAAAATGAATGAAATAAGTGGAATTTATAGAAGTTAAGAAACATTTACCAATGGAATGGTAAACTGAACTTTCGAATAGTAATGTGGCTGTTGGGAATAGTAAATCAGCCAATAAAATTGTAACCTCATCTATGAAGGTATAAATAAAATTTTTGAAGCTTATAAATGATAATATGATATAATTATATCATAGTATAAGTAAATAAATATTTTAAAAATTATTAATTAAGTGTTGGAATTTTTATAAAACATAAATGTTTATTTATGATTTTATTATTAATATAATTATTTAAAATAAAATTTATTTACATAAAATAGATTCATAAACTAATATTTTGTTTCCTTATGAATATAATATAATTTTATTAGACCTTAATTAATTTTTCAAAGTGTTATAAAGTTGTTTATAATTTAAAAATTGATATTTTTGAAGTAAATAATGATTTTAATTAAAAATTAAATTTTTTATATTTTTAAAAATATTTTCATAAAATGGAGTTCTTTTTTAATTATACACATCAGAAAATTATTAGGGGGAATTTTTGGTATTTTTCTAAAATACTTGAATTTTTAGTGAATAGTGAAATATGGTAATTTACTGTATATATACATTATAAGTTAAAAAAATATTCATTGGGTAATAGCTAATGTAAGAAACATATTATTGAACTAAACTTATTTATTTTAATAAATATTTTTATAATTCTCAAACTATTCATATTCTTGAGCCAAAATAATAAACTAAGGAATAAAATAATCAGAAAAACTCCTCTCCTCCTCTATATATACCACACCTCACCACATTTTCTCATCACACCTTCCATGATTTGAGCCTTGTAAAAATTTTGTCAAATACTCTTCCCAAACCCCTCCACCACATCTAGGAACTCTTTATCTCATCAAAATACCATACCCTTTTTCCTAAGGAGGTTCTCAAGGAGGAGAAATTCAAGAGGTAAAATCCTTTTTCCTTTTCTTTTATTTTCGTTCTAATTTCATTATTTTCTTATCCTCTCCTCACCTCCACCTATCCAAGAGGCGTGATAACTATAGTATAAATTATATAATAGAATTTTATTATTTTAATGGAATAATTCATCTTCAAGTCTCATCTCTTTTCCTTTTTTTCTAAACATGAAAATATCGTTCGTGGTGTGTCGATTTACCACCATCATGGATGATGCAATTCCATTTTTCACTACCCCCTTCAAGGATGGTCATAAAACCATAATTATAGTTAAATAATATAGTATTATTCATATTATAATTTATACAGTTTTCTATAATAAATATATAAACATGATGTTAAATAAAATGATATAAGCTCATAATGGTTGTAAACCCACCAAAACTAATTAAATCGTTTTTATTAGCATTCAATCAAATAAATCATCTTCATACCATATAACTAAATTATATATAAAATCATTTAATATTTTTAAATTTCATTAATAACATATAATTTAAATTATAGATGATTATCCTCCTTTTAAACAGTTTTCCATACATGTATACAAGTGAATTGATCATGAAAACTGAGAAAATGAACACTTCCGAACGATGAAATTAAACTCAATAAATCATAAAAAAGACCATAAATGAACTTAATAAAACCATAATGAATCAAATAAATGTATAAAATTTTCTTTATTTTTCAATTAATGAAATTAATTTTATTTTATAGGATATTAAATTGAATAAATCATTTAGACATAAGGTATGGAGATTATCAAACCCAATTCTCTTTCTTTGGGTTTTCCCTCTTTCACTCCATTTTCTTTATGAATGTTCCTTTAATGTTCCCTAAATATAATTTATTTTAATGCAATTTTATTTTATGGTATATACATGTCCCCAATATGATTTTATGGAAAAGTCAAATATTTTTACAAAAGAACTCTTATTTCAAAAAAAACACATTTGTTACTTCTCTTAAGATTATTTCCACTTCACTCAAGATTTATGATTATTATACCAAGTATTTTATTACCTTTTTTTATTGTTAATTACAATTATTATTCATGAAATTATGATTTATGAAGTTTTCATGAAACCCATTTCCTTTCCATGGGTTATTTTATGTCCATGAGTGATATATGTTCTACATGCCAAGAATAATTATGTAAATGTTATTATTTTATGGGTGCTCCCAAAATTATATATAACATAATTCATTGGGTAAAGTGATGTATATCATGAGATAGTTTTCAATATGTGTGAACATGAATCTATATTTGTACATAATAAGGATTTTATGATTGTGAACATATGTTATACATGAACATGGTGTTATCTTTGTTCACAACTATGTGTGGTAGTTGACCTCTAAGACATGATGTTTAATTTTTATGCATTTCCACATTCCTATCCATTATCTAATTTTTCCTCCCATTATTATTATTATTATTATACTTATATTATATTACGAATATGATGATTATTCCCACCCATGTTTTATGTCTCTTATTCATCCATTTACTGGGATTTTATCCTTTCATTGATGTATATCCATAGGTGATTACATGTACTAAAGAGAATGAAAAGGCCACTAAGAAGCTAGAGAAGAAGGAATTAAAAAAATATGTTTTATTTTTTAAAAGTTATATATGAGCCTAATTTTACCAAGACACTAAACCGATTGATCCTGATTTTGTAGAACTATTATGTTATTTATATTTAAAATTATGTAATAGTTATGTAAAAAAGTAGGGTCGCTATAAATCTGTCACTATACTAACATAAAAACTCTATTTCATGAACACCTTTAACCCAAATCAAGGATTATTATGAAAAAACCATGATTTCTAAAATCTAATCCCATAACACCCATTAAAAGTTATAGAACACATTTAGAATCAAATCACACCTAACACAACTATACCCTATACCGTGTCTCCCATGAACCTCCACAATAAGTTCCTAATAATTCTAAAGGTATAATTTACAAAGCAATGATTACACAAAAACAAATAAGAAAACCATCATTTTCAAAAAAAAATAACAATACACCATAATATTAAAAATCATGTATATGTAAAAACAAAGAAAAAAAACCCAAGAATTCCAATAAAATAAATTTATGTTAAATTGTTTAAAATAACCCTATATTAAAGCTATTCAAACCTTGAGTTTTACTGAAAATATCCACTTCAACATTCACCTACTAAATTTTATCACACCTATAAATTCAGCTCGAAGTCATTTAATTTCAATAATTAATATGACCCAACCCAATTTTAAACCAAGACCAAGTCATAACATAAATTTTACTCATATCAAAATTTCCAAGTCAAAATCATTTTGAACACACACAAAATGGAATATTCATTGTGAAAAAAAATTATATCTAAAATTCATTTCTTGTAAAAAAACCACTCATGTAAAATATTTTTTTTTAAAATAAATCACACTTATTCAATTATTTTAGAAAATAAGAAAAAATTTAAACACAGTCAAATAAAAAAAATTGAAACAAGTCCAAATACTTTTAAACCATAGTTTACTCTTAATATCTAAGGTTTTAAATTATATAAGATAAACACTATTTAAAATTTATATCCCTTAAAAATTAAATTTAACAACATTAAAAACATTCATGATCCAATAAATTATTATTCAAAACACTTAATTTCCCTTTAAATGAAAAAATTTAACAACAAAACATTTAAGAAAATTCCATTCTTAAAACCAACTAGAGACAAATATCATTTGAAAATCACATTTTATTTTAAATTTTAAATTGAAGTCATAATGAAATATTTTAACAGCAAATCATTTATAGTGCCATATCTCAGGCCCGATCAAACTATGGTCATGCTGGTGGTTCCAAAAGGCCTAAAACACACCTCCTTATATATCAGAGGCTCTCGATAAGTGTAAATATTCTATAACCTAGTTGGGGAGACTATATTCTTGGTATCATAATATAAAATCATATATAAATAATTTAATATTAATACATAATTAGAGTTAGAGTAAGGAATTGTGGCTATGATCTAACCATCAATAATTTGTGATATAAACATGTTGTATGAAAATATAATACATTATCAATATAAAATATATGTACAAGGTGACAATCATCTATTGGTTTAATAAAGTATAAAATAAACCAAAAAATAAAAATTTAGAAAAAATATAAAAATGGCATGAGTCCCTCCTCCGAACTATCTTTGATCCTCATCCAACTACTCTAGCCAAGCCTCTTATATAACATGATACATGATACACAGACATAAGTTCTGCACACATGCCAAGGTGCCCATGTAAGGTGTGAGAAACATATCTCAATAGATACCTACTAATAAGGATCCTTAAATATTTCATAGAATGTTGTGTATATATGAACAAGAAAAATAAACAAGCACCATACAAGAATATGTGTCATATTATCTTGTGTTAACCAAGCCACCACAACAATTGAACCAACTTACATTTTCCTATACTGATAATCAAATCTTCCGTGGTCTCATAACATCCTAAACACATCAGGGAAAGGTGTAAAAAATAAAAAACTAGTCATACATACATTCATACTTATGGTAAATAGATCTTGGAAAAGAAAAATACATATCTATTCTAACATAATTGAGTAAGTTGGAGTTATATCACTCACAGTGATCCTCTAGGTACTCATTATGATAATAACTTATTTATTATAACTCTACATGCTATTTTCTAGGGCCTTGTTCCACCCACAACTCTGACGAAATCATCATCATCAGGTCAGTATATATGAAACAAGTCTAATTATGGTATAACATAACCAAAATAATGTAGAAGAGAAATCAAGGATCATCTCAATCTATCAATGATCTTCTTATAACTTAGGAAGAATAAGAACCTAGATAATGTGACTTTATACCTTGATCCCAAGGTATCTAGGTTGTATTCTCATCATCATATTATTTACCATTTTTAGGGTAAAATATGCAATACATGGTAGACATTTCCTATACTTATCACCTAGCTAATCACAGGTCAATACCTATAACTTTTTTAAGGATAACACAACAAAAACTCCCATAATACCTTCCCTGACCAACCTCATGATATTGATTTTCCTTAATCATTACCTATAGTATAACAAGAACCCATGATGATCCCAAATCCCTTGGTTCATAAACCATATATAAATCAACTCAACTATCACACTGGGCCACACGAACCTCTTAAACTCTTCTTAGGAACTACGCTACCCATAGGGTCATAAGGAACTCACATATATCCTCACTTACATCACTAGAAAAAGAAAATCAAGAACTCGTGATCCTTTTTAACAATTTACATACACCACTCCATGAAATATATAATGGGATTCCACACATAACATTCCATTGGTATCACTTTAAAATGAAAAACCAAGATAAGTTGATTACTAACCATGTTCATGGTGTAAATAGGATAATCAAATGTTTTACACAATTTTTACCTTCCCATAAGTTATAACTTCATCAAAACATACCAATGAATACCTCAATAAGGATTTAATCATGTTTATTTGTTCCAATTATCTTATTACTCGAGGTTTATCATGGATATTAAATTTGAAACTCGAGCTCAGATTAGTTCTCAATCAAGTATCAATTTCCAAGATCAACATTTAGATGGAACTCGATTTAGGAAAAACGGATATAATCAGTTAGGATTAGTACATATTTACTTTAATACTTATAACCATAATTTAAATTATAATATCTTACCTGAATTTGAACTCAAACATGAATTTTTACTCGAAATTGAATGATCAAGTTCAAAGATAAATAAATATATATTAAAAAATTATTAAAAAAAAATTATTAAAAAAAAATTATTATTCTCACAAGATAATCAATTAGGTTATTTTAATACTAAAATATAGATTATGTTGTTAATTAAGTATCTCAATCTTGATAATATCAAAAAAAATATTTGAATTCAAGTATTTTTAAATTCAATCATATGTATATTACAAGCACCTCGAGCTCGTTTATATCATGTTACCCTCCCTATTAAAAATCAACCACCCACTAAGGCTCATTACACTGACTAGAAATGATATTTTCTCTCTCTCTCTAATGTAGGGTCTCAATCAGAAGAATTCATATTACCATCACCTTATTTCTAATAAGAAGGTGACAACTTATATAAGACCAAGACCCTCCCCATATGATTCACATAGCTCATACTCACCAGAACTACAGCTTGAGGTCCCCACCACATGAGAGACTATAAACCCTTTCATATAGTCTCAAACATGGACACTCATAACAAATTGTAAAATCCAAAACTTCAACAATGTTTATTGGGCACAACTAGTGGTCACACCATTATGGAGGCATAGCCACCAGGAATTTCAAAAAAATTAACCACGTGTGAAGGATCCACACCATTCCCAACATAAAAAAACCTGATCCTATCACATAATTTTGATGTCACTCATTCCCATCACATAATTCCAAAACTTTAACACCCAATCCCTCACATGCATGTTACATAAAAACATAAAACATTTTTTTAAATATAAAAGGTGCCACCTACCTCAATATCTGATCTATCATCCTTATAATTTCTCTCTAAACTCCATATAAACTTATCCAAACAAAGTATTTTCCATGAAATAAAACCTATGAATCATAATATAAACCACCAATAATTAATTATAAACAATTATAATTAATTATATTCAATTAAATAATTATGCATAATCTAAGAAATCTCAGTGAGTAGCATCTCGAGTCCAAAATCTCAAGCAATGGTATGCTAGTGACCTATGGCATGCCTCCGGCACTCCTAAGAAAAAAAATCCCCATCATTCATCACTAAATAAATTATAAATTATAAATTATTGATAAAATCATTTAAAACACTATAAAACACAATTAGGTGACTTATCATTATCAAAATAGTGAGAAATGGTTGGTGTTTATACTATTTCAACATCCTCTAGTCACCATATCATTAATCCCCATCATTTCGAGATAATTTCACCATGATATGATGGAATCATCCTTAAATCCATAAATGATATCTTTTAAAAATGAAATGAGAATAATGTGGGTCAATAAATAAGGGGTAGGATGAATTATTACCTTGGTTTAGCATAGAAAAATGAACTTGATCCACCCCAGATTCATGGAATATATGGGAGGTAAATAAGATAAGGATAGGGGAATCTACCCTCTAGTTTGGTTGGATAGAAGAGGAGATCCCAAAATGGGATGGAATAGGGGATATAAATATGGACCAATTTCCCCTCATTATAAAATATCAACCAATCCCATCGCATACCAAGTCAGATAACATGGGATACCTAATCCATTTTTAGACACTTGGTTTAGTTTTATCATCTTGTCACTGAGCTCCCAGGGTATTTTCCCACTCATGTCTACCATCGAGTACCCAGTTCCCCTTGGTCGGGCACCTAATGGATCCCTAATACTTAAATTTAACAAAAAAAATCCACCTTAAACCTGATATTATCATCTTCAAACACTCAAAATACCAAATTACATCTTGAAAAATCCTCAATATATTACTTGTGGATTGAAAAACTAATATAGATAACTGATTAAAAACTTACCTTTTTGTAATCCATTGAAAATTAAAATTTCCTATGAACTGTATAACCCATAAAGTTGTGGGTCACTAAAAACTCCCCATAATAGGTCTTCTCATACCTGAGAAGATTATATAAATACCCCCCAATACTCAAACCATACATAGGAATATGATTCTGCTACTCATCCCAAATTTTAAATTGAATATGATTTTATTTCTCATGCACCCGAGATATCCAAGTTGGATTTTTCATAAAATTATCATTTTAAACCTCAATACACCTTGGTCACTCTGAGAATTACATAATAAATGATTCTTCCACTTACCCATGCTTAATTATGAACGCAAAGCATCAGTCAGTTATCTTATATGCTGACTTTCTCAAAAACAGATGTTGACTTTTGACGGAATCAACCTTCTTAACCAATCATGAAACTCCACATGAGAGATATTGTAAAAACACATAAACTTCACTCATCTCATTATCTATATCCTACTCATCATTAGTTTCAAAATACACTGACTATAACTACTATTATTGAATTCTCAAATTTGGTGTTCCCTTAGAACTAAACATAACTCATCCCACCCCCATCCATAAAATATAGAAAAAATCATATCACTATGGATGTTGATTATGATCATACCAAATGGATATATTTAGATAATTTAATTAGTTTCTCCTCACATTTTGATTTCCTATACCACTAATAGACCTGAACCCTATGAAACTATAGTGCATCATTCTGTGATGTCCACTTCTCATAAGCAATATATGATATAACCCTGAAGATCCAACTATAAAGCCCCATTAGTAAGTCACATGCCATCAAGCTATCCTGAAAAACCTCCATATTCTATATTTGACAAAGTTTATCACCCCCAACCATCAATATCTCAAGTTCCCAAGTACACAGCAACTCTACCTCAGTTGAGACATCCTTTATCCATTTTGAATCTATAATCACTACACCACATGGATTCCTCAACTTACATTCTAAAAATCCTACATGAATATCATCCATAACACTAAAATAATCTATTCACCTATGTATTTTATAATTTGGTCCATAATAACATTGTAAAACCCTCCAAGTATTTAGTTGTGCTTCTCTAAAAACTCAACCAAATTCTAAATAACATCTCTCTCACACACACACTTACTCACATTTTGAACTCATTATCAACAGTCCTAATGGTTACAACCTACCCACTCCCAAGGTATTACATTAGGTAAATACCCATTAGTGAAATTTTCTTCCCCTACACTTTTCATTCTATGAGTGACTACTTATCAAACATTGTTCACAAACATTAAGGTACTCGCCTGAAGGTCATGCTTCAATGACCCATCCAATTTACCCCTTCAACATTACTATACAAGACATAATTCCCAAGAATGTCACATCATCTCAATTCTCTAAACCACATTTCTCACATTGTTTTTTTAATCTCAAATTTTAATAATGGGCCTCATCTCATTCTATGACTCAACTATGCCTCCCTAGATGAAACTATAAACTAACATCATGCTTCACATATTCCATGAATACTATGAAACTCCTCATGAAGCATCATAAAACATCTATTTCTAACATAACCAATAAATTCCCAATAAAATCCTAATAACTCGATCCTATACTATGTGAGAATTGATCTAATACCAAAATAATCTACCCATGCCCTCTCAAATTAGGATACAATATATAATTCTCTATGCATAATTATGAAAACATACTCACTCACTTCTAGGGTGATTGACAAGCATCTACCTCACTAACATATAACCTCACAATCACTACCCAATCGGAACCACCATTAACTAACCTTACTACCAACCCGAATCATTCTATAGAGAGTTGTTCCTCACTTTTCCAAAGGAAAAAAACACAAGCCAACTAAACTCACTTGGGGTTTCTAATCCAAAATGGAATACCATAAAAACAATAACCATGAACAAGACACACATATCTCACTCGAGACCAAAAATGAGGTATATATACCCATGACTACCCATTATAGGGATATAATATACTATAAATATGACTGTATGGATTGAAATATCAAAACAATAACACATAAAAATAACCATAATGATTTCAATTAATAAATGTACCAATAATAGTATATTTATGAAAACAAAAAATAACTTATTGTTGACATTTTAATTAATAAAAAACTCTTTCCAAAAACCATTCAAAAACATTTATTGAATGATTAATTTCCAAAAACAATTTTTTAAAACCATTTCATTTTTGAAAACCATTTATCACTCACAAGTAGTCATTCACATATCCAGGCATACTTATCTTCCTAGTATGATTCATGAACCCTTGAACCCTTTACACAATAAACAAAAAGTAGAATAAAAATAAAAATATGAACCTCTAAAAAGATACTTTAGAAAACATTCCAATCAGAATATTAATATGAAATAAACAGAAAACCTATACCCATAAAACTTGTGCTTCCACCATATAGGTTTTTGTGATGCACAATGATAGTGCATGTCCCAATATTAGGCCTATTAGAGCTCAATCTATAAAGTCCCCAAATAGTAAGATAGAAAAAATAATGATCTAATACCATTTTTAATGCCTTTTCCAAGGAACACCAGAACCACAGTTGAGTTTATGGCACCACATTACCTCTAGAACACCTCCCTATTTGATAAAGGTTTATAATTAGTGGAAAGAGTTTATAACCAATATGGGGATACTATACTCTCAATATCATCAAATGAAATAACTTATAAATAATTAAATCCCTAAAAAAGGTTCGAGTAAGTGTATTTAATTTGATCTATGATCTAACCATAAATAATGTGTAATATCATTATGTTGTATTAAAATGTATCCTAATCTAAAAATAAAATATATTTATAATATAAGGATCATCAACTAGGTCAATAAAGAATAAAAAAAACTGAAAAAATTCATATGGAGAAAAAATCTATAAAATAACATGTGTCCCTCCTGAGTGTTGTCTCCCATCCTTATCCAACTACTCCATCAAGACCCCTTATACAGCCCACTACCTCAAATATAGACATAAGGTCTTAATATGAACCTATGTACTCATGTGTGGTGTGAGAAATACATAATATTAAGGAACCAAAAATGAGGTTCCTCGGATATTTCATTATATGAAGTGTATTCAAACACAATAAGAATAAAAAAGTATCTCAAAAGTATACACACTAGGTCATCATGTGTTAACCAGGATTCCATGACACCTAACCACAACTACTTCAGACAATGATGGTAATCACATCTACCATGGTCTCATAACATTTTAAACCCATCAGATAATATCTTAACATAGATAGGACTAGGAGTACATATATTTATACATAAGAGAAATATATATAGGAAAAGTTGTAATATATCCAATATCATGTAACAAAGTAACTCAGAGTCATATCACTCATTTTGATCCTCATGATACTCAAGATAATGAGAACTAGGGAAATATTACTCTATAACTCAACCCATAGATCCCCATTTCACCCTTGGATCAAACAAAATTATCATCTTTATAGTGATATGTGGGAAATTAATTTCAGTAAATAGTAACATAGCTAGACTCATGTAGAGGTGAAAATGAGAATCATCTCTCTCAACCAGTGATTTTCATAGAACATAAGAAGAATAATCACTTGGGTAGTGTAAATTTATACCATAATACCTAGGTCTCTATTCTATAACCTCATCATCAGCTTCATGAACATGGTTATGGTAAAATAAGAAATACATGACAGACATATCCCATACTCTATCCCTTAGCTAGTTATCAATCTATATCTAGAATTACACTAGTGGATAACACAACAATAGCTCCCATGCGACCTTCCCTAACCAATATCATGATACATAGTAACCTAAAGAATGAGGAAAAAGAACACATGATGATCCTAAATACCATAATACAAAAATAAATTTTAACTAAAATCGTAGGCCATTTTAGGTTACACCAACCTACTACACCCTTCTCAGGCAATACACTGTCCAAAAGGACACAAGGAGCTCACATCCACCCTAACTAACATCACTAGAACCTAAAACAACATCCCAAGGTATAATAAATCTCCCAATCTCCTTTTCAACACTTTTATTATGTAAATAACCATATTTATTTGATTGATACTTAGATCAATTTTGAGTTTTGAGTCCCTGGACCTCTCTATAAGTAAAATGGTAAATTTACACTAGCATAAAACCATAGAAAAATTATTTGAAAGTTCTTTTGGATTCATATTATAGTGTTTACCCTCGGGATGTTTCGATGTGGAAAATCATGTGTTATAGAGACTCGTTAATAATATAACAAAACTATTATATTATATATAGTTTTTTGCATGTGATTTTTTGATTAAATGTTTATATCTTCTAAATGAAGGCTTGGATGGGAAAACTGATACTACAGTTAAGATTGGAATGCAGGGTGTACTCTAAGTGAAACATAAGTTTCATTTTCACCATAACCCATGATGGTGTATGGTCGTGGAAGGTTTAAAAATGAATGGGTTGAATAATTAAGTTAAATTGATTAATTCGTTTCAAAAAAATATTTTCCTATATATTCCACCTTAATAAAATATCTAGTATTATCCATAAAACCCTTGAGATTTAAGAAGAGTGTGTTATAGTAGATCTTTGGTGACCATCAAGAGGATATTGACGGAATCGAGGATGAATGAATGATGAAGGCCGATAGTGACGACATGGGTTTCTTTTTAACCAAAAAATCAATCCTTTTATAAATTAGGGATATAAGATTTCTTTTTTTACATTGATATTTATGGGTTTAATTTGTTAGAAATATATGATATAATTGATTTTCCTCTCTATTTTGAATAATGATTTATCCATAATTAGGTTTCCTCATTTTTCATGATTTCTCATTGTTTTGATAATTTGGAACCAAGTCTTTCATGAGTTCTTCATGAATTCTTATTAGATTATTTATCAAACATTAATCCATATGGGGATGCTGGAGGGTTTTTTTATAAGTTTTTCAAAAAAAATTAAAATAATTATATGTTTAAAAAAACTAAAACATAATCCTTAAAGGAATTGGGAGCATTAACACCTTGACCCATAAACATTTGGAAAAGGAGTTAGGATCCTTAAAATATTTTCCCATACCAAAAAAATTATATTCATTTAAATTAAAATAAAAAATAAATTCATTTTTCATAAATGAGTTATTTAGAAATAATTATTTATAATTAATATATTTGATTTAGAATTAATTATAAGTAAATAAATAATAAGTATATAAAAATTGATTTTTTAGTTATATATATACCATGATAAATAATTATTTAGAAAAAATATTAATTGTAATTTTAAAATAACTAATGTTTATAATTGTTTTATAATTTCATAGTGTTAAATATTGAATTTTAAAAAGTAATATATATTAATAATAATTTTCAATTATAATAATAATTACTAACTTATTATTTGTAACTTATTATCATGAGATGTAAATAATTGAATAGTAATTGTTTCTAATTGTTAATAATAATTATTACTTAATAAATAATCGATAAATTTTTTTATAATTATAACCTAAATAATATATATTTATTAAAAAATATTATTATAAAATTAACAATTCTCATTTATTATTATTAAATAGTTAAAATTAATTAATACTTATTATAAATACATAATAAATATTATTATTGATTTTATTATTAATTACTTTCTTTTTTTACAAATAATTAATGATTGTATTATTAAATTAATTATATTTAATTAGTTATTAATTATTCTTAATTTTTATTAAATAATAACTATTACTTATGAATTATTTAAAAAACTAGTTCAAAATAATGACAGTAATTATAAAACAAAATAATTGTATTCGGATGTATTTGAAAAAAAAATTATAAATAAATGTTTAAATTAAAAAATTATAGTGAAAAAGGAAAGTATATAAATTAAAATTAATACTATCAATTATAATTTCAATATTCTATGAAATTGTATTTTTTGAAATATATTTATGAAATTTAATTATTTAAATAATGTTTATATAATAATTTTATCATTATTAATAAGATAAAACACTTAATGTATTCTCAAATAATTCAAGTCAATAGAAAACATATAAATCAATGAGTATAATTATTTTTCATCAATTTCTATAATGAGGTCTCATCTTAGGGTGAGATTGTGATTCCTATATCGAGATCACCGACCTTTGTGCTAGGGTGGAGTCTGATGAGATGTAAGGGGATCTTCTTCAAGTGTGGGGACCTCAACTGCTAGTTGCTCTGTCTATGAATCATAGAGATGAGGTGTCATTGGGATATTGAGATGTGCACCTGATCCCTCTCAATATTTGTAATTGTATTGACCATTCATCTGATAAGGGTTCCATATGGCCTATGAAGGCTTGGTCAAAAAAGATGAAGGCATGGGAAATGAATCTTGATATGAGCTTGGATTACCCATACCTGAATAAATCCATGGATATACTGACAGTTGAAATGGATCTCAGGTATAATGTTACATGTCCACAATCATCTGAGTCCCATCTGCTGGACATGTTTCCTCTTCCGGTGGATCAATTGAGGCCTCACGTGCAGCCTGACGTGATCAATTTCATCATCGTCATAGATCCTCAGTAACAAAATATTCTAGATTTATATTTGATCCATGAGGTGGAATATCCTCTCCCTGAGGTTCAATATCAAAGATACTATCATGTAGAACATTATTCAATGGATACATGTCTTGTGCTATAGTAAGGTATAAATCCTGACTAAATACATCACACTCTTCAGGATCTAACATGTAGATAATATGCTCTAGTTGAGTATATTGTAAATAGATTCAAACTGAACTAAAATATGTAAAAAATATTCTAATGTAAATTTATTTACATATAAAATACCATAACCCTCTATAATATGGAATAAGATACAATATAGACTTCAGTATTGACCAAGGCGAATAATAAAGCTATTTTAATAGATGGTATTTCTCTGTACGCATGCCCTTGATACGAAATGATGTGTGTATATCCCAAATATTGACATATTTTTCATGTTTCTGTCACTATTTTAAATCCTATATCCATATCAACTTCAAAAATAGAATTTTTTTTGGATATATGGGTGTTAATGGAATATTATGAACCAATCCAAACTGAAACATGACTCTATTGGTTTAGTGCCACTCAATAATATAAAATTGTATGAGTGGCACTTAAAATGTGGAATACTCAAGACCATAGTGTAGTGAGAAGGAATATGGTCTAATAAATCCTAGTATTCTAGCCATTAAATCATAAATGATAGGGGAAATTTGTTAAAATATTTTTTTACTAACTTCAAAAATGATAACATTGTGAAATTGATTAGTCCGAAGAAGAATGTATATACTTACATTAGTGGGTAGTAGATTGTCTAAAATGAGATGGTATATACCCAAATTGTGTCTCAGTGTAATGATTTACTAGTGTTCCTGACTCCACCTATAACATAAAATATAGAAAGGGATAAATAATAAATAATTAAGTATAATAATTCATATTAGCATCAGAAAAAAAAGATTAGTGATCATACGAGCATCCACGAGTACTGTCATTTTGTACATCCATATAAATCTATAATCTAGTAACAATAGGTAATAGGTGAGGGACATGATCTCATGCCCATATATGAATAAGGATGATACATCCACCTAGATAACTATGATCTAATCGGCATGTTGTCCATAATGCTCTGTATGTGTATGTCAATCATGTAGATGAACATTTGTATCTCATGGCCTGATAAAAGTCCTCAATTAGCCCCAAATACATCATGATGACATATTATAGAGTGATCAATGCACATTTTCAATCTAATAATCCATAAGTTATATGCATGAGTGTAATTCATGAAAGTCTGGTCATTTGAAGAAGTGGGAAAATGTATGGACTACATTCCAGCTAGCACCTAGATAAAGAACTATCATTTGTATTTTTATCATCCCTCACAATGTCAAGGCCTAGAAATAACTATACAAGATCAGGATAGTCTCTAAATTTGGTTTCTATAACTACAGCATCATATATAGGAAGACTAACCATATTTTCCACATCCTCTAAAATGATGGTTATCTCTCCCTCAAGCAAGTGGAATGTATGAGTCTCAGGTCTCCATATCTCAATGAGTAAAGTAAGGAGGTAATGATAAAAATTATATTTCGATATAGTGACACCATATATTCCAACACATCATAGGTATGGTATAATAGCATCTAGAGGTGGAATATGATGATGATAATGGTGTACATTACGCACCCTAAACCATCGAATATCAAGGACCACTAGCACCTGCATAAATGACCTGAAGGCCTTCAATTATTAGTCATTTTTGATAATCCTATTTTTATGGGTTGAAGGGGAACCCTTACATGGACCATAGGCTTTATGAAATTACATGATCTAAAGGTCTTAGAGGAATTCATCCAAACTATGACTACTTGGAACCGCCCCTCCCCAGTGTTTGCATCATGATCAGCTCTCTACCTTTGCATGGTTGTTAGGCTAGTTGTCTAGTGCAAAGATGCATAGGCCTAGAACCAACAAAAATTTTCATACCCTATAATTCTTCCAAATCTGATAGCACTGCTCTGGTGAATCCACCTTCTCTAAATCCTCCTATGGATCTTGTTCCTTATAGAATCTATTTTGTTTTCTTCTACACATCATGTGGCCAAGGCCTTAAGGTGGACAGAAGGGCTTGAGGTGTCCCAAAGGCATTAATGTGGCCCAAAATCCTTACTGACCCAAGGGAATGGGTGACTTGAAGGCCTTTAAGGACTCAAGGACCAAACTTGTGGCCCGAAGGTGAATATTTTTGGCTACTATAGTACAGAATAATACCTATTACAGTACCTACTATATTAACTGCTATAGTACTGCTATAGTGACCTAGAAATATGCCTCCACCCAGATTTGATTTTGGGTCTTGTGGATTCACTTGAAGAGTCCCCACCAACTGGACTAAGGCTCATGTTCCGACCTCTAACACCCATTTTGAAACATGTCTATATTACTCAATGAGTGGAGTAATATCTTCCATATCTATGTATAAAAATGAAATAACTATTGAGTATGAATAAAATTTAAATATAATTTTTTGGTTAGTAGAATGTTATGATTAGTATAATGTAGGTTAGAATAGTTTTTTTAACACCCTTTTCTATTTATAATGTTTATAACATGTATTGATCTTTTTTCATCACAGTGTTTATTATACAAAATTACATCTATATTATACTTGAAAACTCAATTTCATCATTTTCCATTGATATTATTCATAATTACTTTTAAACAATTCATTTATTTACTTATAACATCAATTTTATTAGAATTAGAATATTTTTAAAAATAACTATAAGATTTGGAAGAAGATTTTTTAGTATACATGAATTATCACTAGAGTTTATTGAGTATTTTTAAAATATTGGTCTTCAAATTAATATGTAATATATGTTCATAAGGTTGATTTTAAATCTCTAAAACATTTAAAAAATCAACCAAAAGGATGACTCGAAGTGGGACCCTAATCCAGTTTTTAAATACTTATTACATTACATTATTTTCAAGCAATAAATCATCATGGATGAGAATAAGAACTAGTTCTATCAATGTTAGGGCATCACTTCTTATTATTAGCTTCCCTATAACATATGTTGCATCTAATATGCTAGACCTATTCTTGAGGCCAGACTAATTAACAACACATGTGATGATAGAATAAATCATTTTCATATTTATTATTATTAATGATATATATATTTATATTCATTATAAAAATATTAAAAAAAAATTAAATAAAAAAGAAATAGTTTAATTCCACTCTTTTCTTATAAGGTTTTATATAAAAATATAATTTTCAAATTATAGAATTTTAATTTGAAATTTTTAATTTAATTTTTTTATTCAGCATGTCAAAATTATCTTAGCAGGAATTTTTTATAATTTTCTGAAAAGATTGATTTCTCAATGAATAATGAAAATATTGATTTTTATTAAAGATTGTATTTTTTTTCTATTATTTACAAATTAAAATTATATTTTGGATTAGTTTTAAAATTAAATTATTTTATTTTGATTTAAAATAATATAATTATGTTTTTTTAAATTAATTTTATACTTGAATTTAGTATATAAAAATTCTACACTAAAAAGGGGCATTTTTCTAAATGAAAAAACATTTTTCATCGTGTTTTTCTAGAGTAATTTTAAATTAAATTCTGACACTTATTTTTTTTAATCATGAAAAATTGATTCCATATTTGTAATTAGGTGATCCAAATTTGGTAAATAAGACCATTTTATTCTTAGTTAATATGAATAGTAATCTTAATAATTTTTGTTACTAAAGTAAAGGGTAAATCAGGTAATTAAAGTTAAAAAACTTATAAGGACTAATAAATAATCCTAAAACTAGCCTTGATTTTATTTGATGGTTATATTTCATCCATAATCATCCAAAAGTTTAATATATATCATTTTTTCTATTTGGAAATGATTTTTACCTTTACAATATTTAAGGGAATATAAATAAAAAAATGTCACACTCTTTATTTTAATAACTATAATATTTTTAACAAAGAAATAAATATAAGATATGTTCGGTTATAATTTTAAATATTAATATAAATGATTTGTTTTTAGCATGGTAGTTTATTTTTAATTTTCATTGAAGAAATAATTTCTCTAAAATCATACACAATACTGATGCAGTAATTATTTAATTAATATAAAAATAACATAAATGATTTTAGATATGTTAAAAATAATATGAATTAAATGAATATTTTTGTTAAAATATTTTTTAGATAAATTATGATATAGGTTTTAGTAAATTTCATTTTATTTTCATTATTTTATTGTGGTTTTAAAAGCTGAATTAAATGAATTGTTCTAATATTGACAATAAAGTTATTTTATAATAAATAATATTTTATTAAATAATATTATAATCATAAAAAATATCTGTTTGTACAATTGATTGGGATAATGTTCAAAATATAAACCATGTTCCATTCATGAGCCTTTTTTCTTTTTATATTTACTATATTATCCCTTTAAGAGTAAAAAACATTGATATCACCATAATTGTCAAAAATGGTTAATAAAGGGTTGAAACATAAGGATAAGTGTAAAATGTGATCCAAACTTCACCAAATTTTATTATATGATATTATTTAGACTAAAAATCATATTTTATAAATATATTATCAATTTTTATCCATTTTGACATCAAAAGTAATTTCTAATAATTTAGTATTTTATGAAATTTCAAGAGTGCCCCTGCCCTCTCATATAAAAGAGAACTTATTCTTCTCATTTATTGACACTTCAAGAACCATTTTTTTCAAACCTGGCCTACCAAAATACTTTTTTTAAATCCCTAAAAACATCCTAGATTCATTTTTTTATTAGAAAACCAACTTAGGAAGGATTTTGGTGTAAACATTAAGAGGTTATTCAAAGAAGACGTATTGTTCTTAACCGATAGATTTTGTTTTATTTTCTCTTCCATCTACTTAAAATATTCATTAATCATGATTATATAATAACATTGATATGTAATATATAATTATATTTTATTATGTTAATTTAATAATGTATATCCTTCTCCAACCTCTATCAAATGGGAAAGTAATCCATCGTTTGTGTGTACGGTGAACTACAGCATCGCAAACCAATATAATTTGTTTTCCATAACTTCCTCTCATGGATGTTTATAGTGATGGATTTATTTTATATTTATGATATTCATGAAATATTTATCATTTTATAAAGTTAATATAACGTATATTTTATTACCTTTCCATTCACAGAAAAATGATGATTTCATTTGTGTGTACGTGTGGACTACCACCTCCACAAAGTAATGTGATTTATTTTTCATCACCACATCACATAGATGATATATATAATTATATTTCAGGAAAAAATATGGTATTTATGATATTATTATCATTTTATAAAGATAAAATAATACTTACCTTATTTCCATAATAATCATTGAAAAATGGAAACATTGCTCATGTGTATGTATAGATTATCATCTCTGTGATTGTAACATAGTTAATTTTTCATAACCATCATTCATATTTGTTTTTAAAAAAAATATTTCAAAAATGATAATTTTTTCAAGATTATTATTAAAGATATAATGAAATAATAACCTCTTTGTCCATAGTCAACCTATCAATGTTACTTTGGACATATAACCTTAATATAATCTAAACATCTGATGATTACTCAATTAACTAAGTAATTAAATATAATGTGATAATAAATAAACTAAAAGGAAAAATAAATTTAAAAATTTTCTTAGTAAATTAAAATTAACATAAGTTAATTATTTATAAAGATAAAAAATGTATGTGGCGATTCGGACTTAAGGTAAGGGACTTTCATTTAAACATCCTATTTTAAATATTTCTTTAATACTCATTTCTTCCTTGTATATATTTTTTTAATTATTTTATAGATGTATTTATATGGACATAGAATAATTCTAAAGGAACTATTTTTCCATTTTAAATTTATTTAAAAGGTTTCCAAAAGCAGTCCTTTTTTATAATGTCTTTACTTACTTAACAAAAGAAAAAAAATTAATCTTTTATTTTAACATATGTGGAAATAAATAATTTTCCTACCACCATAACTATTATATTATTTTTAGATTACTTTACAATATTCCATGTTTTATTCAAACAAAAACCTCATTTCCTTTACTTTTGGGTTTTTTAGTTTTGAAAAGGGGTTTTTAAAAGAAAGGGTATTTCAATATTAGAAAGTATTTTTCAAATGTGTTCAAAAGAGTTTTTCAAGGGTTTTTTGATGAAATGGTGTAAGATTAAAAAATTTTATACATGATAAGGCCATTGAAAATTATTTATGATAAAAAATTAATCATTTTATATTAATTTTTTGGTGCACCCAGATAGCGTTCTAATGCATTGGGTATTATTGGAAGTTGATCGTATGGTTATTATAATTTGTAAGGGTTCTATAAGGATTTCATGAATATTATTTCCCAAAGTTACTACATGAATTTTCTATGCATACTTATAATTTTTCATGGAAATAATTTTATTTCAAAGGGTAAGCTAAATATATTTAAAAAAAATCCCATTTTGGGGTAAAAAATGTATGTTTTATGAAAGTGATTTTCAGGGGTTCATGTGCTTTCTACAAAACCCTAATGATTTTTATTTTTCCTATATAAATATTTTTATACAAAGTGTTTTATACAAATATTTTTGTATTAAATCTGATTTCATTTGTAATTAAGTGATTATTTTAGTTCAAAGTTTATTTATTTTAAATTCAAACTCTTTTTATGATCTCATGTTTTTAAAATAGAATAATGTTTTTTTTCTTATTTTTATGTACCTTACTGAAATTTTTGTCCTGATACCATGTTTTAAAATATTTTTCATAGGGATTAAGGTTATGTAATGGAAAATAATTAGTGAAGTTGAATTTCATGAATATTTTTCATGAAAATAATCGTGTTTTACTTTAAGAAATTTATAAAGTAAAAAAAATAGATACTTAGTATATGTGTACACTTTGTAATATATATGACTGTTATGTAAGAGTTATTATCTAACTATATAAAAATATAAACCTAAAAGATCTTTCTTAATGCAATAAAATGAAATATAGACTAAATATATAATATTCTGTAGTGTTTAATGTTGGGTACTTCAATTTGGTATCAAAGAAAAGGTTTAGATAATTTTAGAGGTTAGTATAATGTAAGTAAATTCCCTTAAGAGATTTTAATTTATGGTTATCTTGTTATCTCAACTGAATATTACCATGTTTTTTTCAAAACTATATATCTATTTAGAATGTTTTTTATCGAGGAAATATGGAAGTTTAATTAGGAATGCACCATGGAGACAATATCCTTCCAAATCAGCAACCTGGAATGGTTATAATTCAAATAGAGAATTTTTTTAGTGATGGCTTAGTTGACATAGGTTATAAATAGTGGTGGTATCTATGCGAGAGAGAAGCCAGAACTACCATATAGGAACATAATGATAGTGAACCATTTTATAAGACTACATCCTCCAAAATTCATTTGATATTATAATTTTATGATAGTTGTAGGATGTATTAAATACCTATAAAATATAATCAACATCATGGGATGTTCATATCATCAAAAGGAAACTCTTTCAATTTAATGTTTTGAAGGTGAATTTGATCAATGGTGGATAATGGTTAATAATTCTAGAGAAATTAAAGGTATTGATAGTTTTTAAATGAATGAATTTAAGAATATTTTATTTAAGAAATATTTTCATAAGTATTTTTGACATAGGATGGAAAAGAAATTATTGTAATTGAGACAAAAGGAGGAAGATGTAGTGGTTGTATATGAAGAAAACTTCACCCATTTAGAAAGGTATATACCAAATTTTATCATAGATATTTATTGTAAAATCAATAGTATTTTATTAGTATTAAATCCAAGATATCGAAGGGAATTGGATTATCATTAATTAAAAATCTATGATAAGATTTTTTGATGTTCCTAGAAAATAGAAAAGTAGTTTTCCGATGATCATGTATCACATAAAAATAAGTAGAAGAAAAGTTTCAGGTGGTATGAAATGGGGATGGATTCATCAAATAAATATAGAGGTAAGAAAATGAAGTTACCATATTGTGATAAGTGTAGTAAAAATCATCCATGATAATGAATTATAAAAAAATTAAATGTTTTTTATGTGGAAATTTCAGACATGTGGATCATAACTATAAGAAAAATGATCAGAAAAATATACAAAAAACTGATGGTAAGATAATTTAACTACAATTAGTTGAGGAATTATGCTAACATGTTTATGAAGTCAGTCAGTCATGGGGAAACTGCAAGGTCGTAAGGGAAAAAAGGTGTGTAAAAATCATTTCTATTAATATGTTTGGTTTTGGGCCATCAAATGAACTAGTGATAGGTATGTTTCTTGTTTATTTGAATTATGAAAATAACTTTTTTGACTCTAGATCTTCATATTCTTTCATTTTTGATTGATTTTAAAGTAAATTGGTAATATCACCTCATGAAAAGAATATATAATTTTTAGTGAAAACTCCATGTGGAAATATTGAAGAAAAAAATATTTATAGGAATATTATTATTGTTATCAGTGGAATGGTCTTTCCTATAAATATTTTTTAAACCTACCACAGTAGATTTAATATTATTGTGGGTATGTATTGGATTTTAGTTTATCATGCTAAGATAGATTCCAGAGATAATAAAGTTTTAATTGATGATTTTATACCTTTAATAACCTACTAAGAAATGGTGATATTGAATATAAATGGCAGTGAAATTTACTTAACTAATGTTGTTGAACATAATGAAATTATTAAAATTAGGGATTCCCCAATAGTGAATGAATATATGTATGTTTTTTCAGATAAATTTCCTCATTTTATTCATGATCAGGAGGTTGATTTTCTATTGAATTATGTAACATCCCAAATTCGGATGCCACTGAACTGGTGCTTTGTACCCAGTTGGTCACATGGATTTAAGCACATTTCCTCAAATACTAGTGGATATTGAGTAGAAGCGAGGGCTTATGGTGTGATAGTGTGGAAACTATTCCCTCATTGGAAAATGGTACCACAGTGGAACAATAATATACAATAGTGGAAGCAGTAAATACCATACAACTCAAACAAACAATGTAAGAGTGATAATAAAGATAACCAGAAGTCATAATATACAAAATATGATGCTTCCTATTACATTTTCTAATAAATCATCCAAAATAGGATACACTTTAGACAGATAAAAAATAAAATACCAAGGTGAATAAATACAAAATAAAACTTAGAAGAAGCGCAAACCTCAGCTTGGTCTCATGCTCTCCTACTCTTAAACAACAAATCAAGTACCCGTAGAAGGGATCATATCCTTATCGACACATGTAACAATATAATATGTTTGGGCCCAAAATAATGACCCAAATAGGGTGTGAGAAATAAATCCTAGTAGGTAACCACCCAAGATATGGGCCTATCTTTCAGTGATTAAATTCAACTGGTAGTGTACAAAAAGTAAAAGCAGTAAACTAGTAAGTACTCAATAGTAAACAATCCTACAAGTCATATTTCCATTTATATTCAGTTCATGTTCATTAAAAAATTTGATTACACTAAATTGTAAACATCTCAAGATCCGACCTTAGCCTAATAATACCCCATATCAAGTAAGCACAACAGATGTATCAAAAGACTATTTAAACAATTATAAGGGAAGACCGAATCAAAGATTGTTCTTTGGCTTTGAAGACACGTCATAAGGTTTTCCACAAGATATTTAGTTCAAAACCTCACCTGTATGCATAGAAAAAACCTTCCCATAGGCATAACACAACCCCACCTGCAGGAATAACCAATTACTTTCCCACAGTCATAACCAATTCTCACCTGCAGACATAACAAATCCTCACCCATAGGCATGACACAATATCTCCTGCAGGCATAGCGCCACGTCACCCATAGGAATATCACATAACAAGCACACTTTTAGATTAAACTATTACATGTCAATCATTGATCAGGTCATGTGGGAAATTCATAATACAAGCCTAAAATGTAATCTAACAATTACAAGTTTTAACAACCATATGCTCACATGGTAAATTTATGTAACAAACGCAAAATGTGAATTAAACTATCACAAGTCATAACCAATCATTATCTCATGTGGTCATCACATTCAATTGACCAAATCCATTTTTAACAACCCATAATAGGGAATTCAAGGCTTGCCTCATAGGCAACATAGGCTAAACGGCAAAACATTTATCATTTAAGGGAAATGCACCCATGGGGTGGCTCTTAATCAAATCAAGAAACCTCAAACATGATTTAATTCATATAATTAATCTTCTAAAAATATTTTTGCATCAACACGGGTCACAATCTCAACAAAGAGACACCCTAAAAACAGGTATGTGGTACTCTAGCACATATAAACCACTCGAAAATTAGCGAAAGGCACAAGACCACCTACCTCAGCTCAGTAGTAGACAACTTGTCCAGTATCAAGTCCTGATTTATCCTAGTTTGGAAGAAATCTGAGGAACTGATGAAGAATGGAAAAATAGGACATATGATCCTAAATCCAAATAGCGTATTCTTTGTTCTGAATAATCAAAAATGATTAAAAAGGAATTAATTACTTACTGATGTGGTTCAAACGAGACAAACCATGCTCGAATCAGAGTCTGAATGGCTTCTAAAACTGAAACACATTTTTAGATGGTTTTTGGGTACAAAAATGAGTGAAAAATTGTTGTGCATAAAAATATGAGGTTACTGCCTCTTTCATAAAAACCCCACTGGGCAAGTACATGACGTGTAGGTACACGACATGTACCCCAAGTACACAGCATGTAACTGGCCTGCATCCATTTTTCTACATTTTTATCCCCTTCATTCCCAATATAAACCCTAACCAGCCCATGTCCCAGCTTAGGGTTTAAGAAAAAAAAAGATTCGTACCGAAAAAGAAGAACCAAGTTCTTACAAACTTCTCCCCTTAAAGAAATTAGTCCCTAAATTTACCTTCCAAGGGTGGTGATGAAATATCAAAGAATAACTTTTAACACTGAGCATGTACATCAGCCTCTCACTCTCGGGTCTCATCCCGCACTCATCTTTGCTTCTATAACACCCGTACTAGAGGAAATAAATGGCCTTAGAGAACCTTTATTCTCCTGTAAACAATGTGAATCATATTTTTATCAAAGGATGTATTAACCTAAAGCTCAACCTCCTCATGCTGAAAACATGAGATGAGTTTGAATGATAGTAGCACAGCTGAGATACGTGGAAGAAGTCGTGCATGTCTCGGTACCTCGGAGGTAACTGTAACCGATAAGCAACCAGCCCAATTCTCTCTAGAATCTCAAATGGATTTATATGTCATGGTGAAAGTTTACTCTTTCTCATGATCAACCTATGTCTCAATCTCAGTGAAAAACGCAAGAAAACCTGATCCCTGACCCCAAAATCTAGAGGTCATCTACAGAAATTAGCGTAAGATTCCTGATGAGACAACATAGTAACCATCCACTTCTGAATCAACTGCACCTGTTCAGTGGTTTCCTAGACAAGAAGAGGTTCCATCATAGCTATCTCTCCTACCTCCAGCCAATATAGGGGTGATCGGCATGGTCTACTGTACAAAGCCTCATATAGTGCCATCTAAAAAGTAGCATGAAATATATTGTTATAGGAAAACTGAAATAGGGGTATGTGTCTCTCCGAATAACACTTAAAATCCCAGATTAATTCACAAAGCATGTCCTCTAACACCTGAAATGCACGCTCTGACTGTCCATTTGTCTAGGGGTGGTAAGTTGTGATGAGAAGCACTTGTGTACCCAGCGCCCTCTATATCCCTTTATAGAAACAATAATTAAATTGGGAATCCCTATCTAAAATGATAGAATGTGGGACCCTGTGCAGTCATAAAATCTCATGGATGTACATCCTCCCAATATTATCAACACTGAATTTTTCCTTGATCGGAAGGAAAAGTGCATCCTTCATGAGCTTGTCAACAAGAACACATATGGCATCGTTACCATGACACCTCCAACAATGAAAAAACTCCAAAAATCATGTCCTTGAGCAATCTTACAATGTTCTCAAAATTATTTCCTTTAAATAGGTGAACTCAAATAGATATGATGTCATAACTATATCCTCATTTCAAGTAATGGTCAAATCTCAATCAACTTCATCAAAACCGGTCAAGCAAACTTCCCTCGAAGGACATTGCGGACTTTCTCACCACAACCACCTTAAACTAGTGGAGTGTTAGAACTAGTTCACTGGAACCAACTCGAGGAACAATAAGGATAATCAATCAAACCATCACTGGATGAATTATCTCAGAAACACCCTACTTATAAGGTCTTCATGTTGTAACAGAAACCCAACACCTTCTCCCAAGGCACCACGCACCCACAATGATCATGTTCATCGAAGCCCATACTTGTGCCTCGGTGATGCTCCTTTGTCCAACCAATCCCCTTTTCAATGAATCACATACAAGACCGACTATAAGTATGAGATAACCTAATATTTATCAAACCAGAGTCTAGGGAAATCACTAAATTGGCCCATAATCTCTGTTATAAGTGGAATATTGGTACAAGGCCAAAAGTCCAAATAAGAACACTGACTGAACTCAAAGAGGCATTTTCCTGGTGGTTATGTCAAAGAAAGTGGGAGGCATCTAGAGTTAGTTCAATTCGTTCCTACACAATAACTCATGTATCACTCAGGATTAACCAAGCCTTGACTAAAACCATGCATCCAGTGCACAACATAGAAATAGATCATAAACTAGCCCAAAATCTTTTAACTGTAGCGCAGCGTATGACTGAATCTCACTTAGTTCATCTAGGACGATGTTAAGATAGGTTACATGCTCATCTATTAATAAAGATCACACAAAGAGGATTTCAAGGATTACAAGAAAATGAGATCTGAACCACTAATGGTTGACCTCATGAAAGAAACTTGGATTCACTTGAAGATACATCATCATTTAACAAACCAAAAACCATTTATCCCAAGGAATTTCCATGATATCTCACACTTAACCACTGACATCCATCCTTGATCATCGGTTCCATACAAGGTTTGTTCACACAGCCAACAGTAACAACATCATGCTGCCAAGCAAGCCTCAACATGGAACAAGACTCGTCAGCCTCAAAGGCATTTAAGTATAATTGAACATTTCTAAATGGTCCTTAATTGTGATCCTTCTACCTAGAAGGAAATATTTAAATGAAAGAGTTTCTTTCCATGAACCATGATCACCATTTCAAATCACTTGGCATGAAATCTAAAATTAAACCGACCAGCATGTCAAAGCACCCACATCCTAGAAATTCCTCCCGAGAAGTGTGATGAACTTGGTTTCATAACGCTCAGGTCACTCTACTCTAGAGATAACCCAAGAACATGCACAAAATCTCAAAACTCAATGATTAAAAACAAACTCAATAGCCCGTTTTAACAATTAATACGCGATAGGTACCACATATATCATCATATACTACCCCGAGTTTGTAAAATAAAACAACACATCTTGGGTACTATTAATAGGTTTTCCACCCTATGAATATGAGTACCAGATGGCTCACATGGAAAATATATCAAAAGCACATCATATACATAATCATTACCATGGTTGATGATTTACCAAGTCGCCTAAAGCTTAAGGAATGAGAGGTTTACACAACCTCCTAAGAAACTGACCATGCTCGAGGAATGTCTAACCTTATGAATAGAGCATTCCACAATGCTTGTTCCCATATAAAGGGTCATGATACAATGATAACCCACCCAAACAAGGGTTTCTAATTAGAAAACCAAACATCCTAATAGGGAAAACGACACCTGAGTAGAACCAACGTTAGAATTCTCATAGCTCAAAAGCAAAGATATCTAAACATGATAGTTCCACACATTCCTCTAACACTCACCCCCCTACCTATCCCATGGGTCAGTTTTATGTGTCAAATAATGAAAGATACTACAAAAATCCCACTAAAAAGGTCGTTTATGTTCAATTCAAGAACTAATAGGAATCCTACTTGGGATCCTCTAGGTAAACATGATCGAAGGAATCCTATATAGTATCTTTAGCTATAAGGAGAAGGATAAATCCTACATGGGATCCTCAAAAGATAAACAGCAGAGGAATCCTACAATAGGGATCCTCAAAAATGGTAAATATGTGATGGATCATATAAGGGACTCCCTAGAACAGTGTAGGTAAAAAGATATATCTCGCAGCTCATCTCAGATTATAAGTCTCAAATAGGTTGGACCAAACACCCAACCCATATTCCGCAGCATGTTAGCCTGGTTCAAAACGTCGCACCAGCTCTTTGTTGCACCATGTAGCATATAAGTCGCGATCTTGACCCTTCACTCTGGAGGAATCTCCAGATTCTCAAAAATCACTAATGTGGTCTCTAACCATAGCTCCATAGCTTATGAACCTCCATCCCCCAAAACGTGGGAGGATTTTATTGTTGGAACACTCGTGTCAGCTCAACCAAAGTTATGGTTGGCTGCGGTGATCCCTGGAAAGTCAGCATATAATGAAATAACCCATCACGGAACTGTGCCTCAACACCTGTGTTTGAAATAGATTCTGGTGACCCAGCTAGCACTAAAGTAGGATCTACCGGTAGCTTATGGCCCACCGTCTATAAAGAATGGTCATCGCCTTCCTCGTGGCGCACCACTAGAGGTCATCGTGGTGGAATGTTTCCACAATTCCAATCACAAGACTCAGAAAATAAAAACCATCAAAGAACACATCTCAAAATCGTAGTATAGGTCAAAACCCTCCAAAAAGCTAAGTCAACCCATAGTCTGCTCCTAAATCCATGACTATATAAATAACATCCAAGGAACCACTAAAAACTATGCCTTTTGCCTACTCAAAATCCAGGTCTTGGTCAAGTCTATATCCATTATTTCAAGTTTCCATTTCCATTTACATTTCACATTAAGTTATTCAAGAAATTACAAAAAGGGTTTACCAATTCTAAATCCATGAGGGCCCATAACACCTCATGAACCCAAAACATGGCTCTCATTCAAACCATATATATAACAATTTCATTTAATCCTTTTCATTTAATTTGTGTGACATTTCTCAATTCATAAGGGTCCATACACCTTATGTATTAAAATATGACATCACATATTTATCTACTGCACCCAACTAACGCAATAGTAGGAATATATATCACACCAAACATCACAATAGCATGAAATAAATAATTCATCCTAAATGGCATGGAATAATGCATGGAATGTGATTCTAAAAAGTTTCTATATGATGCATGAGATGGTACACCCTCATCTCATTGGGTTGAAACTGAAATGGAACCTATAATTGCATCAAAATTAATATCATAAATCAAGTGAATTACCTAATAGTAAAATTTAATCAACTATAATAGTCAAAATATAGAAAATAAGAACTCATTTCAAGGCAATTTGGTTTTTCCTTGTACACTGGGTAGATACTCCAGGTCATAGTTTATTACTAAATCACATTTCATTATTATACCTATCTATTGTCACCAAACAGAATTTCAAACTAGAAAATACTTCTCTGATACCACTAGGAAACATCCCAGATCTGTATGCCACTGAACCGGTGCTCTGTACCTAGTTGGTCACAAGGCCTCAAGCGCATTTCCCTAAATTCCAGAGGCTGCTGACTAGCATTGAGGACCTAGAGTTTTATAATGGGGAAACTATTCCCTCATTAGTAAAGTGTAACATAGCGGAATAATAATATAAAATAGTGGAAGTAGTAAATACCATACAACTAAAACAAACAATGTAAGACTAATAATAGATATAACCAAAAGTCATAACATAAAAAAGATGAAGCTTCTTGTCACATGTTCTAAGAAAGTATCCAAATAGGATACACTACAGTCAGATAAAAAATGAAATACCAAGGTGTAAAAATACAAAAGAAAACACAAAATCATCACAATCCTTGGCGTGGTCCCACGCTCTCTTTCTCCTAAATAGTAAATCAAGTACCTATAGAAGTGAACTTTCCTTTATCGACACCTGCAAAAATATAATTTGTTTTGGACCAAAATCATTACCCAAACAAGGTGTGAGAAATATATTCTAGTAGGCAACCACCCAAGATTTGTACCTATCTATCAGTGAGTATATGAAACTGGTAGTGTACAGAATGGAAAATCAGTAAACTAGGAATTACTCAAAATTAAACAATCCTAAAAGTATTGTTTCCACTTATATTTAGTTCATGTTAATTAAACAATTCTATTAAATTAAATTGTAAAAATCTCGAGATCCATCCTTAGATCAAAAATCTCCTATATCAAGTAAGCACAACATATGTCTCAAAAGACCATCTAAATAGTTATAAGGTAAGACCAAATCCAATCTTGTTCGTTGTCTTGGAAGACACATCATAAGGATTTCCACAAGATATTCAGTTCAAAACCTCACCCACAGGCATATAAAAAACCTGCCTATAGGAATAACACAACCCCTTCTATAGGAATAACAAATTCCTCTCCCACAGGCATAACCAATCCTCACCCGTAGGCCTGACACAACATCGCCTGCAGGCATAGAACCACCTCGCCCATAGGTATAGAACAACATATCCCGTAGGAATAGAACATAACAAGTGCACATGTAGATTAAACTATTACATGGAAAACATTGATCAAATCACGTGGGAAATTCATAATATAATCCTAACATGTAATCTAACAATTACAAGGCTTAACAACCATATGATCACATGGGAAATTTATGTAACAAATGAAACATGTGAATTAAACTGTCACGGGTCATAACCAATCATTATCTTATGTGGGAATCACATTCAATTGACCAATTCCATTTTTAAAAATCCATAACAGGGAATAAAAGGCTTTCCTCACAGGAAACCTAGGCTGAATGGCTAAACATTGTTCATTTTAGGGAAACCCACCCACAGGGTGTCCCTTAATCAAATCAAGCAACCTAAAACATGATTTAAGTCATATAATTAGTCACCTAAACATATTAAGGCACCAACACAGGTCAAAATATCAATAAGGAGACACCCTAAAAATGGGTGTGCAGCACTTCGTCATATATAAACCACTTGAAAATTAGTAGAAGTCGCAAGACCACCTACCTCAGCTCGGTAGCATACAGCTCATCCAGTATCAAGTCTTGATCATTTCTAGTTTGGAATAAATCCAAAGAATGGACGAATAATGAGAAAGCAGGACATATTATCCTAAATCCAAATAATTCAGTCGTTGTTATGAAGAATCAAAAACAACTAAAAATTAATCGATTACTTACTAATGTGGTTCCAACGAGAGAAACCACACTTGAATTAAAGTCTAAACAACTTCTAAAATTAAAAAACTATTTTAGATGGTTTTTGGGTTCAAAAATGAGAGAAAAACTTATGTGCATCAAAATATGAAGTTATTTCCTATTTTACAAAAAAAACCCCACTGGGCAAGTACATGAGGTGTACCTTAAGTACATGAGGTGTACCTTAAGTACATGATGTGTACCCCAAGTACACAGTGTGTACCAACCCTATATTCATTTTTCATCATTTATCTCACTTTCATTCCCAATAACAACCCAAACGGCCCGTGGCCCAACTTAGAGTTTAATCCAAAATAAAAGATCCAGACCTAAAAAGAAGAACCAGGTTCTTAAAAATTAGTTCATGATTCTAATCCTTTTTCAAAACCACCTTATTTAATAGATCATGTGGAACTTTTAAAATTGAAAAATAAATTTTAATAATTTCTTGAGAAAGGTTTCATTCATCCTAGCACTTCACCATGGGGTGTGCCTATCTTATTTGTTAAAAATAAAGATGGTTTCATGATACTTTTCATTGATTATAGAGCCTTTAATAACATCATCATTAATAACATGTATCCTTTGAATCATAATTATTATTATTTTGATCAACTACAGGGAGTACAGTACTTTTAGAAGGTCGGTCTCAGATCAGTGTACCATTAGTTAAAAGTGATGGGAGAAGATATCCCAAAGTCTATGTTTTGGAATAGATATGGGAATTATGAGTTTTTATTTATACCCATTGGGTAATTTAATACACCAGCTGTATTTATCATATGAATAAAATTTTCCATGATTTTTTGGATAAGTTTTTGGTTTTTTTTATTGAAAACTATGCCAATTTTTCAATCCCACTAACTAAGTTAACTCGAAAAGGAGTAAAATTAATTTGGAAAAAATAATTTAATGATTTTTGTGATGAACTAAAAAAATATTGGTGAATTATCTTGTTTTGGATCTACCCTCTAGAAATGATGAATTTTTCATCTTTAGTGATGCTTCATTGAAGCGACTTAGTTGTGTTCAAATGAAGAATTATTTTATAATTTATTATATTTCATATCAGTTGAAACCTCATGAATTAAATTATCCTACATGTGATCTAGAATTATCTATTATGTTTTTTTCATTAAAATTATAGAGTCTTCATTTATGTGGTGAAAATTGTGAAATATATACTAATCATAAAAGTTTTAAGTATACATTCACTTAAAAATAGTTGAACATGAGGCTATAAATAAGGTTGGAACTGATTAAGAATTACTACTGTATGATCCGTTGTTATCTTAGTAAAGTAAACAAAGAAGTTTATTCTTTAAGTTAGAAAAATAATTTTATATTAACCATGTTACATTTGAAACATGTACCTTTGTTTAATGATTTGATGAAATTTTTATTAGAATTTTTGGATATATAAACTTCCTCTATTTTATTTCTGGTTTAGTGTAGTTGAATTTATCATATATAATTTTGGAAGCAGAGAAAGAAAATAGTTTTTTATAGGAAAAGGTGGAATATTTCAAGAAGGGTAAGTTTATAGAGTTTAATATTGATGAAAGGGGTTTTATAATATTTGGAAAATGATTATATGTGCCTTGTGATTTTTATTTGAAGAGATAATTGTTGATTAAATCTTATATTTCTATGTTTTTAATTCATCCTGACAGTACTAAGTTGTACAAAGACCTTCAGAAGTACTAATAGTGGGATGGAATGAAAAGTGATATTTATAACGTTTCCATGAAATGTTTCACTTGTTAGTAGGTTTAAGAATAATTAAAATCACTGAATGGTATTCTTTATCATTTTCTAGTTCTAGAGTGGAAATAATAATGTATATCCACAGATTTTATAGTGGGATTTACAAAGAATTCTAGAGGTAATAATGAGATTTTTTTTATTGTTGATTGATAAATTAAGTATCTTAAATTCCTTCCCATTTGAGATACTATTTCTTTAGAATAATTTTATCGACTGTATATTCAGAATATAGTCAAGTTATAATGAGTTCTTCTCTCTATTGTATCTGATTGTGATCTCAAGTTTACTTCTAATTTTTTTAAAGGAATTTAAAATTCATTGGGTAATGAATAAAATTTTAATACGGATTTTCATCCTCAATCTGATGGAAAGTCCATGAAAAAAATTCAGACCTTGAAATACATGAAGTTTTCTTGTTAAATGGATTACCAAGGATGTTGGGCTAAACATATTTCATTAGATGAGTATTTTTATAATAATAGTTTTCATTCCACTATACAGATGAAACCTTTTGAAGTTTATATAGAAAGAGTTATTTGACTACATATTTTTGGAATGAAGTAGGAGAAAGGAAGTTGATGGGACCATATTTGGTTAAATAAATTTTTGATAATGTGAAGATGATCCATCATTATATGAGGATGTATGAAATTATGAAAAATATTTATGCTGATAATCAGAGTAAATATATTTCTTTTGAGGTAGACGACCATGTTTTTATTAAAGTGTCTTTGTAGAAAAGTGTTATGTTTTTTTGGTAAAGAGGGGAAGCTAATTCAATGGTTTATTGGACTATATGAAATCATAGATAAATTTGGATCAGTTGGTTACTGAGTTGCCTTACCTCCTATTTTATCCTTGGTACAAGATATTTTTCAAATTTTGATGTTATAAAAATATGTGTTGAATTTATATCATGTTTTGATCCTTGAAGTAGTTCAATTGTAAGAGAACTTTTCTTATAAGGAAGAACCCATTCAAATTCTTGACCATAGGGATAAATTTTTCAAAAATAAGTTAATTCATCAAGTTTAGGTTTTATAGGAGAACCATGTGGTTGAAGAAGCAACATGGGAATCTGAAAATGGTTTGAGAGAAAGATATCTCCACTTGTTTAATAAGTGAATAAAATTGTAAGGATGCAATTTCAAAAAGGGGGGGAGAATTTAAAAACTCATGTGATGATAAAATAAATCATTTTCATATTTATTAGTATTCATGAGATAGACTGTTATATTCATTATAAAAATATTAGGTAACTTTTAAATCAAAAGGAAATAGTTTTATTAACCTCTTTTTCTATAAGGTTTTATTTAAAAGTGAAAATTTTAAAATTATAGAATTTGAAAGAGAGAAATTGGATTTTATTTTTGAATTCATTTTGTTAAAACTATCTTTGGATGATTTTTTTATAATTTTCTGAAAATATTTATTTTCAATGAATAGTGAAAAATACTAATTTTTATTAAAAAATGTATTTTATTTTTGATTATTTATAGAGTAAAATTATATTTTAGATTAGTTTTAAAATTAAATTAATTAATTTTTATTTAAAATATTCTGATTTTGTTTTTTTAAAAAAATTATACTTCAATTTAGTATAAAAACCTTTTATACTTAAAAGGGGTCATTTTTCTGAAAAAACAGGTTTTCGTCACATTTTTTTGGTTTAATTATAAATTAAATTATACTACTTATATATTTTTAATACTTAAAAATGAATTAAATATTTGGAATCAACTGTTTCAAATTTGGTAAATATTTCCCTTTTATTTTTTCAATGTGAATAAAAATATTAGTAATTTTTGTTACCATAGTAAAGTGTAAATCATGTAATTAAAGTTAAAAATAATATTATAAGGACTAAAAAAGGACCCTAGAACTTTCCTTGGTTTTATTGGATGAGTATATATCATTTGTAATCATCCAAAATTATAATATATGGCCTTTTATTTCCATTTGGATATGATTTTTACCTTTATAATATTTAAGTGAATATAAATCCAAAAATGTCACATTCATTCTTTTAATAACTCTAATATTTTAAAAATAATGAAAAATATAGGATATGTTCATTTATAAAAAATAAATTGAAAAATAAATAATTTTTTTATCATTTTTTTTTTTTGAAATTTTTAGTGAAGAAATAATTACCTTAAAATCTTACACAACACTAATGTGGTAATTATTCAATTAATAAAAAAATAAATTAAATGATGTAAAAAATGTTAAAAAATAATATTATTTTAATGAATATTTGTTTTATGAGATTTTTTTAAATAAAAATGACATTTAATATAGGTTTTGAAACATTTTTTTTTCAAATTTCATTATTTTATTATAGTTTTAAAAGTCAAATTAAATGAATAGTTCCAAAATTGGCATTAATGTTATTTTTTAATAAATAATATTTTATTAAATGATATTCAATGAAAAAAATAATATATTTGTCCAAGTGATTTGGATAAGGTTCGAAATATCAACCATGTTCTATTCATGTTTCATTTCTCTTTTTATAGTAAATATATTAACCCCATATGTGTAAAAACATTGATATCACCATAATTGTCAAAAGGGTTAATGAAGGGTTAAAAAAGGATAAGGGTAAAAATGTGATCCAAAATTGTCAAAATTTTATTATATGAGATAATTTAAACTCAAACTCATATTAGATTCTGATATTATCAATTTGGATCTATTTGGACATCAAAATTAATTTATATTAATTTAATAATTTAAGAAATTCCAAGAGTGCCCCTCCCCTCCCTTATAAAAGGGAACTCTTCTCATTTCTTAAAAATTCAAGAACCATTTGGTTCATACAATACCAACCCTAATCATTTCATTAAATCCCTCTAGTCATCCTAGAGTAATTTTTTTATTATAAAACTATCTTAGTAAATATTTTGGTTTAAACCTTAAGAGGTTATGCAAGGAAGAGGTACCATTCTTAACCGAGCGTTTATGTTTAATTTATTATTCACAACCCTTAAAATATTCCATAACCATGATGATTTAATATTATAAATATATAACATATACTAATATTTTATTATTTTAATGGAATAATATATGTACATCTTCAACCACCATCAAATGGGAAAGGAATCCATCATTCGTGTGTACGGAGGACTACCGCTTCGCGAACTGATGTGATTAATTTTTCATCACCACCTCGCACATATGTTTATAATGATGGATTTATTTTATATATATATATATATTCTTGAAATATTTATAATTTTTTAAATATAATATAACACCTATTTAATACCTTTCTATTCACTAAGAAATAATCACATCATTTGTGTGTACGTGTGGACCACCACCTCCACTAAGTGATGTGATTTTTTTTATAAACACATCACATGGATTATATATATAAGTATATTTAAATATATAATATTTTGTTTATGATATTATTATTATTCTATAAATATAAAATAATACTTACCTTCTTTCTATAATGATCATTGAAAAATTGAAACGTTACTCGTGTGTACATGTGGTCTACTATCTCCATGATTGCAACGTAGTTAATTTTTCATAACCATATATCATAGTTTGTTTTAAAATTATAATTGATGAAAAATATGATAATTATGTAATGATTATTATTTTATATATTATGTAATAATGAGCTCTTTGACCATATTCAACGTACTGATGTCATTTTTATACATATAAGACAAATATCATCAAAATGTATGACGTAAACTCAATTGAATAAGTAATTAAATATAACATGATAGTAAATAAAATATAATTAATAAATATTTTGAAAAATGTTCTTAATAAATTATAATTAACGTAATTTAACTATTCCGGAAGATAAAGAACGCACATGATGAGTCTGACTCAAGGTAAGGGACTTTCTTTTAAAAATCCTCCAGTTTCCCTTAAAACTCTTTTCTTCCATGTCCACATTTTTAAAAATTTTATTTGGATGTATTTATATGGACATAAAAGAATTATAGATTAAATTTTATGTCTCTTTTGACTTTATTCCAAATGTTTTTAAAAGGATTTTTCTTTTTTAAATGTTCTGAATTTCTTTACAAAAGAAAAAGGAATGTTATATTTTAATATATATGGTGACAATGATTTTCCCACCACCATAAACATTATTTTATTGTTGGATTCCATAACAATATTTCATGTTTTATTTAATTAAATACCATATTTCCCTTCATTCTGAGTATTTTATCTTTGAAAATGGGTTTTGAAAAGAAAGGGTATTTCAATATCCCAAAGTTCTTTGAATATGTGTTAAAAATAGTTTTTTAAGGGTTTTATGATGAAAATGAACAAGATTGAAATGTTTTATTCATGATATAGTCCTTAGAAAAAAATTATAACAGATGAACCCAATAAATCTTATAGAATGGGTGATCCCAGATTATGCTTCAATGCATTAGGTATTATTGTAAGTAAACCATATAGTTATTCCAATTTGTTAGGGTTATATGAAGTTGATGTCTCGAAGAACCTACATGAATTTTTTATGATTTATTATGAGTTTTCATGGAAATAATTTTATTTAAATGGTAAGTATATTTTTAAATAAATAGTTCTTCTATTTTGAGGGGAAAAGGGTATATTTTTAAGAAAATGTTTTTCATGGGTTCTCATGCTTTCTAATAAACCCTCAAGATTGTGATTTTGACTTTATAAATGTTTTCATATAAAGTGTTTTATGAAAATATTTGGGTAATTAATTTTATGAATAATTAAATGATTATTTGTGCTCAAATTTTATTTATTTTAAGGTAAAACTATTTTAATGATCTCATGTTTTTTAAATAGACTAATGGGTTTATTTATTCTTTTTATGTCCCTTAATAATATTTTTGTTCACATACCATGTTTTAACATGTTTTTCATAATTTTTATGGATTAGTAAGGGAAAATAATAAGTCAATTTTAAATTCATGAATATTTTTCATAAAAAGAAATCATGTTTCACTTTAAAAGTATTTTTTATGAAAAAAAAATTGATATTCAGTAGATGAATTTAATTTTAAAAATATGGTATTGTTATATAATATTTATGAAATAACCCTAAAAATCTATAAACCTAAAATATATTTTCGAATGAAAGAAAATAAAATCTAGTCTTTAGACACTAGATTATGTAATGTTTATGGTTAGGTCCTTACAGTTTATCTCATTCTAAATCTTGTAAGAATTTTTTTTATCAAGTAGTCACAACATTTTGATGTCAAGTATCAATGTGGGATGATCTTTGGGCATTTTAAAATGTAGAAAGTCAAAAATTGGCATCCATGGTGCACTATATCAGTTAGAAATGGTTTCGAGCTGGTACAATGGATCAAAATATGGTTCCTATGAGATATTCACAAAGGAACATATCACAACGGCATGCATGCATAGAAACCACAATTCCTGGAAGTTTCCAAAATAACACTACCTCATGTCTTGTAATGTCACCAACACACGACCAGTGTTACCTATGATGGGGTCATAAAACTATGTCACTTCGAATTGAATTGCTTCTCAGTTGAACATTCACACTCAAAAAGGGGAAGCTTCATCAATATTCTTATCAATCTCTCACTGAAAGTATCATCCATACTACATCACCTAATTAATATTGTCTATGTTCTATCTTCCTCTTTCTATAAAATACTTTACATAATGATAAAATGTCTCCTGAACTCGGACAATTATAGGGAACTTATAAATCAATTGGAATATTTCATTGATGCACTCCCTGATATTTTTGGTCATGTTTCAGTACCTCTTCCACTATCATATTCCAATGTCTATTTATCTTTTAGAATTTAAATCATGTTGTTATAAACTTCTTGATTATCCTGATGAATTCCTTATAATCTCTTTTCAAACCCTTATTGATCTAGATCATATGTGTCATGAAATTGATCATATTAAATATATATTAATTTTATCATTACATTTACAAAATAAAAAATAATAAATAGATTGCATACCAAGCTTCGTGGTATCCTTCTTCATAGCTTCACCATGAAAATTCTTTCATAAATTTATAGGAATGTGTTTGATATAGTATTAATGATGTGAATTTTTGGATCTCTGCATAATAGGATGTATATTTATTTCATTATTGATTTCCTGATGACCATAAGATATTTAACATATACCATGATCATAAGTTAAATGGTTTCTTATACATGTCAAAAACTAACTCCAAGATTCATATTTTTTCTACTCCACTATGGTAATTGCAAGAGATATAAGTGTAAGATTACCATCTTGGGTTGATAAAATCAATAATAAAATAGTGTGATTTCTATATAGAAAAAATTCATCAATATATATAGAATTTTTTCATAAATAAAATGTGGAAATACATGGAATGAATACCCAGAATAGATGATTAAATTTAACATGATAAGGATCATGAAACTTATATTGAGAAACATGTTATTTTTTATCAGGTGTAAGAAAAGTTAGTTTTTTAACCTCAGTATTTATAGTAATAACGACAACACTAGGTATGAGTCATCTCAATCCCCATACACCTTAATAATTTCCATCTGTTTCACTATCCATACCTTACTATAGGAAATATTGTAAACAAAATTTTTTTGTATCCTCTCATGCATAAGAGATACATTCACATATTGAAAATTCTTGATCATCACAACAATAATAGATGAAAAAAATTCATCATCCATTGATGTATGATCTTGTGTTAGGTTAGGTTTCACATAAGTATGAGATGCATCAATATTAGAAATCTTCCACCCTCAAAGAGCAGTTTCCTAAATCCCCCTTGTGATAAATCTACAATAATCACCATATTTGTCACACCATATGATGTATTTTTCCTATTTTGAATCATGAACTAAATATTTACATTTTCTATCGATATTAAATCATTTTAGTATACTTTTCATGGTATCTTTTTTTGGAAAAATCTATTCCAATGTATAATATTTTTTCCATTTGACCAAATATATCCTCTAAAACTCCCATAAACTCAGTTGTAAGTGTAATAATATTCTAATTTAATTCTGTAAAATGTATCATATCTTCTAACCAAGATGATAAAAGTTTTGGATGATTTATCATATTTCAAGGCTAGTGTAAAAATATTTCATTTCTAACAACTTCTTCCTTGACATATCTAGGTTCCTCATCATTACCGTAGTTTTCTCCTTCATCTCCAACATTAAACACTTATAAGTTATCAAAATTATCTTAGATAATATCTAGTTGATCTGTTTAGTTGTATTGTTTTTTATGATACGGAATATTCTTATATTCTTAGGATAGGCTTTATTAGATGACTCTTTTATTCCATTTTTATAATACAATTATAATGTAGAAACCTCTACATATAAATTCATTAAATCATTATCATACCATTAGTTAAATAATATTGTTTCTTATAAATATCCATCATCATCATTCAATGGATAATCTATATGGCATAGCCAATATAGGAATTATAAGTGTTGATAGATAGTAGAATAGATCTCCTAATCAAGTATCTGATTTAATTGGATATGAATTCTTGTTTGAAGTTGTATTAGGGTAAATAAATCACTTATGATAACCATTCATGTAGGTTGTCTACTATATGAATCTCCATGGTCGATTTAAATAACTTCACTACGGTAGTAGACACAATAATACATGATATTCTACTTGAAAAATGGTTTTGTGATCATGATTCCAATAGTGTAAATAATATTAACAATGAAGAATAATCATATAAGGGTTGTTCATTGAATAATTTTATAATTTTATTTCATGGTACAAGGATATAATTAAAATTTCAATAGTTTATAAACAAAATGTGAATCATCTTAAGAAGATTCCCCAAGTTTGTAAAACTAGGTCTATAGTATGGTCTGTTAATCATGCACCAGGTGATGATTGAGTTAATACCCAATCCAACTTTTTGGGGTTATTACCTAAAGGTAAATCTATTTTAGTGCCAATATCCACTTGTAATATCCATACAGTGATGTCATTACTTAGATAACCACACAATATTTACTTTACCAAAATTTTCAAATGTTTTATTATGTTTAGAATCATCCTCAATGTTTTTAATAATGTTTTTTAGTATAAATTTTAATATTTTTAAAGGTATCTAAAGATATTAATTAAATATAATGTGAATCATCTAAATCATATCACTCATGATTGTCAAAATAGGTGTGTAATTAGGCATATTTTTCATGCATGAGGTAATGATTGAGTTAATACTCAATCCTCTATTTTGAGATTATTACCCCTAGGTACACCTATGTTAGATCTTTTATCCACTTATAGTATCAAGACAGGGATTTCATTGCTCAGATAACCACACAATCATTACTTGACTTAAATTTTGGAATGTTTTCTTATGTTTATACTTATCCATAATGTTTTAATTAATCTTTCATAGTCCATATTTTAATATTTCAAAATATGTATAAATATATTAATTAATAAGAATGTGAGTAATCTAAACCATATCCTTCAGGAGTGAAAAACTAAGTGTATAGTTAGGACTCTTTATCATGCATCAGGTGACAATTTAATTATTACCCAATCTTCCCTTTTGGGGTTACTATACCTTGGTACATTTATGTCAAAGTCTTTATCCACTTATAGTATCCAGATAGTGGTGTCATTACTCGAATAACCACATAGTATTTAATTTATTAATTTTTTGATGTAAAATATTCATTATGGTGTATAATCATGTAGGGTTGAAAGTGGGAAAAGTTTCAAGTTCCTTCACAGTAACAAAGTTAGTAAATAAGTTCTTTTGATTGTTAGTAACTAAGTTACTAATTGTTAGATATTTTTTATTCATTAAGTTAGTAATTAATTAATTAATAGTTAGCTTATAGTTAATCATTATTTAATGATTATTTAACCATTATTTAATGATTAGTTAATCATATTTAAGATTATGTATTCATTAGTTAATCATTAGTTAATGAATAGTTAATTAATATTTAATCATTAGTTAATTAATAGTTTGTGAATATTTTAATTTTTTAGTTAATTATTAGTTAATCATTAGTTAATCCTAAGTTAATCATTACTTAATAATTACTTAATCATTGATTAATCATTATTTAATCATTGGTTAATCATTCATTAATCATTCATAAATAATTTGTTCATAATGTTCAGCACTTCTTCTTGGATCTTAGGGATGATCTTTCTACACCAATAAAGTGAATCACATGCGATGGAGCCTTGGAATTAATCAAGGATATATCAAAATTCCTTGATGTGTGTCTCCAGAAATGTAAATTTTCTATACTCACGCATCTGATTATCTCACAGAAGCAGAATCCCTAGAATATTGAAGCTTTGAAGAAGAGGCACCATCGAGTTTGGGGATTTAGAGGTTGGAATATTGTCTCTATAGATAAAGGGTACTTACACATAATTTTTTCATTAAATGATTACAAGGGAAAATTGATGGTCTTCAATAATGTTTCTCTAAAACTAGGCTTCCTAAAAAATCTTTATTGGGATCTATTGTTTGATCAAATGTTGTTTAACAAATCGATGACTCAAATATAGATTTTTATTCATGGTATTAGATGGTTTTTATAACATTCATGGATATTTTTGGATGTATCATCAATTTTCATCATTTTTATCAAGTTTGATAGGGATAATGAACATGTGAAATATGGATACTTTTCTCAAATTTTGGTTGAATTCCATTTTGATTCTCCTTTTATCAAGACTTTCATTCTTGCAGCCTATAAATTTACGCTTGGACTAACAATTGATTATGAGAGAGTTTCCAATCAATTCATGAAATGGAAATTCATTGGTAATGTTTCTGATAATTGTCATAGGAATCTATTGTGTTCTCTTTGTAAAAAACATAGACACTTGGATGATGTTTAGTGGAGAAATCCAAAGCTGTATGATTCTTCTTATCAAGGTGATCTAGTTTCAAATTCTCAATTGGCAGATGGGAATATTGGTGCATAATCTTATGTTTCTTCCCTTAAGTAGGGTAGGGTGGATTGGTGTTTGAAATACTATAAATTTGGATAGATTGTAGGGAAATAAAAGTTCAGGCTACCACTTAATGTCTCAAAAGAATCTTATAGGGGAAAGAAGGAGAATTTTAATGGTAAGGAGGATCAATAGGCTTCTCTCATTATTGTTCATTAACATGATATTAATGAGATGGAGAAAACTGAGAATGAGGATGTCTAGATTCTATTGATGGGTTAGATGTTCGATTTATGAACTCAAGAAATAGTAAGTGTAAGAAACACTTTTATGTTTCTTCTTATGTTTAGTTGAAGATAAATAAAGGATCTACATTCCATAGAAGCTTTGAATTTTTTAGATCTCCTTACAAAGAAATGTTGATGAGGATGATGGTACTCATCCTAATGATGATAATGTGGTTATGGACAATAAGGGGATGTCTGCAGGATATGACTATAAGTTCGCTTCAAGTTCTAAGACACCTGTAGAAAATCGAAAGCAGTGTTTTGGGTTGGAATCAAATAAGGATATAAAACAACATGTTGGTGAGACTATTTATATGATTGTAGGAACCTGATATGTGCATGATATGGTCTCTTTGAAGGATGGTCTAGTAACTCTTCCATAAATTGACACTACTAAGGTAAGAAATCATTCACTTAGTTTGACTGATATCTTAAATCAATAAAATGGAATGGAATTTTTATCTGAGGAATTTGGAAATTCCCATAGAATATGAACTAAGACTGTTAATGTAAGAATTGGTTCTGATATAAAGTTTATAATGAAGGTTCCAGGCCTGGATGTTGAATGTAGTTTTCAATTTTTGGAGGATCCCACCTCACCAGATGAGAGTACTGATCATCAGGTTGATGAAGATATTGAATGGAAAAAAACCTAAAACCTTGATAAGAGTCCATCATCTGAGGGGTAGGGGCGGTGCCCATTTTTAGTCTATAAGATTATGTCTTGGCTTACAGAATGGGGAGGCTTTGACTAGCAGCTTTTAATCTCTATTTTCTATTTTTCAAGGTTGTAATGGTGGTCTCATCAATTTTTTTTCATTGCATCCTTATGTACTTGAAATTTTCAATTCTAATAAATTTGAGTGTGTGGGATGGGTTCACAACCCACAATCAAACCTTTTCATTAATCATTATATAGTTATTACTTAATTATTATTTTATCATTAGTTAAACATTTAATAATAATTTGTTAATTATTTTTTAATTAATAGTTAATTGGTAATTGTTAAATAGTTAATTAATAGTTATTGATTAGTTAATTAATAGTTAATTATTAGTTAATTATTAGTTAATCATTAGTTAGTCATTAGTTAATGAATATTTAATTGATTTTTAATCATTAGTTATTTCATAGTTAATTTTTAGTTAATATTTAGTTATTCATTATTTAATCACCAGTTAGTCATTTTTTAATCATTCATTAATTAATTATCTATTAGTTAATCATTAATTAATTAATTAATTATTAGTTAATAATTAGTGTTTACTAATTATTATAAACTACTTAAATATATTAAATAATAATCAATTCATAATAATTATTAAATTACTAAGAGTAATTATAAGTTAATTAATTAATATTCAACCTTAAATAGTAATAATTTAATCAATAATATTAAATATTGTTTACAAATTACATCTAATTAACTAAAAACTAAGTAAATAAAATAATTAAAACAAACTAAAAACTACAAAACTAGATAAATAAATAAACACTAATATAACTTTCTCAATATTAAGTGCTACTTTTTATCAGTGCTATCTGAAAGAACTAATAAAGAGGGAATCTTTATCAACACTAGCAAAAATTATCATTAATTGTACTTTTATCATCACTAAAAATATTCTGGATAAAGTGCCCCTTTGTCAGCACGTTTTTTTAGCGATGATAAAAGTACCATTTATCAGTGATTTGTTCTAGCACTGATAAAGGAGATATTTCCTAAAAAAGTTATATATCATTTAAAATCATATATTAATATATTAATAAATTTATATTGATATAAATATAATATATCCTATTAAAGATGATTTATACAAGACAATATGCATTTACACTTAATATATATGATATTTAGTTATAAATGGATAATAAAAAAACTAAAAAGTTAATTTTAATTAATAATTTTCTAATTATTAATGATTAAAATTTATTTAATAAAAATTGGATGATATAAAAAATTATTAAATTAATGAACAATCTAAGATAATTAGAAAATATGACTTGAATTTCAAAGGACCATCACTTTTATTCTGAGTGCCTGTTTGGTCTCTATCACATATAAAATTGAAACTTTTAAAATGATCTATGAAAAAATGACCAATATGGCCCAATAAATGTTTTTTTGATGTCAAAAAATCCCAAAGGGCCTCCAAAACTGAGTTTTTTTTCAGGGGTACCATAATTTTTGAAATTTTGATAGAATTTCAACCTCATTTGAGGGAGTCTTATTATATTTTTCAATGGAGAATAAATTAATTCTTAGATCATAAAGTCATATAAATTTTATAGTTATTAGATTTTACCATTTTTCATATTATAGTGTTATTTATAATTAAATATATACATATTTTCATGCATTTTCATATAATTAATCAATTATAAAAATAAATATTTAAACATATTTATGTAAAAATATATTTTTAAATATATAAACCATATAGAAATAGATATTTATTATTAATTTATTTAAAATAAAACATTATCCATTTTATTTACCTTATAAATATGCATTAATATATATATATGTGCCTATATAATTAATGTTTATATATAAATATGTGTGTTTCAATAAACAAATATATATTTACATTTAAATTCTAATATATGTAAATTAATAAATATATGTAAATATTTATGTGTGTGTGCATGAATTATAAATTAATATGTGCATAAATATGAGTGTGTGTGTGTGTGTGTCAATATTGTGTAGATACATCATATATAAATGTATTTTTATAAATATATAAGTATCATTAAATATAATATATAAGTGTTTTTAGAATAAATATTTATAAATACATTATAAAATAATTATATCAAAATATGAAATTATATGTAAATATGCATAAATATATATATATACATGTAAATATATGTGTGTGTGTGTGTTCAATATTTATAAAATTTATATCTAAATATACAATATATATACATGTTTTTAAAATGTATATAAAAATTATTATATAAATTTATATGATTATAAGAATAAATATATAAATAAAAATGAACATTATATATATATCATAAAATGTTATATAAATCTTGATGATGCATGTCAAGACATCCCCCCCTCTAAAGGTACCCCTATGGGGTCAGCAATGAATGAAGAGAGATAATGACCCTCGAAACCCACCTTCAATAGGCCCCGAGTTAGTGAATTGCACTGATAGAATAAAATATTGCTTATGGGAGATATTACCCTCTATAATATATAGGATTGGGAGATAAGATATATCAACCGCAAAAAAACTTCATGACATTATATAAAAATAAATGAAACCAAAACAATCCCAAAATGCATGGTATAATTTAAACAAATACAATAGTCTCTTAATAAATACCCAAAATAAAATCGTAAGGCAGTAACACAGCAAAATCCCCAAGGTCCAAGCTCGTAATGTCCAAAACGGTCCACATAGTCCTCTTAGAAACCCGAAAATTGTGTGTATATATATAGGGTGAGCATACAAGTATACTCAGTAAGATCACACCCAAATTCTCTTGTGCACATGTGAAGAGATTGTAATAATTAACTAGTAATCAAACAATAGAACCAACATCACCTAAGAAGGTCAACTAACCAACCTCATCTTCACTATAGCATGCTTATCAAATAATGCATCCAAGTGTAATAATACAATAAGAATCATATCAATAGAAGGGTACCTTGTACCAATTGATCACTTGTTTGTATTTCTCACACTCTAATATTGTATTCTGTGGTGCACTCATCTACTCCTTATAACACATATCACCCGAAGATGATTAGGTCATCACATCACATCTCACTTAAAGACACTTGTGAAATCACATCACATCTCACTAGAATAGGCCTAGGCCATCACATCACATCTACAGTCGTAACCATAGTAGTGGGGTATTTTGAACATGAAAGACACCATCCTCATGACCTCATCCTACCATGGATAACCCCCACTATATCCACATCATCTCATTAAAAAATCATCACTAGTTCACTTTTCACTTATGGTTGTTATAGCCCATGCATATCAAAATTTCCTGGAAGAGATAGTAGGGAAGAGGGGGTATTCATCCATCCATCCTCGCCACTAGGATTTTGGGAGAAACACCCCCAAAAAATTTGGTTATTGGAATGTAACGTTTGGACCCGAATGCCAGTGAACGGTGCCCCGAGCCGGTTGGTTACATGCCCTCAAGCACACCTCCTTATATACTAGAGGGTGCAGACTAGCAATGAGGGTCTAGTAAGTCAGACATGGGGAGACTATACCATTTTTTATCAGAATAAGACACTAATGGAAGAAAACAACAATAAACAAGTGCAGAAGAACATAAATAACCAGAACAGTACTATGTCACATTATAGTCAAAATAGGAAATACAATAGTCCATTGAAAGGGGAAAACATGCCATGATAATTCAAGTGGAAAGTTTCTATAGTGAAACTAAAAGTAAAGACACAACGACTCCAAATCATGCCCCAAACCACATCTAGTTCCCTCATCCATGATCTATTCCCAAACAACAACCTATCTCAGGGCCTTTCCCTTATCCTGTCCTGCAATAACAAAGTCAACTCGGGTTCCAATCAGGTGACCCGAATAGGGTGTGAGAACAACTCAGTATGCCACCACCAATGGTGTCTAAAACAAGTCCAGTCAAAAGACATTGTACGCAATTCTATGAAGAAATAATTACAATGTATAATTAAATAGTTATCACATTTCCATTTATTCTTTAATCATCACATTAAACTCGGTGTAAACTCATTTCTCCCATTTAAATCATAATTCATTAAGATCATTCATTTGGTGTCGAACTCCAGGTCAAGCACCCCAAATCTCATTTAGTGTTGAACGTCATGTCAAGCACCCCAAATCTCATTCAGTGCAGATCTCTATGTATAATACCCCACATCACAAGCTTGGATAACTATGGAGGAGGAATGACGTGTCCAAGTCCCATCTTCTAAATCAATCTAGAATTCAATGTCTATCATCCACATTCGCAAATATTTAAATCATTCATTAATTCTCTAGAATTAACCACATCATTCTCTTACTAATCCAGTGATACATTAAACATACCAAAGCCCATTATTTAACCCAATAATTAACTAAGCACATAAATCATTAATTAATTCATCAATTAATTAATCAATCAACACAAATATTATTCCATAATTAATTCTTAATAATTAATTATCCAAATAAAATATCTACTTATCATAATTAATTATCAAAATTAATTATGTTTAATAAACATCATGGGACATAATTAATTCACCATTAATTATCTTACATATCCAAACTTCATCTAATAATTAATTTTTCCCAATTAATTATCTTAACACAACCAATTCAATATCTCAATTAAAGTATATCAACCCATAAAAAAATCTCCAAAACAAATATCTAATTGGGCATCCCCCATTGTTCCGTGATTAAATCATCCATTAATCATCTATATCTCCAAAGCATTAACAAGTCAAATTAACATTCTTAATTTCTCTAATTCAGAAAATCAATTATCAAGTGAAGTTATAAAATAAATAATCTCACATACACATATCAAATCCATGACTATGAGAGTTTTATTTATACCACCTACCTCAATTTGTTGATGGATGTTATCCCAACAAAAATCCCTAAAATCTGAGTGAAAAAACAACATCGATCAAGATCCGAATCTAAATCCATAAACCCAAAATTAATATCAAAAGCCTCAAGATCATAAAAATCTAGATCTACATCCACAGTCATGGATGTAGATCTCAACCCATAGGTTTAGATCCATGTAAAAAATTGAGATCTTCCATGAAAAGATCAAGGAAGGATAGAGGAAAGAACATAAGAAGAGACGGGATGAAATCCACTTACCAATAAGAGATTGGATCTTCAATCCATGATTTAGATCTCAAAGAAAGGTGTTCAAATTACCTTGGAATCCCTCCAAAAGGCTATGGAATCACCAATAATTTTTCAAGCCCGAGCCTAGGTCGAAATAGAGGGATTTTGGGGGTTAGGTTAATTTAAAAACTAATATTAGGATAATTAAAACCTCCATTCATGGTTTCTTGGGTAGGGGAACATGGTTAGGGTAAACCATGCACCAACCGTGTGGACCTCTCTATCCAGGTTTGCACGGTTATCTGGGTTTAGATGCATGGTTTTTTAAACCATGTACAAATCATCCACAACACTCTATTTATTATTTTTTCTTAAAAACTCACCCAAACACACCTCATTCCACAACTTCAAATCAAAGGTACTTAAAAACCTCAAAATTACCTATAAAATGTGCCTGAGATGACTCCAAAAAAGGTTGGGATCTTACAATCTCCCCACCTTGTAACAGCGCATCCTCGAGTTTCACTATCGAACTTCACTATGATTTTGAGCCAAAAATATTGGGTCATTGAGTCATCATGTCTGCTTCATGTTCCCAAGATTACTCTTAAACACTTCTATGTTTCCATAACACATGAAATATCAGCACAGTATTTCCCTGTTACACTTTCTCGCTGCAATCCAGCACACGAATCGGATGCTCCTCAAAGGACACATCTATCTCGAGATCAACCTCATCCACATCGATCACATGAGACAAGTCGGGGTGATACCGTCATAGTTGTGACACATGGAAAAATCATTCATAGAACTAAATTTCTATGGAAGGTATAATCGGTATGCAACCGGACCTACTCTATCCACTACCTCAAACAGTCCTACAAACTTGGGCACCAACTTGCACTGCCTCCATATCCTATGGTGACCCAACCTAGGTGACACCTGAAGGAAAACATGATAACCCTATATAAACTCTAGGGGTTGTCTCTGTCAATCAACATATGAATTCTTCCTACTATAATACATAATCATACATTTTATAATCAACTACATCAGCTCTGACATCTTCTACACGAGACTTGGCCCCCTCAGCTCTGACTCTCCCACCTCTATCCAGCATAGTAGTGATCTAAATGGTCTACCATAAAGTGCATCATATGGTTCCATCTGTATAGTTTCCTAATAACTCTTGTTATAGGCGAACTCCACTAATGCTAAGTGATTCTCCCAAGAACCACCAAAGTCAAGTATACATGCCCACAACATATTTTCTAACACCTGTATGGTACACTCCAAGTTCTCATCTATCTGTGGGTGTAAATCCATACTTAAAAAACCTGTGTGTCAAGTGCCTTCTATAAGCCCTTCCAAAATCATGAATTAAAGTGAAAATTGTGATCTGAAACTATAGTTCATGGAACCCCATGCAAACAAACTATCTCTAAAACATATAGTTCTCCCAACTATTCTACTATGAAGGTTTCCCTTATAGACAAGAAATGTGCTACCTTTGTCAATCGATCCACAATGACCCAAGTAGAATCATTATTCTGAAGTGTCCTTGGAATAACAACCACAAAATCCATATCTACATTGTCCCACTTCCATTCCAGAATAGGAAACAGCTTCAATAGACCTCCAGGTCATTGATTCTCTGTCATCACCTATAGACAAGTGAAACATCTAATTACAAACCCTGTTATCTCCTTTTTCATTTCTGCCCACCAAAACTATCTTCGTAGGTCACGATAAGTTTTTTTTAACCCCAATATATACCAACCACTTTGATCCATGAAATTATTGCATGACTTTATCTTGCATACTCATAGGCACAACAACCTGATTTTTTACATAGATGACCTCATCCTCATCTATCAACCAGTCTGAAGGTGTCTCCCCACCTTCAAGGATTTTCCTTAAGGATAAACACTCGGTATCCACATATTGCTTGTCCTTGATCCATATCAAGAGTGTAGACTCCACTACTACTGAGACTAGATTCATCCTCTCCTGACTCTCATGAACCACCACATGCATTTCCCCCAGCAAGGTCATAGTATTCCACTCTACACTCAACTCATGTACCAACTAAGTATGAGTTTTCCTGCTCAAGGCATCAGCCACACTATTCCCCTTTCTGGGTGTATATTAAAATTTAAAATCAAAGGAATTCATATACTCTACCCATATTCAATACTGAAGATTCACGTTGCAGTGTGAAAAGATATACTTCAAGCTTTTTTGATCTGTAAGAACTGTAAATTTTTCACCCAAAAGATAGTTTCACCAACACTTAAGAGCATAAACCACCAATTCCAACTCGAGGTCATGTGTGGGGTAATTTTATTCATTTTTTCTCAACTACCAAGACCCATAAGCAGTGACACGATCCACTTGCATCAACACTGCTTCGAGTTCGATCCCAAAAGTGTCACAATACACTGTGTACTCCTTGCCTGACTCAGGTAAGATAGAAATTTGTTTTAATGTCAAGCACTTATTTAACTCCTGAAAAGAATTCTTGCATGATTGTATCACCCCATGATCCCACGGTACGCTTTTCTTTGAATAATATAGTATCATGTGTTGTACGCAACTTCGAGTTCTAACACACACCACAACCAATCAAACTAGCCGTTATGAAGAGTAATCCCCACTTTTTTAAATTTTATAAATTTTATCTTTCAAAATGGACTTCATTTTTGGTTTTGGAATATCTAAATTAGCTTAGGCATAATTTTTGGTATTTTTCTGAAAACTTTCGATTTTTGATGAATAGTGAAAAAACACTGAGTTATAGTTTAAAACTGAATTTTTATTTAAAGAATTATTTATTTTATTTAAATTTAATTAAGGTAAAAATAGATACACAATACCTATATAAGTTCAATTGAATTCATTAGAGTTATTTTAGAATAATTTTAGATATATAAAACTTTTATTGAACCTTTCACCGTCTTTTACCCACCTCCTATGAGAATTTGGAAATTCACATAAAACTTAATTTTACTGCTTCTGTGAGTGGAATTTCAAAAATCTGAGAGACATAGTTAATATCAAGTAGTAAAATGTGATTCAATAAGATAAAAATAATTTTTTGTGAATAGTAACTTTTTACTTTTACTTACCACGGTTAAAAGTAATTAGGGTAACTAAGGGTAAACATGATATTAATATTACCCTAACGCATGTCCTAATTCTATTTTACAAGTTTATATCAGCCAAAAACAACCTTAGGAATAATATATTATCATTTAGGTCCACTTGGATTAGATTAAGACATTTATTATTATTTAATTCAAAGATGTGTTAAAAGAGATAAAATCAAAGTTAAATAACTAAAACATTTTAAATATAGAGTTATACATAATATAAATTAGATTATAAATATTAACTAGAAATATAAAATGATTTCCTACATAATTGTATTTTATTTATAATTTTTAGATATTAAATAATTTAATTTATTTATGACACAATGGTGATGCAATAATTACCTAATTAATGAAATATTAAAATAATCGATATGATAAATATCAAAATAAATGTAATTTGAGACTTTTTATAAATTACACTAATTTTATAGGTTAATATGAAATATTAGGATTGGTTATATAAATTTTTTTCAAAGTAATAATGTTGTTATAAATTTATCAAAAACAAAATACCCAATATTGTCAAAATTGGCATAAAAGAGTTTTTAAAACAAATATTATATTATTAATTGATATTATATTACTAAAAATCTAAGGTTCGGCCAAAGGACTTATATAATGATAGGTGTTTCATTAATGGACCACTTGGGGGTTGCTTTGAGGTTTATAGTAAGTTTATTAACTATATAATATAAAAATACAAAGCGACATGGTAAATGTCAAACTATTTAACTAAGAGTTAAATATAAATGACAAGGTTAATATAGTGACCCAAACCTATCTAAAATATATTGGTTGAAAGGATTTAGACCCATCCCCACCTTAAACTTTAAATAATCCACTTTGGATCCATTAGAAACCGAATATGAATTTATTATAAAATAATATTTCTAGCTTTTGCAAAGGTGCCCCTCACCCCTCTTATAAAATGGCACTCCCCCTTCTCTCTAATTCACTGCTTCAAAGCCTTTTGGATCAGCCAAAACCTGCCCAAATATTCTCTCAACTTCCCTAAATTCAACCTAGAGGACTTAGTTTGATCATAAATCCAACATAAGGAGCCCTTTTGATCAAATCAAAAGGAAGAACCTCAAGAAGAGGTAATGTTTTCACCACCCTCTTTCAAGTTCCTTTCTTCTTCAACTTCTTCTTTATTTGTTATTTCCATTATAAAATAATAAATCCAGTATCTTTTATATACTATTATGTTACTATAAATATGGTACAACCATATTCATTATTCTATCCATCCTTTGAATGACATGTCAACATGTGTGCGTATGCACGGCCTACTATCTCCATGTCATGGTGTAATTGTTATTCAATACGTTATTATTTGGATGGGTATAATAATGATGTTTAATTCATGTAAATAACAAATATAACATGATAATTATTATGTATATATGATATACCATCCAATTATATATTATTTTAATATCAAAATAATGATATTATAGCTCATGCGTACGTACGGATTACCGTCTCCACAAACATGTTGAGATTCATTCCCCATCGTATCCATTCGAGACTAAATTTCATTTTATGATTAAAAATAATATTTAGAGACATGATATCATTCTATATATGAATAATATACATCCCATCCATAAAAAATATGAAATAATATAAAGTAAAATGTATACATTAACACCCGAAACGACGATAATACTAAGATATTATTAACAAAGCAATGTTAAAAGATCATATATGATATCATATTAATGTATGTGATTATTTTATAATTTAATAACAATTATTTCACCATTATACAGGAGGTTAAACTACCCTCAACCAAGTAAAACTACGAGTTAAGGTTTTATTTCACAATCTCTTCATTATCCGAGGTTGTTTATACGTAATTATCTACTGGGACCTCTTTATCATCCACATCCATGTTTCTTAAAAATGTATTTCTAATCATTATTAATATTTTATAGACTATGGTTTAAAGTAGTTTATACCCTTGTTTACTTTTTATAATATGTTTATAAAGGAATCTTTCCATCGCTTTCCAAACAAGGTCCTTTTTAACCTTTTCGACAAAATTAAGGTAAGAATATCTTTTTTAACTTATACGGTGGGTGCGGTTATTTTCCACCGTTATGAAATCATCGAAGATTCCCTTAAAATCTTATAAGAATATTTTCAAAGTAAATGTTTTATTTTATAATTATATTACTTTTAGATGATTTCAAAAAAAGATATATTTCTCTCAAATAGTTTTGATTTCATCTATGTCAACATCCTTTGATGGATTTTCAGCTTATTTGAAGTTGATTTATTATGATACAAAACATCCGTATAGTATTGAATTTTTTGTGATATGTTTGATAGTGTATGTGTTATTTTTATACCATTCATGGTTTATTGATAAATTATTAACATTTCGTATGCTAGTTTTAATACGAATGTTTATGTTATGTTTAAACCTATTCGTATGAGGAATGCATTTGACTTAATAAGTGATGGGTGGATCCCGCTATAGCTTCTTGATGAATCGGTAGGTCTCATGATACAAACTAGTGTCTTGGCACAAGGCCTTGAAAAAATCTTATTTGTATTCTTGGCACAAGGCCTTGACTATGTGGTTATAATAGTCTGGCATTATGCATTCCATCATTATGAAAGTGGTTATTGATATTACATGTGATTATTCGACTAGTAGAATATCCATGTGAATAAGTAAGTGGAATTATTTAATTTTATCATTGTCATATTATTCTGAAGTTCAAGTTTAAAAGGCTTTTGTTTTAGTTATACATTTCTTTAAATTTTTATGTTTATTTATGAAAGTTTACGCTATTTTATTATCCTTATTGGGCATTTGAGCTCACCCCTTTCTATGTATTATTTTTCCTAGGATGTGAAGAAGTATTTTATGAATGGCCTGTAGGGATGGTATGAGGGGATATGAGTGTGGACTATGAAGACTATGTTGTTGTAGTTTTCATTTTATGATGTAATGTAAACTTTATGAATGTATCTAGTGATTCCAAGGCTACTAAACTAATCGGTATTTTGATACTTGATCTTTTGTGATCTTGCCAATGTTATGTAATAATGCACCGAATCTGGGTAACTGGGGTCAAGGCATTACAGTTGGTATCAGAGGAAGTTTAGTACAAACCTTGGAAGCTAGATTTAGATAAACTCTGATTAGAGCACATAGACCTAAGATGGACTTTGAGGATTAGTATAGAAGAACTTCCTAAAATTTTGGTATTGTAGAGATTTTAGGAGTTTTCTGAGAAATACATACCTATCTAGATACGAGAAGGTAGAGGTGGCTCTGGCACAGATGTACCTAGGGGTAAAACCTGAAAACACTGCTTTGAGCTAGACTCGAACGGGAACTGGTGCACGACAACGGGCATTGTTGCACTCTTGTTTACGACACTCCCGGGGGATATTCTTAGGATAATTCTCATTTTATTTACAAACCATTATGAAGGGTTTATGAGTATATACTTCCTCAAAGAAAACATTTTTAGGATTATGGATTATATCTATAAACTGTTCAATTCATGATAAGTGTTTTACAAGTTTGGATTTATGTATTGCGATTCATAAACTAATCTAGTGTATGCCATTGTTTAGAAATGGATCCTAGTGGAAGAAATGAAAACTGTATTAACGCACACACTCCATGTAGATATTTCCCTCCTTCTCAAGATAATTATAGTGGAGCTGGTGATGCAACTGGTGTTGATCAGCTAATCACCGTACTGGGACAACTCACTCAGGTTATGAATAATAACCTTACCCGTATGGAGCACCCAGATCCATAGCGTGGAGGATCAATGTTAGATCGCTTCATGAGGCAACAACCACCAACATTCAATGGGAGTAAAAATACACTAGTAGCTGAGTAATGGATAAATTCCTTAGAGAAAATATTTTATGCCTTGGGGAGTAGTGAAAGAGAAAAAATTATCATGGCAGTTTACCGCCTCACTGGAGATGTTGATCAATGGTGCTCATTGATTCAAAACACTAAGGAAGATGATGAAGTATCAGATATGTAATAGAAAGGGTTCAAAGAGATTTTCTAAGAAAAATACTTTCCTCGTGACCATCGAGAAAATATTGAAAGTCAATTTCTGAGCCTGAGACAAAAGGAGGATGAGAATGTCGCAAAGTATGAGGCTAACTTTACAAGGTTAGCGAGGTATGCTACAAATTATATACGTAACCCAATAAGTAATATTGATCATTTCTTTTATGGGTTAAAACCATTTCTCCATCAATCATTAGTCTCACAAACCTTCTCGTTGTATGGAGATATTGTTTCATGCGCTATCAAGATAGAAAAATAATTCTCTAAGTCTTATGACTTTAAAGCAAAGCAAGGGAAGAAGAGATCTGTTGATCACTCTAGAAATGAAAATAAGGGGAATAAGGGAAAAGTTGAATATCCATCCTATAGTAAATGTGGGAAGAAACACCATGGTACCTGCTTGAAAGGAATGGGAGTCTATTACAAGTGTGGTGAAAAATTCCACCAAGCTCGTGATTGCAAGGGGAAGAAAGAATCTATCGATGTTCAATGCTACAACTGCAGGGAGATGGGACATTATGCAAATGAATGTCCTAAGCTTCAGGGGAACTTACCTCAGAAAAGGACAAGGGATCAAGGCCAAGCTTATTGTAACAGCCCAAGATTTTATAAAAACTATTCTTTTTAATTTCATTAATGTCTTGTGTTGTACGCTACACCAAACGGAGATTTCACAACACGCATCCTTGACTTGCCTTGCATTACACACAATCAAGACCTTCCTCGATAGCGTGTGTAGTACGCAATAAAGAGTTTCACTAAACAACAATATGCTATTAAAATATTATTAAAACTAGCCGTTATGAATAGTAATAACCACTTTTTGAAATTTTGTAAATTTTATTTTTCAAAATGGAATTCATTTTTGGATTTGTAATATCAAAATTAGCTTAAGGTGAAATTTTGGTACTTTTCGGATAACTTTCATTTTCTGATGAATAGTGAAAATTACTAAATTTTAATTAAAAACAACCTTTTTAATCGAAATAATTAATAGTGATAAATTATTAATTTGAGTGGTTTTAAATTATATTTAGAATATATTTTTACAATTTAATACAATGTTTTTCATTGGATGCAATTTCACATTTAAACCAGACATAAAAAAGTGTCAATCTTTTGATAGTTATTATCTCTTAAGAACACGCTATTTGTTTTGACGACGGGAATTAATTTTTAAATTAATTAATTCAACTGATATTTTTTGAATTTGGTAAAATAGACATCATTTTTGAGTTCATAATATCAAATATATCTTAGGCCTAATTTTTGGTATTTTTCTGGAAACATTCATTTTTTTGATGAATAGTGAAACCACTAAGTGGTAGTAAAAATAATGAATTTTTCATAAAACTTAATTTTATCGCTTCTGTGAGTGGAATTTCAAAAATCCAAGAGACACGGTTGATGTCAGTAAGTAAACTGTGGTTCAATGAGATGAAAATAATTTTTGGTGAATACTAACTTTTTACTTTTTTTACCACGGTTAAAAGTAAATAGGGTAATTAAGGGTAAAAATGATATTATTATTACCCTAACACATGTCCTAATTCTATTTGATAAGTGTAATTCGACCAAAAACAACCTTAGGAATAAAATATGACCATTTAGGCCCACTTGGATTAGATTAGGACATTTATTAATATTTAATTCAAAGAAGAGTTAAAAGAGTTAAAATCAAAGTTTATTTACTAAAAAAAATTTAATATAGGGTTATACATAAGATAAATTAGATTGTAAATATTCATTAGAAAGATCATAATATTTTCTACATAATGGTATTTTATTTATAATTTTTCGACATTAAATAATTTAATTTATTTATGACACAACGATGATGCAGTAATTACCTTATTAATGAAATATTGACATAATTGATGTTATAAATACCAAAATAAATTTAATTTGGGTCTTTTTATGAATTACACTAATTTTCTAGGTTAATATGACATGTTAGTATTTATTTAATTAACTTATTTCGAACTAATCATTCTGTTATGATTTTCACAAAAATCAATTACTAAATAGTGTCAAAATTGACATAAAATAGTTTTTAAAACAAATATTATATTATTAATTGTTATTTTATTCCTAAAAATCTAAGGGTCGGAAAAATGACTTATATAAGGTTATATATATTAATAATAAACAACTTGGGGTTCGTTTGGCTTGATATAGTAAGTTTATTAACCTTATAGTGTAAGAACACAAGAAGACACGGTAAAAGTAAAATTATTTAACTTAATGTTAAATCTTTGTGATAAGGTTAAAATAGGAACCTAAATTTGTCTAAATTCTATTTTATGAGAGTATTTCGACCCATCCCCACCTTATCTTCTAAATAAATCAATTTGGAGCTATTTAAAACCGAATTTGGCTTTATAATAAAATAATATTTTTACTTATTCCAAAGGTACCCCTCTCCTCCCTTATAAAAGGGAACCTCCTCCCTCTCTTCCTCACACCACTTTGAGCCTTCAAGATAGGCCAACCCCTAAAAAATTATCTTCTCCACTTCCCTAGAAACATCCTAGAGGTTCTGTTCTTCCTCAAAGACCAATTTTAGTGCCCTAAAATGAGATCTCAAAGAGGCGCTTCAAAGAAGAGGTAATGTCCGTTACCGATTCTTTCAACTTTATTTCTTATTCCACTTATTCTTCTTAGGTTGTTTCATTATGAAGTAATAACATCAGTATCACTCATATACTGATATGTTATTATAAGTATGAAACAACCCTATTTCACCATCTATCCATCCTACGGAAAACGAAATCACCGCGCGTGCATACGTACGGAATACCGTCTCCACGCCGTGGTGAAATCTATTTTCCCCCACCACCTTACTTGGATGGGTATAATGGTGAAAATAATAACTATCTATGATTATTTTAAAGTGATATTGATTCTGAAATAGTATACATACACTCCAATACAGTCCCACGATCATGAGAACAATATCATCGCTCGTGCGTACGTACGGACTACCGTCTCCACGACACGATGAGATTCATTCTCCACTTTAACCATTCATGAATGATTATAAAGTATATATAATAGGTAATCATGAAATATATGACATAATAATGATACTGAATTTATGTGTACATATATGTATGTCATCTACTTAATTCCATTCAACTCAATAAGGAAACAAAAATAGTGTTCATGCATACGTACGGCCTACCGTCTCCATGAACGGTGTATTTCATTCCATTTAATGATTTATTATATATATGTATATTCTGAATATATATTATATATAAATCATGTTTTATATTATGGAATTAATTAATCATGATCTAAGTAATCATATGAATAATTACAAGTCAAAACACGGACGACAAAGAAACCAATTTTACCCAAAACGCTTTTTAACATGGAATTTACAAAAGAACGGGTAATATAAAGTCATAAGTGAACCATATATGATATAATAACAATGATTACGATTCTTTAATAAGTCAATGACATTATTTAAATCATTATATAGGAGTTTCGGACACTTACGAAGCAAATTAGACCTAAGGTAAGGGAAATATCACAATCTCATTTTTATCCAAGATTGTTTATACTTTGGTATTTACTAGGGTGTATTTTATCATCCAAATCCATGTTTCCTCAATATGTAATATTATTTCCATCCACATACAATTTTTTAAATCCAATTTTACCCTTCGGTGAGTTTTTAGTAAAAGATATGAAAGGAATCTTTTGTCGTTTTTCATACGAGGTACTTTTTGACTTTTCCGACAAAAGTACGAGAAGAATGTTTTTTTTAACTTATACGGCATGAATGGATTTTTAAAACATTATTTCCAAGAATCTTACTTTACAAGTTTTAAATTTTCTTTTTAATAAACTTCTTTTATTTTAGAATTTTATGACATATTAAGAAAGGAAAAGTGTTTTTGAAGTAGAAAGGTTATTTTCCTCAAGAATGGAGTTCAAGTGTTTTATCAAAATTATTTTCCATCTAAGATAATATAGGGTTCTATTTCTATCCCTATTATTACATGGATTTGATTATGTTGTGATGGAAATATTTTTATGAATTCCTTTATCTTATATGAATCGTTTTATGATGTCATGTTGTTTAAGAATCCCATTTTTACTACATGGGTTATGCAATGATGTATGATTTATGATTTTGTGGCACACATAAGAATGGTATCATTATGAGATGGGTGGGACCTAAATCTCCCTCAAATTCATTGGGTAAAGATTTTATATCTCATGAGATAGACATGGCTGGAACGGTAGGTTATGCCAGTTCAGTAAAACAGGACTGAAACGAGGAGTGAACTCGGTTCAGAAATGGACTTTGTCCACTAAGATAGTCTTGGAAAAGAGTATTGACTAATAAGAAATGATTCTATATGATTATGTGTGTATGCCACAAAGTTTCATGTTTTAAGTTATGATTATTGGGATTACATTTCACTACTATGATTTATCCCATGTTATGATATTATGATCTCTTTTGCAGGTTAAGATTTCAAAAAGTTATGTTCTTATGTATATGATGTGATTTATATTTCTTTTGTTTACCCTTACTGAGCATTTGAGCTCACCCATTTATGTTTTCTTTTCCCCATGATATAAAGAAAGGTTTTAGGTAAAAAAGGGGAAGATATTTATGGGAGATGTTGAAGATATTTCACCATGATTAGAAGATTATATTCCGAGTTTCCAAAGACACTAAACTATTACGGTCCTTGTGTGTGTGTTTTTGTTATGTACTAAGTATTCTGCAAAAGTAATGTAATGTCCATGTACGTTAGGCTTCGGGTCTCTACAGTTGGTATCAGAGGAAAGGTTTAGTCAACCTTTGGAAACTAGGATGCGAAAACTTTAGTGAGATCCCTAGAGATATTTCTAAGGTATGTCTATGGATATCCCCAAGGATAAGTATACGTATAGGATACAGTCCTAGAACTACGGTAACGATCATATAATTTAACCTAAGATGTTAGATATTGAGGATACTCCCCCTTTATTATGTTGTTTTCCCTAGCATGATTTTTTGCCGCTCACACTATTCTTTTTGGGTTTTAGACGATGGTTGGAACCCGAAGGAACCGTGTTGATCAATGCAATGGACAATGCAATGATTGTCCTCCTGAACAAACAAATTTTATGGGAGATGGAGTGGAAAATCTTATTGCTATACTTACACAAGCTATGAATCATTCTGGACATCCAAATGAGAAGAGAAGGGAACAATATTCTATTGATTTCTTCATGAGTAAACGTCCACCTTCTTTTAGTGGGTCTTCTGATCCACTTGTTGCTGAACAATGGATCAGTACTAATGAAAAGATATTTTCAGTTCTTCAATGTTCTGAACATGATAAAGTCATCTTAGTAGTATATCGTTTGGAAGGTGATGCTGATCAATGGTGGAATCTTATCAAGAATACGAGGCAAAGAGATGAAATTGAGTCCATGGAATGGGACGATTTCAAGAACTTATTTTTCAATAAGTACTTCCCTCATATTATTCGAACAATGATGGAGAAGGAGTTTCTTGAACTAAAGAAAAAGGATGATGAATCTTTTGGTATATACGAAGCGAATTTTACGAGGCTTGTAAGGTATGCATCTGGATTTATCATCCAACCTGAAAGTAAAGTTGATCGATTCTTCAGTGGCTTAAAACCAAATCTTCGAAGGGTATTAGCTATAAGAGACTTCAGTAGCTATGAAGAAATTGTGCGTTGTGCTATCAAGGTAGAAATGGAAGTTGGTGTTACTTATCAATCTCATAGTTTTGACAAGAAACGAAAGATGGAGTTTAAGGAGAAATCTCAGAATAATGGTGAAAAAAGATGAATGTTTCCTTATGCTCAAAGTGTGGAAATAAGCATGGTGGAGATTGTCTAAAAGGGACAAGTAAATGTTTCAAATGTGGAAAGGAAGGTCATCGGGCATTTGAATGCCGAAATGATGGGAATAAGATGTCTAATGATGCAAACAAAGGAAGGGATACATAGAATGAACCTACTACACTTCAAAGCTTCAAGTGCAAGGAAATGGGGCATTATGCTAATAAATGACCTAATCCAAGGGTTAGTGATGATCGACATGAGCAACCACTTAAGGCAAAGGACAAAGGGAAGTCACATGCGATCACCATTGGCGATGTTGAATATGACAACGATGTGGTGGAATGATTAAGTGTTTGTGTAATGGGATTCAAAAATAATGTTGTATATAGTATCGTGGAATATTGGAATATTTATGTATTGGTCTATTGTGGTTTCAATAATTTTATGGCATCGGTAACCATGAAAAGTGATTGAAATATTTTTGGAAAGAAGATGATATGCACATAATGAAGGGATAAAGAGAATCTAATATGTTTGATAGTATTCATGAGCTCATGATTGATATAAGGACTAAGTGATATCATGGTTTGAGGATATATAATTTTGAGGATTTTGGTATGTGGAAAGTGTTAACTTTTAACTGCATTCATGTTTTCACTAAGGTTCAATGGATATTCATTCTTCAAGAGAATATATGATTAAGGTATTCACATCTTTGTAATTTGACCAACAAGATATATCTTATGATATATGGGGGATAAATGATGGCATTCACGTGATCATTTTCTTTATACTATGAGCTTGGACCGAATTATTTTAGATAAGCCTAAAGATTGCAATGGATTATGTTGGACATAAGTTAGTATTATTTAAGGATAATTTTTTTTGATATTGTTGATGGGATGTTATAGTAATATAGCTTTAGAAAAAGGACAACTTGCAGGATGGGTGACAGCCCATCGCGTTGGACAAGGCCGTGGGAATCGAACCCACAACCGAAGTGTGACTGACCTTTATCGCCTACCACTGGCCTACAGGAAGTCCCTGTTTAGTAGAAACTAGTTTTATTATATTAAGCAGTATGATATATAAAGTATAAGTCCATTTTAGGAACCATATATGATTAATCTCACTATAGATGGGCTTATGTATTTTTTGATAACTTTTCTAACCTTTTGTTTGAGACAGATGGAATGACCCATCATTCTATCACATGATCTGCTAACACATCACGAATGACAAATTAAACTTAATTTCCTTAAGATATGAAGTGGAAATTTTCCAAAGAACGACAAACGGTGAGACTATACCAAAATCACAAAAGTATTTCTTCTAATCCCAATTTCATCAACTTTAGGGAAATGATCTTGAAAACCAAAAATGTTGTCCTAGTGCTCTTATATCTGATGAATCAGATGGTACCTTAGATCGTCACAAATTTATGGCTTTGTGATTGCTGGATTTTCCATAGCCATGTTCTCTACCACTCTCCATTAGAACATGATGGTTAGATTTCTCTTCAATATCCATATTTTCACCTATGTGGAACCCCAGTGATTAGTTTATTTGGGTAACCATTACGTTTCATGCTTTTGTTTTTAAATATTGGTTTTGGTATTCCTTTTTACATTGTGGGTTTCTATTAAAGAAACTTTCGAATAGAAAACCACTTATAACCCAGACGAATTTCGAGGGCGAAATTCATTTTAAGGGGGGTAGAATGTAACAGCCCAAGATTTTATGAAAAATATTCTTTTTAATTTCATTAATGTCTTGTGTTGTACGCTACACCAAAATGATATTGCACAACACGCATCCTTGACTTGCCTTGCATTACATGCAATCATGACCTTCCTCGATAGCGTGTGTAGTACGCAATAATGAGTTTCACTAAACAACAATATGCTATTAAAATATTATTAAAACTAGTCGTTATGAATAGTAATAACCACTTTTTGAAATTTTGTAAATTTTATTTTTCAAAATGGAATTCATTTTTGGATTCATAATATCGAAATTAGCTTAGGGTGAAATTTTGGTACTTTTCGGATAACTGTCATTTTCTGATGAATAGTGAAAATTACTAAATTTTAATTAAAAACAACCTTTTTAATAGAAATAATTAATAGTGATAAATTATTAATTTGAGTGGTTTTAAAGTATATTTAGAATATATTTTTACAATTTAATACAATGTTGTTCATTGGATGTAATTTCACATTTAAACCAGACATAAACAAGTGTCAATCTTTTGATAGTTATTATCTCTTAAGAGCATGCTATTTGTTTTGACGACGGGAATTAATTTTTAAAGTAATTAATGAAACTTATATGTTTTGAATTTGGTAAAATAGACATCATTTTTTAGTTCATAATATCAAATATAGCTTAGGCCTAATTTTTGGTATTTTTCTGGAAACTTTCATTTTTTTATGAATAGTGAAACCACTAAGTGGTAGTAAAAATAATGAATTTTTCATAAAACTTAATTTTACCACTTCTGTGAGTGGAATTTCAAAACTCCGAGAGACACGGTTGATGTCAGTAAGTAAAATTTGGTTCAATGAGATGAAAATAATTTTTGGTGAATAGTAACTTTTTACTTTTTTTACCACGGTTAAAAGTAAATAGGGTAATTAAAGGTAAAAATGATATTATTATTATTACCCTAACACATGTCCTAATTCTATTGGATAAGTTTAATTCGACCAAATACCACCTTAGGAATAAAATATGACCATTTAGGCCCACTTGGATTAGATTAGGACATTTATTATTATTTAATTCAAAGAAGAGTTAAAAGAGTTAAAATCAATGTTTATTTACTAAAACATTTTTAATATCGTGTTATACATAAGATAAATTAGATTGTAAATATTCATTAGAAAGATAATAAGATTTCCTACCTAAGGGTATTTTATTTATAATTTTTAGACATTAAATAATTTAATTTATTTATGACACAACGATGATGCAGTAATTATCTTATTAATGAAATATTGACATAAGTGATGTTATAAATACCCAAATAAATGTAATTTGGGATTTTCTATGAATTAAACTAATTTTATAGGTTAATATGACATGTTAGTATTTATTTAATTAACTTTTTTTGAACTAATAATTCTGTTATGATTTTCACAAAAATCAATTACTAAATAGTGTCAAAATTGACATAAAATAGTTTTTAAAAAAAATATTATATTATTAATTGTTATTTTATTCATAAAAATATAAGATTCGGACAAATGACTTAGATAAGGTTATATATATTAATAATAAACAACTTGGGGTTCTTTTGGCTTGATATAGTAAGTTTATTAACCTTATAGTGTAAGAACATAAGAAGACACAGTAAAAGTAAATTTATTTAACTTAATGTTAAATCTAAATGATAAGGTTAAAATAGGAACCTAAACTTGTATAAATTATATTTTATGAGATGATTTATACCCATCCCCACCTTAGCTTCGAAATAAATTAATTTGGAGCTATTTAAAACCGAATATAGATTTATAATAAAATAATATGTTTAGTTATTCCAAAGGTACCCCTCTCCTCCCTTATAAAAGGGCACCTCCTCCCTCTCTTCCTCACACCACTTTGAGCCTTCACTCTCAGCCAAACCCTGAAAAATTCTCTTCTCCACTTCCCTAGAAACATCCTAGAGGTTCTGGTCTTCCTCAAAGACCAATTTTAGTGCCCTAAAAGGAGATCTCAAAGAGGCACTTCAAAGAAGAGGTAATGTCTGTTACCGATTATTTCAACTTTATTTCTTCTTCCACTTCTTCTTCTTAGGTTGTTTCATTATGAAGTAATAACATCAGTATCACTCATATACTGATATGTTTTTATAAGTATTAAACAATCCTATTTCACCATCTATCCATCCTACGGAAAACGAAATCACCGCGTGCGCGTACGTACGGAATACCGTCTCCACACCGTGGTGAAATCTATTTTCCACCACCACCTTACTTGGATGGGTATAATGGTGTAAATAATAACTATGTATGATTATTTTAAAGTGATATTGATTCTTAAATAGTATACATACACTCCAATACAGTCCCACGATAATGAGAACGATATCATCGCTCGTGCGTACGTACGGACTACCGTCTCCACGACGCGATGAGATTCATTCTCCACTTTAACCATTCATGAATGATTATAAATTATATATAATAAGTAATCATGAAATATATGACATAATAATGATACTGGATTTATGTGTACATATATGTATGTCATCTACTTAATTCCATTCAACTCAATAAGGAAACGAAAATAGCATTCATGCGTACGTACGGCCTATCGTCTCCATGAACGGTGTATTTTTTCCATTTAATGATTTATTATATATATGTATACTCTGAATACATATTATATATAAATCATGTTTTATATTCTTTAATTAAGTAATCATGATCTAATTAATCATATGAATAATTACAAGTCAAAACACGGACGACAAATAAAACAATTTTACCCAAAACGCTCTTTAACATGGAATTTACAAAAGAACGGGTAATATAAAGCCATAAGTGAACCATATCTGATATAATAACAATGAGTATGATTCTTTAATAACTCAATGACATTATTTAAATCATTATACCAGAGTTTCGAACACTTATGAAGCAAATCGAACCTAAGGTAAGGGAAATATCACAATCTCATTTTTATCCGAGATTGTTTATACTTTGGTATTTACTGGGGTGTATTTTATCATCCACATCCATGTTTCCTCAATATGTAATATTATTTCCATCCACCTACAATTTTTTAAATCCAATTTTACCCGTCGGTGAGTTTTTAGTAAAAGATATGAAAGGAATCTTTTGTCGTTTTTCATACGAGGTACTTTTTGACTTTTCCAACAAAAGTACGAGAAGAATGTTTTTTTTAACTTATACGGCATGAATGGATTTTTAAAAAATTATTTCCAAGAATCTTCCTTTACAAGTTTTAAAGTTTATTTTTAATCAACTTATTTTAGTTTAGAATTGTATGACATATTAAGAAAGGAAAAGTGTTTTTGAAGTAGAAAGGATATTTTCCTCAAGAATGGAGTTCAAGTGTTTTATCAAAATTATTTTCCATCTAAGATAATATAGGGTTCTGTTTCTATCCCTATTATTACATGGATTTGATTATGTTGTGATGGAAATATTTTTATTAATTCTTTTATCTTATATGAATTGTTTTATGATGTCATGTTGTTTAAGAATCCCATTTTTACTACATGGGTTATGCAATGATGTATGATTTATGATTTTGTGGCACAATTAAGAATCGTATCATTATGAGATGGGTGGTACCTATATCTCCCTCCAATGCATTGGGTAAAGATTTTATATCTCATGAGATAGACATGGCTGGAACGGTAGGTTATGCCGGTTCAGTAAAACAGGACTGAAATGAGGAGTGAACTCGGTTCAGAAATGGACTTTGTCCACTAAGATAGTCTTGGCAATGAGTCTTGACTAATAAGAAATGATTCTCTATGATTATGTGTGTATGCCACAAAGTTTCATGTTTTAAGTTATGATTATTGGGATTACATTTCACTACTATGATTTATCCCATGTTATGATATTATGATCTCTTTTTCAGGTTAAGATTTCCAAAAGTTATGTTCTTATGTATATGATGTGATTTATATTTCTTTTGTTTACCCTTACTGAGCATTTGAGCTCACCCTTTTATGTTTTCTTTTCCCCAGGATATAAAGAAAGGTTTTAGGTAAAAAAAAGGGAAGATATTTATGGGAGATGTTGAAGATCTTTCACCACGATTAGAAGATTATATTCTGAGTTTCCAAAGACACTAAACTATTACGGTCCTTGTGTGTGTGTTTTTTTTATGTACTAAGTATTCCGCAAAAGTAATGTAATGTCAATGTACGTCAGGCTTCAGGTCTCTACACTTATGATATCACTACTGCTGTGGTAGAAGCTCTGAAAGACGTGGTGGTAGGTAATTTAATGGTTTCCTCAAGTTTAGCCAATGCTTTATTTGATTCTGGATCATCAAATTGTTTAATATCATCCCAGTTTTCTAAGAAAATTATATATTTACAATTTGATTTAAAAAGGGAGTTGTCAGTTAAAACTCCTAAGGTAAGTATAATTACGACAAAGTTTTGTGAATCAGTCCCTATTTGAGCACATAAATATTCTTTATATGTCGATATCATCGTCATACCTATGATTGAGTTTGATATAATCCTCAGTATGGATTGGATTTCGGACCATGATGTGAAGATTTATTGTAAGAAGAAGGAGGTTACGATTTTTGATGATGATGATAAGGAACACCTTATCTTTAGAGTAGAGTCTTCACCACCTAATTCTTATCTTGATCCACCCCCAGTATCTCAACTAAATTCAATTATTGGGGAGGAAGAGAATGAAATGATTGTGGGTGAGGAAAGGAGTTTTCAAATATATGATGTACCTATTGTGAAAGAATATGTAGATGTGTTTCCAGAAGATTTACCAGGACATCCTCTAGAAGGAGAAATTGAGTTTTCCATTGATTTAATTCCAAGTTCAAGGCCCATATCGAAGACCCCTTGTAGAATGTCCATTGTGGAATTAGTTTAACTAAAGAAAAAAATAGAATAATTGAGTAATAAGGGATTTATTCGATCTAGTGTTTCTCCATGGGGAGACCCTATCCTTTTTGTTAAGAATAAAGTTGGATCTATGTGGTTATGTATCGAATATAGGGAAATCAATGCTATAACAATAAAGAACAAGTATCCCCTACCTCGCATTGATGATTTATTTGACCAACTATATGGAGCTCAATACTTTTCAAATATTGAACTTCGATCTGGATACCATCAGTTGTGTAGGAATAAGGAATACATTCCAAAGACAGCATTTTGAACCAGGTACAGGCATTACGAGTTTATGGTAATGCCTTTTGGATTGACTAATGCACCCTCTGTATTCATGGATCTAATGAATAGAGTTTTCAAGGAATATCTTGATGATTTTTTAGTGGTATTTATTAATGATATCTTGGTATACTCCAAAAGCTATGAAGATCATGAAAATCGCTTGCGCATTATCCTGAAGACTCTTAGAAGAAATTAATTATATGGGAAGTTTATCAAGTGTGAATTCTGGATTCAAGAGATTTCTTTTCTTGGCCATATTGTCTCTAAGGATGGAATTTATGTTGATCCTTCTAATACAAGATCAATCCAAGAATGGATAGCACCAACGAGTATAATCGAGGTACGCAGTTTTATTGGTTTAGATGGTTATTATCAGCGCTTCGTCTACAATTTCGCTTGATTGGCTAACCCATTAACGAAGCTCACATGAAAAGGGGTTAAATTTGTTTGGAAAAAAGAGTTTGAAGAATTTTTTGAAGAACTGAAGATAAGATTAGTCAATTCTCCTGTATTGACTCTACCATCGGGGAATGATGGGTTCGTTATATATAGTGATGCATCGAAGAAAGGACTTGGTTGTGTCCTTATGCATAATGATAGGGTTATTACCTATGTATCACGACAGCTGAAAAATCATGAGAAAAACTATCCTACTCATGATATTGAGTTAGCTGCTGTAATATTTTCTTTGAAGATATGGAGACATTATCTCTATGGTGAAAAATGTGAGATATATACCGATCACAAAAGTTTGAAGTATATTTTCTCACCGAAAGAACTCAACATGAGGAAAAGGAGATGGATTGAACTACTCAAGGATTATGATTGCACGATACACTACCACTCGGGGAAGGAATATAAGGTGGCAGATGCTTTGAGCAGAAAGGATCATGGTGTTTTGAACAAGATGAGAGTTGAAAAGTATCCTATATTCATGGATCTAGTAAAGATGGATATGGGAATCACCATGGAAGGTGAAACATCAATACTTTTTCAAATGGTTGTCAAACCATCATTACTAGAAAGGATAAAGATTTCTCAGACCGGCGATGAAGAGTTTAAAAATAAGATTAAAGCTGTGAATGATGGGACATTGAGTGACTTTGTATATGAAGATGGAATTTTGAAATATGGGAAGAGACTTTGTGTTCCCGATATACCTGATCTAAAAAGGGAATTTTTGGATGATGATCATAGTTCCAATTTCTATATACACCCTCGGAGCACCAAAATGTATAGAGATTTGAAGGAACATTTTTGGTTGGACAACATGAAGAGGGAGATTGCTGATTTTGTGTCAAGATGTATGGTTTATCAACAAGTGAAAGCTGGAAGGCAATAGCATGGAGGAGTCATGCAACCTCTTCCCATAACTAAGTGGAAATGGGATAATATCATGATGGAATTTGTCATGGGGCTACCAAAGACTCTTATAAGGAACATTGCAATATGGGTTATTATTGATCGTCTTACCAAGTCAGCACATTTTCTTGCTATACGAGAGGATCTACCACTTGAACGTCTAGAAAGACTATATATTAATGAAGTTGTGAGACTTCATGGAGTACCCCTATCGATTGTTTCTGATCGTGATCCCCATTTTACTTCAAGATTCTGGAAAAATCTTCAGAAATCCCTGGATACTGAACTTCATTGGAGCACTGCCTACCCCCCTCAAACAGATGGACAATCAGAATGGACAATTCAAACCTTAGAAGACTTGTTGATATCCTTCTCACTTGATTTTCAGGGTATGTGGGATCAGTATTTACCTCTGGTGGAATTTTCCTATAACAATAGCTTCCATTCAAGTATTCGGATGGCACCATATAAAGCATTATATTGAAAGAGATGTCGCACACCAACCTGTTGTGATGAAATTTGGGAAAGAAAACTCTTAGGCTCAGAACTCGTGGAGGAAACGATGGAAAAGGTGAAGGTAATCCAAAACCACATCAAGGCAGCTCAAAGTTGGCAGAAGAGCTATGCCGACAACCGAAAGAAGGATTTGGAATTTTAGGTAGGAGATCATGTTTTCTTGAAGGTATCTCCATGGAAGGGAGTTATACATTTCAGTAAGAAAGGTAAATTGAGTCCAAGGTACATAAAACCTTTTGAAATTCTAGAATGAATTGGGGTTGTAGCTTATCGTTTGGCAATGCTGCCAAATCTCTCCAAAGTTCACGATGTGTTACACGTATCGCTGTTGAGAAAATACATGCCTGACCCAACGCAAGTACTCACTTATGAGGAAGTAGAACAGGAACCTGATCTGTCTTATTGCGAAGAGCCCGTCAGGATTCTTGATAACAGAGAAAAAGTGCTGAGAAACCGGATGACTCGTCTGGTAAAAGTTCTATGGAGAAACCATAAGATGGAAGAGGCAACGTGGGAACCCGAGGAACTTATGATGAAGAACCACCTGAGTCTTTTTATGTAGTAATATTCTAGAAATTTTGAGGATGAAATTATTTGAAGGTGGGGAGAATGTAACACCCCAAGCTTCCACAGTATGATTTTCTTTGAATAATACAGTAGCGTGTGTTGTACGCAACTTCGAGTTCTAACACACACCACAACCAATCAAACTAGCCGTTATGAATAGTAATGCCAACTTTTTGAAATTTTATAAATTTTATCTTTCAAAATGGACTTCATTTTTGGTTTCGGAATATCAAAATTAGCTTAGGTTGAATTTTTGGTATTTTTTTGAAAACTTTCAATTTTTGATGAATAGTGAAAAAACACTAAGTTATAGTTTAAAACCAAATTTTTATTTAAATAATTATTTATTTTATTTAAATTTAATTAAGGTAAAAATAGATACATAATACCTATATAAGTTCAATGTAATTAATTGGAGTTAGTTTAGAATAATTTTAGATATATAAAAATTTTATTGAACTTTTCACCGTCTTTTACCTTCCTCCTAGGAGAATTTGGAAATTCACATAAAACATAATTTCACCACTTTTGTGAGTAGAATTTAAAAAATCTGAGAGAAACGGTTAATATCAAGGAGTAAAATGTGGTTCAATAAGATAAAAATAATTTTTGTTGAATAGTAACTTTTTACTTTTATTTACCACGGTTAAAAGTTAATAGAGTAATTAAGGGTAAAAATGATATTAATATTACCCTAACACATGTCCTAATTCTATTGTACAAGTGTATATCTACCAAAAACAACCTTAGTAATAATATATTATCATTTAGGTCCACTTGGATTAGATTAATACATTTATTATTATTTAATTCAAAGATGAGTTAAAAGAGATAAAATCAAAGTTAAATAACTAAAAAAATTTAATATCGGTTATACCTAAGATAAATTAGATTATAAATATTCATTATAAAGATAAAAATATTTAATACATAATGGTATTTTATTTATAATTTTTATACATTAAATAATCTAATTTATTTATGACACAATGGTGATGCAGTAATTACCTAATTAATGAAATATTAAAATAATTGATATTATAAATATCAAAATAAATATAATTTGAGACTTTTTATAAATCACACTAATTTTATAAGTTAATATGACATATTATTATTGGTTATATAAATTGTTTTCTAATTAATAATGCTGTTATGAATTTATCAAAAACAAAATACCCAATAGTGTCAAAATTGACATAAAAGAGTTTTTAAAACAAATATTATATTATTAATTGATATTCTATTCCTAAAAATATAAGTTTTGGCCGAAGGACTTATATCATGATATTTTTATCATTAATGGACCACTTGGGGGGGTCTCTTGGAGGTATATAGTAAGTTTATTAACTATATAATATAAAAATAAAAAGAGACATGGTAAATGTCAAACTATTTATCTTAGAGTTAAATATAAATGATAAGGTTAATATAGTGACCCAAACCTATCTAAAATATATTGGTTGAAAGGATTTAGACCCATCTCCACCTTAACCTTTAAATAATACACTTTGGAGCCATTAGAAACTGAATATGAATTTATTATAAAATAATATTTCTAGCTTTTCCAAAGGTGCCCCTCACCCCTCTTTTAAAATGTCACTCCCCATTATCTCTAATTGACACCTTCAAAGCCTTTTGGATCGGCCAAACCCTACCCAAATATTCTATAAACTTCCCTAAATTCAACCTAGAGGCCTTAGTTTGATCATAAATCCAACCTAAGGATCCCTTTTGATCAAATCAAAAGGAAGAACCCGAAGAAGAGGTGATGTTTTCACCACCCTCTTTCAAGTTCCTTTCTTCTTCAACTTCTTATTTCTTTGTTATTTCTATTATAAAATACTAAATCCAGTATATTTTATATAATGTGATGTTATTATAAATATTTTACAACCATATTCAGTATTCTATCCATCCTTTTAATGACATGTCACCATACGTGCGTACGTACGGCCTACCATCTCCAAGTCGTGGTGTAATTGTAATTCAATACGTTATTATTTGTATGGGTATAATAATGATGTGCAATTCATGTAAATAATAAATATACCATGATAATGATTCTGTATATATTATATACCATCCAATTATATTTTATTTTAATATCATAATAATGATATTGTCGCTCGTGCTTACGTATGGATTACCATCTCCACGAACGCGATGAGATTCACTCCCCATCTTATCCATTCAAGAATAAATTTCATTTGATGATTAAAAATAATTTTTAGAGATATGATATCATTCTAGATATTAATAATATACATCTCATCCATAACAAATATGAAATAATGTAAAGGAAAATGAATCCGTTAACACCTGAAACGACGATAATACTAAGATATTATTAACAAAGCAATGTTAAAAGATCATATATGATATCATATTAATGTATATGACTATTTTATAATTTAATAACAATTATTTCACCATTATAAAGGAGTTTAAACTACCCTTAACCAAGGAAAAGTACACAGTAAGGGTTTATTTCACAATCTTTTCATTATCCGATGTTGTTTATACGTAATTATCTACTAGGACCTCTTTATCATCCACATCCATGTTTCTTAAAAATGTATTTCAAATCATTCTTAATATTTTAAATAATATGGGTTAAAGTCATTTATACCCTTTTTTATTTTTTATAAGATATTTATAAAGGAATCTTTCCATCGCTTTCCAAACAAGTTCCTTTTTAACCTTTTCGACAAAATTAAGGTAAGAATGTCTTTTTTTAACTTATACGGTGGGTGCGGCTATTTTCCGCCGTTATGAAATTGTTGAAGCTTTCCTTACAATCTTATAAGATAATTTTCAAAGTAAATGTTTTATTTTATAATTATGTGACTTTTAAATGATTTCAAAAAAAGAGATATTTCTCTCAAATAGTTTTGATTTCATCTATGTTAACAACCTTTGATGGAATTGAAGCTTATTTGAAGTTGATTTATTATGATACAAAACTTCCATATAGTATTGAAGGTTTTGTGATATTTTTGACAGTGGATGTGTTATTTTTATACCATTCATGGTTTATGGATAAATTATTGACATTTAGTATGCTAGTTTTAATACGAATGTTTATGCTATGTTTAAACCTATTCATATGAGGAATGCATTGGAGTTAATAAGTGATGGGTGGAGCCCGCTATATCTCCTCGATGCATCGGTAGGTATCATGAGACAAACTAGTGTCTTGGAACAAGGCCTTCACAAAATCTTATTTGTATTCTTGGCACAAGGCCTTGACTATCTGGTTATGATAGTCTGGCATTATGCATTCCATCATTATGAAAGTGGTTATTGATATTACATGTGATTATTCAACTAGTTGAATATCAATGTGAATAAGTAAATGGAATTATTTCATTTTATCATTTTTCATATTATGCTGAAGTTCAATTTTAAAAGGATTTTGTTTTAGTTATACATTACCTTAAATGCTTATGTTTATTTATGAATGTTTATGCTATTTTATTATCCTTACTGAACATTTGAGCTCACCCCTTTCTATGTTTTATTTTTTCCAAGATGTGAATAAGTATTTTATGAATGACCTGTAGGGATAGTATGAGGGGATATGAGTGTGGACTATGGAGACTATGTTGTTGTAGTTTTCATTTTATGATGTAATGTAAACTTTATGAATGTATCTAGTGATTCCAAGGCTACTAAACTAATCATTCTTTCGATAATTTATCTTTTGTGGTCATGCCAATATTATGTAATAATTCACTGACTCTGGGTAACTAGGGTTGGGGAATTACATTGATTATGTCGACTCAAATTTTATCCCTTTCTTTTTCAAACCTGAAAGTGATGCTTCCAATTGGAAAACGTATTGGATAAACCTCCTATATTATCCATCCAATCCCAAAAATATTCATATATCAAAGAAATTCTTGGGTTTCTCCCAAGAAACTACTTCCTAAACTTTTTTGGGGTCCACTTCCACACCTTCTTCCGAGATGATGTGCCCCAAAAAGTGTACCATGTCAATCCAAAACTGACATTTTGATAGCTTGGTGTATAGCTGATACTCTCTCATTGTACCCAGGACGATGTCAAGATATTGGGCATGATCGTCACGAGTCTTAGAGTACACCAAGATTTCATTCACAACACCACCACAAATTGATCCGGGTATGGATGAAAGATCATGTTCATCAAGGCCATAAACACTACTGGAGTGTTTTTTAACCCAAAAAGAATTAAAAAAAACTCATAAAGGTCATACCTTCTTCAGAAAGCAGTTCTTGGTATATCAGAAGTCCAAACTCTCACCTGATGAAACCCTAATATCATATTGATCATTGAGAACACAAAATCCCCCTTCAACTGGTAAAATAGATCATCGATACGCAGAAGAGGATATCAGTTCTTCACGGTCATTTTATTCAACTTCCGGTAATCGACACACAAGTGTAAACACTCGTTGGCCTTCTTTGAAAACAGGATAGATGATTCCCAAGGTGACGTGCTTGGATGGATAACCCCTTTATCCTCCAACTCCTCTAACTATGTTTTAACCTCTTAAAGCTCAGTCGGTACCATTCTGTAAGGTGGAATAGACACTAGCTCAGCCCCAGTCATGATCTCAATGGTGAATTCCACATATCTCCCAGGTGGTAACCCTAAGAAGTATTCAGGAAACACATCTTTGAATTTTTCACAAATGTTGGAAGGATTTCTTACCTATCTCTCCCATCATCTAGAAAAATACTACCAACATAAGTTGTGAGATCTCCCAGTTGTTGTGTAACAGGCTCTGCTCTTCTTTAATGGATATCCCATTCTCCACGATGAACATACCAGTCACCCTTAGGAGATACAAAGGTCACTCTCCTATGGTAACAGTCAATGTGGGATTGGTATGCGACTAACTAGTCCATACCCATAATCAGGTCGAAGCCTGTTATATCAAGGATAGAGATATCCGAAAGAAAATGATACTCTCTAATCTCTAGCGAACAACCCTTGCATAAACAGATGTCTCTAGACCGTGTTTCTAACAGGGTATCGATATTCATCACTTTTCTTACAGACTCCACCTCTAGACTCAAACCATTAACAAGATTTTTAGATATAAAGGAATGAGAGACACCAGTATCAAACAAGGAACTAGATAAAGAAAAAGCTACTATAATAGTACCTATCACTATTTATGGACCAGCATTACTCTCCACAAGTGTAGGATGCACTTTATATAACTATATTTCCCCTCTTTTATATGGAATCTTCTGACTCCCCTGAGTAGCACCACTTTACTGATACGTGCACTCTTTCCCTGAAGCACCACTTCCACTACCTCTACTGACTCTTCTAGTAGAACTCCAGATACCAGACCTATAGGGTGTAGAATACCCCCTTCCCACACTTTGACTATGAGAATATTCTCCCTTAGTACCAGCCTATTACCGCTTCCTGCAGAACTTTTGTAGGTGCCCCATCTTGCTCCAAAACTGGCACTCCATTGGTGGTCAAGTAAAATGTGTGTGATAGGGTCCCAACCTACTGCATTGGTTTCAAAGAACATGAGTAAGATCTGGTGAAATTGTTCCTCCAGATTGTCCACCTTGATTTCCACTTCCCTGACTAAGGTTCTTGTAACGTCACTTCCTGGTCTTGGAAGGCCCACTCCCTAATCTTCCAGTGACAACTAATTTTCCAGTACTAGAAGCCTCTCTCGGGTTCCCCTCCGAAATGAGAGTATGATTCACCACTTATGAGAACTTATTTAGGATAAATATATTCACCTGGGACTTAATTTCACACCTAAGTCCATCCTAAAATCATTTTTCCAAAGAAGCCTCATCTACTACCAAAGTTTTAGAAAAACAATGTAAATAAATGGAATGTTCAGAATAATCAATTATGGACATGCTTCCTTGTGTCAGATGTATAATCTCTGAATCCTTCTCTTGTCTTAGTGTCTCTAGATATAAGTTCTCCAAGAAAATCTCCAGAAAGTCCTCCCATAACATATCATTAGTCTGTCTAGATCGTACCTAAATGTCCCACTAGCACTTCACTGACCCCCATAGCATATAAGCATCCAACTTGACCCTCCTCATATCCTGAGTCTCCAAATTTTCATGTATTATCTTTTGGGATTCAATCCAAAATTCAGATCCCTTAAGTCCACCCTCTCTAGTGAATGTCAGAGGGTGTTGTAGCTGAAACTCCCTTGTCAACTCAGACATTACTTTCAGAACCTTCCCTGGGTCTCTCTCCATGAATTTCATGAAATGAGCCAAGTTCTCTTAGAACATCTCCCCTTCCTCCTCAGCTGACACTAATAGTTCCTCGTGTTTTCTGTCTGGAAGTTCATCCTAGGCTATACCCCTCGGTCTCTCTCTCAACAAGCATCATGGAGGCATAACTCTACAAGGCCAAACACATTTCTTAGGTATCATAATGCAACCTTATAACATTTAGGTAAGAGGATAAAGAAACCAAACAAGTTTCAACATGTCCTTTCCCCCTTTTCTCGCCACACGGTCAACACTGAGGCACTATCACTTCCCTTAACCATCATACTCCCTGCTCTTGGTTAACAAGGGTACGCACATTATGATTAATTAATTCCTAAAATTAATTTATTACATAATTTCATATTAATTAATTCATAAATTAATTAATCAAACCCATCTAATTATTAAGGTTTCTCATTAGGCACCCATTTATTCTCATTTTTCATCATTATTTCAATCTCACAATAAGGAAAATAAGATCAAGTTCAAAAACCTACCCATAACCTATTTTCATGTGAGTGCCTAAAATGATGCATGTCACAATAACCCTGAGTACCTATAATGATTCATGAAGACTCCACTCTCATGCCTCTTTATTTCATGAATCAAAATTCAACAATTGTTAAAAAAATATCATATCACACCACAAGTGTGTCACCCAAGGTGAAATAATATCCAACTGTAACAAAAAATAGAAATCACAACAATCCCACCCTAAGTACCTGTATTTTCCCCTATACATGGGTTTGAAACTCCAATGCACGATCTCATTACCAATCCTTGACTCTTCCTAGTCTCCTTTCTACCTTTCCCAAAACAATAAGACAAAATAAGAAGAAGGAAAAAAACTATTTTGATACCACTTTAAAATGTCCCAACCCGGGTGCCACTAAACGGTGCCCTGAGCCAATTGGTCACATGCCCTCATGAGAACCTCCCCGTATGCTAGAGGGTTTCGAATAGAAGTGAGTGTATGGTAAGTAAGTCATGGTGATATTATACCCTCTTTTATCAGAATAATACACCAACGAAATCAAACAAAAATAAACACATGCAGAACCATATAAATAACCAGAACAATACTATGTCACATGATAGTCAAAACAGTAAATAAAATACTCCACTGAAAGGGGGAAACATTCCATGAAAATGAAATTTTCAAGTGTCTACAATGCAACTAAAAGTAAAGACACAACAACTCCAAAGTAAGTCCTGAACCACATTTGGTTCCCTCACCCATGCTCCATTCCCAAATAGAAACTTATCATAGGTCCTTTCCCTTATCCTGTCCTACAAAAACAAAGTCTACTCAGGTGCTGATCAGGCGACCCGAATATGATGTGAGTACAACTCGGTAGGCCACCAGTAATGGTGTCTAAAACAAGTCCAGTCAAAATACAGTATATGCAATTCTGTGAAGAAATAATTACAACGCATAATTAAATAGTCATCACATTTCCATTTATTCTTTAATAGTCACATTAAACCTGGTGTCAACTCATGTCTCCCATTTAAATCATAATTAATTAAGGTCATTAATTTGGTGTCGAATTCCATATCAAGCACCCCAAATCTCATTCAGTATTGAATGCCATGTCAAGTGCCACAAATCTCATTCAGTATAGATCGTCTTGTCTAACACCCCATATCACACGCTTGGATAACTATCGGGGAGGAACTCCATGTCCAAGTCCCAACTTCTAAATCAGTCTATAATGCCATTTCTAGCACCCACATTCTCAATCATTTAAATCATTAATTAATTCACAAGAATTAACCACGTCATTACCTTACTAAACCAATGATACATTAAACATACCAAATCCCATTAGTTAATCCAACAATTAACTAACAACATAACCCATTAATTAATTCATCAATTAATTAATCAATCAACAAAAATATTATTCTATAATTAATTCTTATTAATTAATTATACAAATAAAATCACAAATTATCATAATTAATTCTCACAAATTATCATAATAAATTATCACAATTAATTATCTTTAATCAACATCATGGAATATAATTAATTCACCATTAATTATCTTACATAGCCAAACATCATCTCATAATTAATTTTCCCCAATTAATTATCTTAACACAACCAATTAAATATCTCAATTATAATATCTCAACCCATAAACATAATCTCCAAAACAAATATCTAATTGGGCATCCCCCTTTGTTCCATGAGTAAATCAACAATTAATCATATATATCTCCAAAGCATCAAAAAGTCAAATTAACATTCCTAATTTCTCTAATTTAGGAAATAAATTATCAAGTGAATCTATCAAATCAATAATCTCACATACACATATCAAATCCATGACTATGGGAGTTTGATTTAGACAACCTTTAACAACCCAAACATTCATTAATGAAGATTACTCTGGATCTATTTAAATGTCTTATTATGTAAAATTGTTATTTAAAACTTATGAACATCCTTGGTTTTATGTTTTTGGATTTTAAAATACCATTAAGAATTGTGACCATTTCTCATGTAATTTTGGGTTTGTTTGATTTATGTTACAAAGCTTTAGTGGACCCTTCAAGACTTATAAAACATTTCATCTTTTTAAATTGTTTTCCATGAGAGTGTGACTCACCTCTACATAAGAAACCCTATTATTTTAAGAATTTCGGCCATTTTCCTTATAAAATATTTTTTTCCACTCCCATTTGGAAAAAACCATGGGCAAAAACCATGGTCTGGTTTGTGGTTTTGATTAGTTTAATGTGAGGTATCCCAAACCTAAATAATAAAGAATTCCTTCTCCATTCCTATATAAACCCACCCAATATCCCACTTCCTCTTCACTCAAAGACTTTTTAGTTTTTCCAACCTCTTAACTCCTCTCTTTATAATCCTCCCAAGGCACCCCAATCTCCCAAGAAGCTTCTCTCAATCCTCTCCCAATCCTTGGGGATCACACTTCCAAGTAAGGGATTCTCACTTTCCTTATTTATGTCTATGTTTCCTTATATGGTTATGCCCTTTTATTTTCAATTATAAATGTTGGGGTATGATTTATCACCTCCCCCATACTTCCCTCTTCGTGTTTGAATAATGAGATATCCCCTTTATCTCTCATTAATGCCTCCCATTTACACCTGTTACTATGCCAAAATTCCAAAAGGAATTTCTCTCTCCTCATTTACATTCAAGCAATTATTTTGTATCACGAATCTAAATTCCATTAAAATTGTTTGGATATGTATCTATATGACCCCCTTACTTTCCATTTCATGTAAATATGATGAGACACCCCATTTCTCTCTCATCAACCATTTTTATGAATTCTTATATCACACTGTTATGTTGCGGAAATTGCACCGCGATTTTCCAAGCCAAAGTCATTGTGTAGTGAATACGATACCCGTTTCCCTATAAAGGTTATTCACCTTTACACACATATACATATTGATTATATATTTTCATGTATTTATTCCACATTAATTTGTCGTGTAATAAATTATGATGTTTAATGATTCCATGTTATATGATCCATGTGGCACACTTATCCATGAAATGAAATGTTTAAGAAGGGTGCACCCTGATAGCGCTACAATGCATTGGGTAAAGTATAGTATCATGATAAGTCATGTGCAATGAGTGTTGACTCATTATAATTCAATTACAATTAAGGTTTACTTGTGCTTCATGTGCAATGAGGGTTTACTCATGCTCCATGTGCAATGAGCCTTGGATCATGCTACTTCCATGTTAAGTGTTGTTGCTACATCTCCATTTTATAATTATCATGCTTTAACGAGACTTTATGTTCATGTTTCTCTTGTACTCCATTGATATTCCTATTGTTTAACATGTATTTTATTCCTCATTTTATTACATGTTTATTCCCTTACTAGGCTTTATAGCTCACCCTTTTCTTATGAATGTCCTCAGGTTATCCCATGCAATGCTAAGTAGGAGGGGATGTAGTGGTCATTTAAAGGAATTTTTCAATAAATATGTTGTGTTCTATGTTTTAAGTTGTTATTTAATGTTCCTAAGCCCCAAATACACTAGACCTCTCGATCTTCCATGTTGTATCAAGTGAAGGTTTTGAGTAATAAATCATGTTTAAGTGTGTAATAAATATCAGGGTTGTTAAGTTGGTATCATAGGATAGGTTTAGTTATTTTTGGGATTAGGATTAGCAAACCCTGGTTAATCTTAGAGACAAGTATAAGTATAACAAAAACATCCCTAAGTTTTGGTGAGTATTGATTAAGTGGTTTATCAGGAAAATACATCCTTGTCAGGATACGAGAAGGTAAGGGTGGCTCTAGAATATATGTATCCTAGGGGTAAAACCCGAAAACACCTCTTTGAGATAGACTCAAACGGGAAATGGTGCACGACAATGGGCCTTGTTGCACTCTTGGTTACGACACTCCTAGGGGATATGCTTTGGTAAATTCACAAGATTAATATGAACCATTATTAAGGGACTAAAAAAATTCCATAAGAATATATGTTAGAAAGTTGATCATGGATAACATAGACTGAAGCCAATAGATTCATAACTTAAAGAAATAAAAGATATTTATAAGTCATCTATTTTTTGTCTTTGGATTACCCTTTATGTGTTACCCCTAACATTCATTTTATTCTACCCAATGGCCAGTAATATGAGGACTCGGGCTGATAACCAATGTGAAGATCAATGCGATGATTGTTCTAATGAGATCCCCAATCCAATGGGAGTGGGAATAGTGAACTTTGTCACGATACTCTCTCAGTTAACTCGATATTTGAATAGAAACATGGTTCAAGAGGAATGTTCAACCCCCCCCCCCCAAAGAAAAAACAATTTGTTATCGAGAGCTTCATGAGACAAATGTCTCCTACTTTTAATGGATCATCTGATCCCTCAATCATTGAACAATGGATAAACTCCATTGAAAATATCTCCCCCATCCTTCTATGTTCCGAAAAAGATAAGGTTATCATGGCTGCTTATCATTAGGAGGGTGAATCTGATCAATGGTGTACATTGATCAAAAATATGAAGCCTGAGGAGGAGATTGAGGCATTGGAATGGAAGGATTTTCTGAAGATTTTTTTGATAAATATTTTCCATGCACCCTCCGAATTAAGATGGAAAGGGACTTCCTTTCCCTCAAGCAGAAAGAAGACAAATCTATCAGAGTGTATGGGGAAAACTTCACAAGTATTTCACAATATACCTCCGGCTTTGTCGTTATTCCCTAATTCAAGGTTGACCGCTTATTTGGTGGGTTGAAACCTAACCTGTAGAAAGCCCTGGCGATCTGTGGCATTAACAGCTATGAGAAAATTGTCTGATGTTCCCTCGAGGTATAAATGGAGATCTAAGAATCTTAGGGGTATCATGGGGAGAAGAAGCATAAGGTGGACTTCATTTCTGGAGGTCTGATGGATAAATCCAATGATTTTATGAAAATCCAGCACCCCACTTACCAAAGGTGCAAAAAGAAGCACCCCAGAAATTGCCGGAAGGGGATGAGGAAATGATTTAGATGTGGAAGAGAAGGGCACATATCCATTAACTGTCAAAAAGAAAAACCCACGGCTGCAACAGAGGAGAGTAACGATCCATTCGAACCTCAATGCATTGTTCATTACTACAACTGTAAAGAACCAGGGTGCCTTGCAAATTAGTTCCCAAATACAAGGGTTTTCAGAGGCAACCGAATACTTCCAAGGTATCAAGGATGAGCTTTTTCCATCACTACCACCGAAGTGAACCCCGACAACGAAGTGGTGACAGGTATGCTAGTTATTCATTCAGGAATATCGAACTTAGTTTTTGATTTTGGTTCTATACATTATTTTATATCCTGAAAGTTTAGTAGAACAATCCCAACACCACCACAAATCATGGAAGTGAAGATGTAGGTGAGTACGGAAAATGGGGACATCATTGAATCCCTTGAATATAACTCCTCCCCTGTCGTAATTTGTGAATTGAACTTCCCAGAAAACTTTGGCATACTCCCTCTGGTGTAATTTGATGTAATTCTTAGCATGTATTGGATTTCCTTATATAGATCCAACATAAATTTCTGTGAGAGGTAAATCACTCTCCATGTGGAGAATCGACCCTCGATTCTATACAAGTTTAGGGAGGAGGATGAATATTTTTAGCTCCATTATCTCAAGCGTGGATATTACTGCCCTATGAGAATGCATATCTGGCTCAGATGATTGAGTCCAAGGAAAAACCATCCTTGAATACATGCCTATTGTAAGGGAATATTCTGAAATGTTTCCTATGGAATTTCCTAGTCCTCCTCCTAGAAGAGATGTTTAATTCTCAATTGATCTTATACCTGGGGCATTTCCAATATCCAAGACTCCATATAGAATGGCTTTTGTGGAGCTTGAGGAGCTAAAGAAACTACTATAGGGGGGATATGGATAAAGGGTTTATATGCCCAAGTGTTTCACCATGGGGTTCACTAGTCCTCTTCCTCAAGAAGAAGGATGGGTCAATGCACATTTTCATCAATTATCATGAGCTTAAAAAAATCATGATAAATAACAAGTATCATCTCCCATGAATTGATGACTTGTTCTATTTTCTACGTGGATCACAATACTTCTCCAAGGTGGATTTGTGGTCGGGATATTATCAAGTAAGGTTGAAGAAGGAAGATATCTCAAAGACTTCTTTTCATACAAGGTACGAGCACTATGAATTCATAGTAATTCCTTTCAGACTCACTAATGATCTAAAAATATTCATGGACTTGATGAATAGAGTCTTTAGAGATTACCTCAACAAATTTGTGGTAGTCTTTATAGATGATATTTTAATATACTCCAAACCCAATGAGGATCATGAGGAGAATCTAAGAACTGTACTAGAGACCTTGCGAAAGGAGAAGATCTATGGAAATTACGATAAGTGTGAGTTCTGGTTGAAGGAGGTATCATTATTGGGCCATATCAACACAAGCAATGGGATATCTGTGGATCCCTCCAAGATATTTGCAATAGAGGGATGGTCGAGGCCAACATCGGTAATGGATATTCGTAGCTTCTTGGGGTTAGCTGGATATTATCGAGAATTTGTGATAAATTTATCATGATTTTCCAACCCTCTTACCAAGCTAAATTGGAAGGGAGTAAAGTTTTCTTGGAGTGATGAATGCGAAGAAAGCTTCAAGTAGTTGAAAAGGAGGCTTATCACTATGATCATGATCACTTTACCCACAAGTGGAGAAATTTTTGTGGTATTTAGTGATTTTTCAAAGAAGGGAATGGGACTTGTGTTGATGAAAATGACTAATTCATTTTATATGATTCAAGGAAATTGAAGGTTTATGAGCATAATTATCCAACACATGACCTTGAGTTGGCTGCAGTGATATTCGCTTTGAAAATTTGGTAACATTATCTCTTTGGGGAGAAGTGTGAAATATATACGGACTACAAAAGCCTCAAGTATATATTCACACAGAAAGAGTTGAATATGATCCAACAAAGATGGTTGGATATGATCAAAGACTATGACTTCCCAATCTATTACCACCCTGGGAAAGCGAACAAGGTGGAAGATGCTCTAAGTAGAAAGAACCCAACGGTTCTATCATTGATGAGAATTAAAAAGGATCCAATATTCTTAGATTTTATGAATATTGACATGGGAATCATAAAGAATTGAACATCATCAATCCTTTCACAAATTATTTCTCAACCATATCTTTTGGAAAGGTTAAAGGATTCTCACAAGGATGATGTGGGAATTCAAAATAAAGTGGAAGCTATCAGAAAAGGTAAATCCTCAGAGTTCAATGTTAATGAAGAAGTAATCATGAGATTTGGGAAAAGGCTATGTGATCCATCATGTTCAGAGCTGAAGAAGGAACTTTTGGATGATGCACATAGTTAGAACTTCTCTATTGACCTAAGAAACACAAATATGTATCGAGATCTCCGAGAGAATTATTGGTGTGATAATATGAATAAAGAGGTCACTGAGTATACATCAAAGTGCCTAGTGTGTCAGCAAGTGAAGGTAGAGAGGCATAAGTCTAAGGGTATGACGCAACCATTACCCATACCAGCATGGAAATGGAAGAACATCACCATGGACTTTGTCACCAGAGTTCTGAAGAAATCTAAATGCAATAATGAAATATGGGTTATTGTGGATCATCTCACAAAGGTTGCACACTTCATTTCTATTCAGGAGGATTTTTCATTGGATCAACTGGCATGGATATATATTAGGGAAGTGGTAAGGCTCTATGGAGTACCACTATCTATTGTATCTGATCGAGATCTAAGATTCACATCTATGTTTTAAAATAGTCTTCAACATTCTCTGGATACTGAGCTGAACTTTAGTACGGCTTATCATCCTCAAACTGATGGCCAATCTGAGCAGACTATCCAAACACTCGAGGAAATGTTGAGAGCGTGCTCAATGTACTTCAAGGGAGGATGGGATCAACATATTCGTATGGTTGTGTTCTCTTATAATAACAGTTTCCATTCGAGCATCTAAATGGAACCTTAGGAATCCTTTTATGGGAAGAGGTGCATAACACTAGCATGTTGGGATGAAGTTGGTGAGCGTAAGCTTCTAGGACCATAAATGGTCGATGAAATGGTGGAGAAGCTAAAAACCATTCAACAACATATCAAGGTAGCCCAGAGTCGACAAAAGAGTTATGCAGATAACTGTTGACGAGACCTTGAGTTTAAAGTTAGAGACATGGTATTTCCATGCAAATATTCATGGAATAAGTTCATGAGGTTTGAAAATAAAGGGAAGTTAATTCCTAGGTACATCGTCCCCTTCAAGATTATTGATCGTGTTGGGGTTGTGGCCTATCGACTAGCACTTCCACCAAACATGGACAAAGTACATGATGTCTTTCATGTATCCCTCTTAAGGAATTACATACTATACCCTTCACATGTACTCTCTTCAAAGATAGTACAGCTAGAGTATTATATTTCTTATGAGGAGAAACCAGTGAAGATCAATATCTAGAGAAAAAGTTCTACGAAATAAGGCAGTGCCCCTCATCAAGGTGTTGTGGAGAAACCACAAGTTTGAAGAAGTGACGTGGTAATTGGAGGAAGTGATGAAGAAGAGTTACTAGCATTTGTTTTGGTGTGGGAAAAGGAAATTTTGAGGGTGAAATTTCTTAAGGGGGGAATATTGTAACGACCCAAACTTTCATTAATGAAAATTCCTCTTGATCTATTTAAATGTATTATTATGTAAAATGGTTGTGTAAAACTTATGCACATCCTTGGTTTTATGTTTTTGGATTTTAAAATACTGTTAAGAATTTTGACCATTGCTAATATAGTCGTTGAACAATGATCACATGATTTGTATAAATATAGAGCTTTAACAAATCCAATTTACTCAGACAAAGGGAGTGATGGCCTCATCCAGTAGACTTTCCTCGTACGAAGCCCATTTTTCAGACCTCAGAAAGGAGGTGGGATCATTGGGATTTACTCCAGACAAAGCACAAGCCGATATTGAATATGTTAATCTTTAGAGGAACCGACTACTGTAGAAGTGGAAGTTGATAGATATTACTACTCGAGCGATGTTATCCGAGTCACCCCAGGTGTTTGTCACCATCGCACACCTTACTCTTCAGTCTTATGTGGGTGTTATAAGGGGTTATTTAAAAAGACCTTATCACTATTAATATGTTCATTATTTTTGTATATAATAATGAATATACATTCATTTTATTATTGTTACTTTGTAAATAGTTTTTAAAACACAAATAGTATTTTTAATTAATATTAAACTAAGAAATATATTTTGATGAATTAATGGATTTTTAATTAAATAATATTTTAATAAAATATTATTATTATTATTATTATTAAATTAATTTTTATTAAATATTAATGATCATATAATTTTTTGAATGCAATTTTAATTTTTATTAAGGTTTGAAAGCTGTTTTTGTCAAACCCATGAATTTTCGATAAATGTGAGATTTTATTTTAAAAGTAAAAAAATCACATATTTAGAAAATTATTTAGATAAAATAAATATTATTTTTTGAATCAGGAAATTGAAATTATCCAATGGTAAATTTTTCATAAATTTCTGAGACAGTCGAATTTTTGGGTAAAAATTAAATACCGTTTAAATATATAATGTGTTTTATGACATCATAATGACCCAATGGTGATGTAATAAAATAATATAAGCATTATGTTCATCCAATATATGTTTTAAAATTAAAATAATGTGATTTTGGGTTTGTTTGATTTATTTTACAAATCTTTAGTGGACCCTTCAAGACTTATAAAACATTTTGTCTTTTTAAATAGTTTTCCTTGAGAGTGTGACTCGCCTCCACATAAGCAACCCTATTATTTTAAAACATTAGGCCATTTCCCTTATAAAATATTGTTTTTCACTACCCTTTGGAAAAAAAATGGAAAAAATCATGGTCTGTTTTTTGTTTTTTATTAGTTTAATGTGAGGTGTCCCAAACCTAAATAATAAATAATTCATTCTCCTTTCCTATATAAACTCACCCAAGCTCCCACTTCCTCTTCACTCAAAGCCTTAGGAGTTCATCCAAAATCTGGAATCCTCTCTCTATAATCCTCCCAAGGCACCCCAATCTTCTAAGAATCCTTTCTCAAGCCTCTCCCAAGCCTTTGGGATCGCACTTCCAAGTAAGGGATTCTCACTTTCCTTATTTATGACTAAGTTTTCTTATATTGTTATGACCTTTTATTTTCAATTATAAATGTTGGGGTATTATTTAGAACCTCCCCCATACTTCCCTCTTCATGATTGAATAATGAGATATCCCCTTTCTCTCTCATTAATTCCTCTCATTTACACCTATTACTATGCTGAAATTCTGAAAAGAATTTCTCTCTCCTCATTTGCATTAAAGAAATTATTTTGTATCATGAATATAAATCCCATTAAAATTGTTGGGACATGTATCCATATGACCCCCTTACTGTAAATTTCATGTAAATATTATGATACACCCCCTTTCTCTCTCATCAACCATTTTTATGAATTCTTATGTCACGCTGTTATGATGTCGAAATTGCACCGTGATTTTCCAAGCCAAAGTCATTGTGTAGTGAATATCATGCACATTTCCTTATCATGGGTATTCACCTTTACACACATCTACTTATTTATTATAGAGTTTCATGTATTTATTCCACATTACTTTATCATGGAATAAATTATTATGTTTAATGATTCCATGTTGTATGATCCATGTGGCACACTTATGCATGAAATGAAATGTTTAAGAAGGGTGTGCCCTGATAGCACTCCAATGCATTGGGTAAAGTATAATATCATGATACGTCATTTTAAATGAGTGTTGACTCATGATAATTCAACTGAAATGAGGGTTTAATCATGTTTCATGTGCAATGAGGGTTTACTCATGCTCCAAGTGCAATGAGCCTTGGCTCATGATACTTCCATGTTAAGTGTTGTTGCCACATCTCCATGTTATGATTATCATGCTTTATCATGCCTTTATGTTAATGTTTCTCTTGTGATCCATTGATATGATTATTGTATAACATGTATTGTATTCCTCATGTTATTCCATGTTTATTCCCTTACTTGGCATTATAGCTCACCCTTTTCTTATGCATGTCCTCAGGTTATCCCATGCAATGCTAGGTACGATGGAATGTAGTGGTCATGTAAAGGAAGTTTTCAATAAAGATGTTGTGTTATATGTTTTAATTTGTTATGTAATGTTCCTAAGCCCAAAAGACACTAGACCTCTCAATCATCCGTGTTGTATCAAGTAAAGGTTTTATGTAATAAATCATATTTATGTGTGTAATAAAGAGCAGGGTTGTTATACCATCTACCTCGGTTTGTTGATGGATTTTTGCCCAATAGAAATCCCCAAAAACTGAGTGGCATAACGACATCGATCAAGATCCAGATCTAAATCCCTAAACCCAAAATTATGATCAAAAGCATCAAGATCATGAAAATCTAGATCTAGATCTCAACCCATAGGTTTAGATCCATGGAAACAATGGAGATCATCCATGAAAATATCAAGGAATGATAGAGGAAATAATGGAATAAGTGATGGGATGAAATCCACTTACTGGGAAGAGAGAGGATCTTCAATCTAGGCTTTAGATCTCGAAGAATGGTGTTTGAATCACCTTGGAATCCCTCCAGAAGGCTCTAGTATCACCTACAATTCATTAATCTTGAGACTAGGTTGAAATAGAGGTGTTTCAGGGGTTCAACTGATTTAAAAACTAATTTTAGGATAATTAAAACCCACTCGCATGGTTTCCTTGGAAGGGGCACATGGTTAGGGTAAACTGTGCACCAATTGTGCGGACCTCACTATCCAGGTTCGCACGATTACCTAGGTTTAGGCACACGGTTTGTCAAAACTTTCAAAACCCTCTATCCACTAATTTTTCATAAAAACTAACCCAAATTTACCCCAAGCCACAACTCCAAAGAAAAGGTACTTAAAAACCACAAAATTACCCACAAAATGCAGCCGAGATGACTCCAAAAAAGGTCGGGATCTTACACGGCACATGGTGCTTGGCATGGGTGGGTTGCATATAGAAATTACAATTAAAGTACAATGTATATATATGTCCACACAAAATCCTAGCCTATAGGTTTACAACAAGAGATTTATACCAACTCAACACATCACCACCATCCTTGTAACAACCGCCACTTTTTCTATCGCTACTAAATGCACAACTTCACACAACAAGCCACAAGACACATTCCCCCTTTTCTTTTCAAGTTAAACAAATTTCTATATTTTCCATTACAAAATCATTTAGTTTGACTAGACTATTCATTTTACATTTAAGCATCAACCACTTATAATCACACTTCCCATTTTAACTCAATAATTAATTCTCCATTCTAACCCATGCCATTTTATTCTCATTATTATCAATCTATTCCATTAATATCAGGCCACTACCACCACACATAACAACACAACAACCCATCCTCCACAATTCAATAAGCTCTAAATTTCCACCATTTCACATCCACAACCAGCTTCTCAACACAACATCCACATACCACACCTACATCTCATCACATATTCCCCACATACCACAAACACACATCATGACCACTTTCACACAACTCACACATATCTTATTTCAGATTTAAACAAGGGGATTCACATCACATTTTGTTTTAATTTTCAAGGGAATTCTCACACAAACCATAGTTTTCAGGGGAAACCAATTCTTTGGTCAGATATAAGTAATTATTCAATTATTCAAGGTGATATTAAACGATATCACATCAAGGGTTCCATAAAAACATCAATTTTTGAACAAAAAGCACTCAAATACCATATTTTTTAGTGATGTGTCAAGAATGAATATTATAAAATAAAAATAACATCAAATATGTAAAAAAAAGTATATCATTCCCCTTCCCCTTCAATCTCAATTAAGCTAATTCATTATATTCATTAGGTTGGTTCATACTATATTCCCAAATATTAAAAAAATCATGATCCCTCTTGAATGTATAAGTAAAAGAGAGGTGAAGGATACCCTACCCAAACGATGAATTTCGAGCCACTGCTAAGGTTTTGAATAAGATGAAGGAAACCACCAAGAACCAAAATAGAGGGAAACACCAAGATCAACCTAGAAAAAAACCACATAATTCCCTTACCAAGAAAACATCAAAACGAATAACTCCCTTGATAGAAACCTTCTCCAAATGAATAATAGGGAGGAAATAGCGAGAAGAAAAGATGAGGAATCACATAAAACCACATAGGATCAATTTCCAAAGGCTAGGGTTGAAAGTTAATGAAAAGTGTCTAAAATATCTCCAAAGGATACAATTGGTTTTCCCAATAAATGATATAAAAGTTAGAATAATGATGAGGTTTTAGGGGCTCTATAATTTTATACCCGATCTGAAAAATATAAGATGGAACAGCATTAACCACCACAGCTTAGAACTTATGAAGAAGGAAGGTACCATTGAATAGGGAAAGGGACCAAACCATAGTGAGGCTAGTCAAATTCGAGTATGAAAAACATGGTGATATCCCTGACACAGATCCAAAAAATAGGGAATTAACCATTGAATAGGAGGAGACACCACGCCGTATACCTCAGCAATCGAGAAGAAAGCTAAATTGTAGCCCCATCCCCACGATGAAACTAACCCAAAAACAATAGAACCTCCAAAAATCACCCAAAATAATATATATTATATCTAGTATATACACATAAAATCCAGGATTAAAATGGAAGTATCACAAAAACTCCACCCAAGTATCCACACCACAGCTACCAGCTCCACATCACAGAACTCATCCACTAAGAAAAGACTTACACCACACCCTGTCTCTACAGTATAGCCCTTACAAAAATGGAAGAACCCCAAAAAAATCCTCCACAGATACCCTACACCACAACCAACACCTCAACACTGAAACCAAAAAAGACTATGTCGTAGCCCCACTTCATGGTGTAGCTATACCAAAAATGGAAGAACCTTCGAAAAACTCCCCCCACCCCAAGACTCTATGCCATATTCAACTCTATATTCTATAATTTCTCTCATAAAAATCCTATAATAAGACTATATGTATCATAACTCCAATAAAATTAAATTTTATCTACAACTCCTATGTTTACCCTCCAAACTTCTTATGACATCACCTACACACTACCACCACCAGAATTCCTAAAAAGTAATGGGTCAGAAGGTCTAGACCATTACATCAGATAACTCTCAAACTATTCTCACCATTGATAATAAAAACTAAACCCAAAAAGTAAAAAAATATAAAGAGGTCCAAACAACCATACCCTAAGATATCTCTCAAAGATATCGTTATATCCAAAACACAACCACACCACCACAGAATTTCACTACCATCCTAAATCCACCTTTTTTACATAACCACATCACCATATAAGTCACAATCCACCCCCTTTTCACATAAATATTCACACCACCATATCAAACACCATATATCCAAAGATAAAATTATTCACAAACCATTAAACAATAAGACCCTAAGCACACAAATAAAAGAATTCAATCTTCCATATCAAGATATTATCCATTTTTTGTGAAGCTAACTCACCTGAATAGTTTTAATATGTTTTATATTATAATGAATTTTGATTATGAATTTTGTTTTATTATATTAATATTCTGTAATATTTAATCACACATCACATCAAGGAAAAAAGTCATGTTTCATAAACCAAAAAGATTCAAACATCACATCATCAATAAAAAAAGGAAGAAAAAACTAAAAAAACTCTAAGTACTAGGAACAAATATTATTATCAAACTCACAAGTAATATCCTCTAATCCACCATTCCCCTATAGCACATAGAATAAAGTAATGGTCCACCTATCCAGCATCTTCTCCCAATGAACCTGGATCTCTACTAGTTTCTCCATGAAATTCATGTCATCCTCATTATCTAACTATCCCCAGTAAATGAAATGGGAGTAATCATGAATATAAAATAATATATGAGACATTTGGAATAATTCATGGATATTTTCCAGATTTGTTCAGAGAACCAACCGATAATCCATCTCTCCAACATTCCCTAATACCTCAAAAGGCCAAATAAACTGGGGTGAGAGCTTACTCTCCTGCTAAACATCTATTAACAATGTCAAGGATAAATATATAAGAACACGTGTTCCCAAACCTAATAAACCAATTGAATCAATCTAAAATTGTAATAATACTTCATGTATTCATTTACCACCTTCATCCTCTCAGGAACAACCAGAACCTTCTCTATCATGCTCAGCACCACATAGAGATCAAGAACAGACTTTAACACCTTAAGTTTTTATAAACCATTTTTTGGAATAAATTAATTTTAATTGATGTATTTAATTGAACTATACACTAATTTAAACTTTATTTATATACTTCAATAAGTTAATCTTGTTCTACATGCAACACCGACTTGTTTTTCGTTACACACAATATTGAGTTTCTACGAATTAGCACTTTCTATTATAATTATTTAATTGAGAAATTTATAACATGGTCATTAAAATTAGTAATATGAATAGTAATAATTCTTTTTAAAATATTATTTATAATTTTTTTTATAAAAAAAGACTATTTATACCAAAAAATATATTTTTTGGTAAAGTCTCTATATGTTTAAAAATACTATTTTCTCAAAGAACTTTTTATGGCCTTATGTGAACAATAATAAAATTAATTTTAGAAAAAAATTTAAATTTAATATGAAAAAATAAACTTCATTTTTTAATTCATAATTTAAAGATTATCTTAGTGTGAATTATTGATATTTTTCTAAAAAAAACATCATTATTGGGTGAATAGTGAAAAATACTGAATTTTAATCCAAAACTTATTTTTCATCTAGTTTATTTATACAGTTTAATTATATTTTAAATTAGTTTTAAAGTTTAATTATATTTATTTTACATAAATTAAACCATTTAATGTCATTATAACAAATTTAACATTGAAATTGGATATAAAAACATTCCAAAATTTTAAACATTTTTACTTAAAAATATGTTGTTGTGACATCGTTGCGGGATTAATTTTTAAATTGATTTATGTCACTTATATGATTATGATTTGGAAAAATAGATTAAATATTTCAAATAATAAAAATTTATAATGTATAATATTTTCAAATTATATTTTTTTCAAAAATATTAGTGAATGTGATTAAAATTAATTACAGTAATTAAGATAAAAATTAGCTTAACAAAGGACTAAACCTTAAACTTAAGGCCCAAAATGACCTAGAAAATTATCCAAAATAAATTTTATGTTATTATTTATACCATATTCTCTATTATATAATATTTTTACCATTATTGGATCCACCTTACATGGGAAAACGTGGGTGGAATTCCCTTTTTACAAAATTTGAAAGAAGGCCACTCCTCCTGCACTATAAAAAGGAACTCACCCCCTCACACTTATTGACACCTATCAAGACATTTTTCTCAGCCAAACTCTACCAAAATATCCAACCATAATCCATACCTTAATTATATAATACTTCCTTTTGGTATAAATTCATCCAATTAACCCATTTGGTGCAAACCAAAAGGAGTTACCCAAAGAAGATGTAACATCCTTCTTCAAGATCTTTTGTTTTATTTTCATTATCCAACCCCTAAAATATTATTATTCTATTATTATATAATAAAATAAGTATCTTAAATATATTTATATGTTTTTATTATAATTTTCTCACCTACAATTTCACATACCTCTATCTAATGGGTAACGAACTTACCCTTCTTGTGTATGGTGAACTACCGGATAAAGAAATGATGTCATTTGTTTTTCCTTTACCACCTATCATGGTTGGTAATTATGATGGAGAATATATTTTTATATTATATATATGATATTAATTATGTATTTAATATTTTATAATTATTATATAAAACATTCCATCATGATTTTCATTTTTTGTAAATACGATAGCTTCCTTTGTGCACATGTGTACTACAGCCTCCTCAAAGTGATGAGATTCATTCACACATTACATGGAATGTATTAAGGATGAGTTTAGAAAAATTATATGATATATATGAAATAAATATTATACTTAAATTATAATATATATATACATATATTTCATTTAATTTCTTTCTTTCAAAATGATAATTAAATGGAAACAGCATTCATATGTATGTACCGCCAACCATCTCCATGAACAGTGTATTCCCTTTCATATTTATATAGTTTATAGATTATTACAAATATTTTAATAATAAATATATATTATATTTATATCATTTTTACATTCTTTAAATAAGTAAATCATGATCTATGTAAGAGTATCAAGAATAATAAGTCAAAACATGTACGAAAAACAAAGCAGATATTCCCCAAAGTGTTTCATTAACATGGAATTGTTAATAAGTAGGTAATATAAACCCATATATGGTATTACATATAATAATATGGTTATAGGTTATATTTATAATAAACTTGTATTTATTATACAAGAGTTTATAATGAGTACGAAGAAAGTCAATACATATGGTAAGGTGATTTCTAGTATCACTTGTATTTATGTGAGATTTATGTTTTATTTACCACTCATTTATTTTGTGTGGTCTATATAATACCCATGAATATATTATATTAATTTTATCCTTAAATATATGGGTATTTAAATATCCATCTTATGATTTCTCTTTCATGGGTTTTATGTTTCAAAAGATACCAAATCAGTAAAGTAGTTTTGTCTCAGTTTTCCTTCGTTGAGACACATGCCATGATATGAACCAATGTTCTTATATGAGTTGTATACACTTATATTTAACAATTTATATCATGAATCTTCTTATTTTAATAATATTTTAATCTTTATTTATTTTTCATTTTATTAAATGGGAATTATGATTCAAATTTAACATGTGATAAGAGATTATTGGAACAATTTCATCGTTTATTGGGATTGTTTATGATTATGCTTCCATTAATGAAATATTATGATACATATCTCAATAAAACTAAAGAATTTTCTTATCCTCTAATTATTCATGATTTATTCATGTATTATTACCATTTTCTGAATCTTTGGTATGTAATATAATTAATAAAATGTTTTTAAGAAAATTTGATCTCATTTCTCTTTTTTAACGAAAAACTATTTTATTCAAAAAACCATGTTTTCAAAAAAAATGTTCTTCTAATATTATTTTCAAGGAAATGGAATTTTCAAAAAAAATACATCCTTAAATATTTCTTTGTAATTTTTCAAATCTATTTTCAAAGAAAATTTTAAAAAAAATATTATGTTTTAAAAATAATTTTTCAAAGAAGAAAGGATATTTTCCTCAAGAAATGTTTTTAAAATGATATTTCTAAATTATTTTCCATATAAGATGACATTTTTTTGTTTTACTCATTCCTTTTATTAAAAATTATCCAAAGGTTTCATTCATATTATTTCTCTAAATGAATTATTTTTTAATGTCATGATGTTTATGAAACTTGTTTCTCTTTCACAGGTTATATTCTTATAAAACCTGCTTCTTTCCACGAGTTATGTTTTGATTAAATGATTATGAAACCTACCAATTTTTTAATAGGTTATGATATGATTACATTTTTATGATACACATTTAATTTCATGGGTTATGATATGATTTTTTATGATCTTTTTTCAAATGTACGTATGATTTCATTATGGGATGGGTGGGATCTATATCTCTCTACAATGAATTGGGTAAATATTTTTATCTCATGAGATAGACATGGATAGAATGGGGAGTGAACTTGGTTTATTAAAGGAATTTTTCCACTAATATGGTATTGGTAGTGAAACTTTACTACTAATATGGTTATAGGATTGAATAATGAATACCAATATGGTATGGGGAGTGAACCCATACTACTAAGATAGCTTGGTAGAAATTCCTTGACTAGTATGAAAATAATTTTATGTGCTTATGTGTCTACCATAATTCCTTGTCGTATTCCTATGTTATTATTTTTTGGCTTATTCTCTTGATTCACTTATGATTCATGTCTTATTAAATTGAATCATTATACCATAATTTATATTTATGATCTTTGCTATAAAGGATATGATCTTCTAATTTCATGATCATATTATTATTCCCTTATGCTCATGTTTATGCTTAGATATCTCCTTTGTTTACCCTTATTGAGCATCTAAGATCACCCCTTTTATGTTTCCTTTCCCCAGGTTATGAATTTGTGTATTATTTATAATGTATCTAATAAGGTCTATTCATCAAGGACATAGTGGGAGATAATGTATCTAACTTATGTACCAGTTTTTTTAGATGTTTCTAATGGAACTAGAATAATATAGTCTCTCGGAATCTATTTGTGTAATGTATTAAGTATTTTAAAGAAATGATGTAATATTAATGTCTGTTAAGAGAGGGTATCTATAGTTGGTATCATACAAAAATTTTATTTAACCTTTGGAAATTAAGATGAGAAAACCTTAGTGAGAACCCTAAGTACATGTTTATGGATAAGTCTAAGGATGAGGAAAAGTATAAGAAAATATCCTAGAATTTTGGTAAAGGATATGGTGATTGGTTTCCAATAAATACATCCTTGTCTAGATACTATAACTGGATGTGGCTATTATACAGATGTACATAGGGGTAACAACCCCAAAAACACTAGATTGAGCTAGACTCGATTAGGAACTGGTGCATGATAATGGGCCTTATTGCACACCTAGTTTGACACTCTCAGGAGATATTATTTGGAAGTTCACAAACTCTTCATGAACCATCATGAAGGATTTAAATATAAGTGGCTATGGATAACCTAAGATAAACCTAAGGTGTCATATATTAAATAAGGTTTCCAAATTTAGAAATCATATTTATGATTTTTCATGATTATTTGGTTTCCCGCTATGATTATTGTTTCTTAATATATGATTTTTGGTTTTAGTCAATGGATAGAACATGAAAGAACTGCATCAATGCTAAGTGTGACAGACAACGAAATGATTTTTCTCCTAAGAATATGGATTCTATGGGATCTGGAATGAAAAATATTGTTTCTATAATCACTCAACTTTCTCAAGATATGAATCATGATGGACTTATAAAGGAGAAAAAGAGGGAACAAAATTTTTTTGAGTCCTTCAAGAGGCAACGACCACTTTTTTTCAATTAGTCTTTTGATCCACTTATTTTTGAACAATTGATAAGTACCACTGAAAAGATATTGTCCTTTATCCAGTGTTTGGAACATGAGAAAGTCATTCTGGCTGTTTATCGGTTAAAAAGAGAAGTAGACTAGTGGTGGACTCTATTCAAGAATATGAGGCAATAAGAAAAAAATTGAATCCATGGATGGGGATGAGTTAAAGAACATATTTTTTTTATAATTACTTTCCTTATATTCTTAATATAAAGATATAGAAAGGGTTCCCTGAGTTAAATAAAAGGGATTATGAATCTATAGGTACCTATGAGTCTAGTTTCACAAGACTTGTGAGGTATGCTTATGGTATTATCATCCAACCTGAAAGTAAAGTTAATAGTATCTTCAATTTCTTAAAGACAAGTCTCAGAAGGGTGATGTCCATAGAAGACTTTAGAAGATACAAAGATATTTTTTGTTGTGCAATCAAGGTTGAAATGGAGATTAGAGTTACGTATCAATATCATAGTTTTTTACAAAAAAAATAAACATGGAGTTCAAATAAAAATCTAAAAACCATGAATAAAATTAGATGATATTTCCTTTATACTCTAAGTGTGTAAATAAGTATGGAGGAAATTGTATAAAGGAGTATAATAAATGTTTTATGAGTGGTAATGAAGGTAATCGGGTATTTGATTACTGAAATTATGGGAAGAAGTTAGCTAACAATGTGAATGGATAGAAAACTAAACAGAATGCACCTCCCCTTATTCAGTGATACAAGTGTAAGGAGAATGGGAATTATGTTAACTAGTTCCCAAAACCAAGGGTTGGTGATGATGATCTATGTTAATAACCTCTTAAACTGAGGTACAAGGGTAAATCACTTGAAATCACTATTTATGATGAGGGCTAAGATAAAAACATGTCTAAAGGTACACATACCAAATGCTCTATAACTTATAATTTCTTATTTGATTCTATATCTACCCACTCTTTCATATATAAATAATTTTATAAGGTTATTAAGATTCCACTAAAATAATTAGATGTGGAATTATAAGTGTAATACCCTAATGGTATGATTATTGCATCTCAAGTATATGATTCCTCTCTAATTGAAATTTTTGGGAATGTGTTTCCTGTAAATATTTTCATTATTCCTTTGGTTGAATTTGATGTCATCATAGGAATGGATTTGATTTCTCTTCATAAATCCCACATCAATTATCGAGGAAGAGAATTTACATTTGATATTTAAAACCAACCTATGATGTTTTATCAATGTTATGATAAGTATGAACTTCCTATGGAGATTACATCCAGTGTATGGGTCTTAATTCTCATTAATTATGTTTTTTTATCTCAAGTGGTTGGGGAGAAAATCGACATTATATGAATATTGTTCGAAACTTTGTGGATGTCTTCTTAGAATAGTTGACTAGCCTTCAATTGAAACATGAAGTTGATTTATCAATAGATCTCATACCTAGTTCCACACCAAATTCAAATACATCCTATATAATATCCTCAATTGAGTTGAATGAATTGAAGAAGAAACTCCAATAAAACCTTGATAATTGATTCATTCAACCAAGTGTGTCACTTTGGGGTGACCCTCTCATTTCTGTGAAAAATAAATATGTATCAATGTGAATCTTCATTGATTATCGATATTTGAACAATATCATGATCAAGAACAAGAATCATATTCACTGTATTTATGACTTGTTTGATCACCTGCATGGATCTCAATATTTTTCCAAGATTGACCTTTATTCAGGATATCATGAATTGAGGGTCAAGATAGAGGATATACCCAAGATGGAATTTTGTACAGGGTATGGACACTATGAATATATAGTGATTCTTTTCATTCTTACTAATTCCCCTACTATATTAATAGATTTTATGAATAGAGCCTTTAGAGATTACCTAGATCAGTTTTTGGTAGTATTTATAGATGATATTTTTATCAATTAAAAGAGTAAGGAAGTTCATGATGACCACTTGAGAATTGTATTTAAGGGAATAAAAAGGATAAAAAGTGTGGGAAATTTAAAAAGTGTGAATTTTGGCTATAAAAGGTTTCATTTTGGGTCATATAATCTCAAGATAGGGTATATAAGTAGATCCATCAAAGATATAGGCAATTTAATGTTGGACTAGACCAACCATAGTGATTGAGATCCATAGTTTTCTTGGTTTAGCTAGCTATTATCAAAGGTTGGTGTAGATTTTCTCATGAAAATCCAATTCTCTGACCAAATTAACTTGGAAGGGTGCCAAGTTCCTATAGACAGATGAATGTGAGGAAAATTTTAAGGAACTGGACAGAAGTTCAGTTAGTGCACTTATACTTACATTGCCCTATAGTGGGGAAGGGTTTGTAATATTTAGTGATATATCCAAGAAAGGATTAGGATATGTTATTATACAGAATAACATGGTAGTAGCCTATACCTCATGATAGTTGAAGATTCATGATCAAAATTTACCAACACAAGATTTGGAGTTAGCAGCGGTAATTTTTTAATTAAAATTATGGAGGCATTATCTTTATGATGAAAATTGTCATATATATAACAATCATAAAATTATTAAATATATATTCACAAAAAATGATTTGAACATGTTCCATAGAATATGGTTAGATCTGATAAATGATTATGATTTCTCAATACATTACCACCCTATGAAAGTGAACAAGGTTTCCTATGCATTGAGTCAAAAGGGCCATGATATCTTATCCATGATGAGGATCGCAAAAGATCCAATATTTCTAGATTTGAAAAGTATGGATCTATAAATTTTATTAGAAGGGGGGAAATATTATATTTCTCAATTGAATTTCCAAACCTCTATCTAAGTGAATATTAAATAGGTGCATAAGGAAGATATATAGCTATAAAAGAATGTCAGAAATTTTCAATAGTTTAACCTTGATCCGGATGGAATGATAAGGTTCAAGAACCATGTATGAGTTTCTTATATACCATATTTGAATAAGGAGACATTAGAGGAAGCTCATATTTGTTCATTATCCATTAATTCTAGAAGTATGAAGATGTATAGAGAATTGAAATAATACTTCTGGTGGGATGGCGTGAAGAGGGATATCATAGAGTTTGTATTTCAGTGCTTGGTATGTCAACAAGTTAAGGATGATATAAAAAAAGTATAAGGGGATATTGAATCCATTACCCATAACATAATGGAAATTGGATAACATCACTATAGATTTTTTTCATTGATATCCCCAAAACCTCAAAAGGGTTTAATGTTATATGGGTGGTATTTGATAGCCTTATTATGTCATAAAACTTCATTTCTATCAGACAAGACTTCTCTCTGAACCAGCATGCTAGGATATACATTAAGGAAGTGGTAAGGTTACATGAAGTACCACATTATATTGTATCTGGTCGGGATCCAAGGTTTACCTCAATGTTATGGTGAAGTCTTCATAAATAACTTGATAAAAATTGAGTTTTATCACTTATTATCATCCTCGTATGGATGGTCAATCTGAAATAATAATTCATTCCCTAGATAATATGTTGAGATCTTGTTCTTTGTATTTGAAATGTGTTTGGGATCAAAACCTTCTGCTAGTTGGGTTTTCTTACAACAATATATTTTACTCAAGCATTAATATGGATCCTTATAAATCCCTCTATGGTAATAAATATATGTCTACAATATGATTGGATGAAGTTAGAGAAATAAAACTATTGGGACCTAAGGTAGCTAAAGAAATGGTAGAGAAGGTTAGAGCCATTCAGTAGCATATCAAGGTAACATAAAGTTGGAAGAAAAAATATGTTGATAACCATCAACATGATATAGAATTTGAAGTTGGCTAGAATTTTTTTCAGTGAATATCTCCCTATAATAATTTTATGAGATTTTGGAAGAAAAGGAAACTAAGTTCTAGGTATATCACCCCCTTTGAAATTCTTGATCGTATCGGGATGATAGCCTATCTCTTGGAACTTCCTCCAAATCTCTCCAAAGTCTATAATGTGTTCCATGTATCTATACTACTATATTACATACCCGATCTTTCACATGTACTATACTCATAGGTCATAACACTGAAGCCGGATCCTTCTTACGAGGAGAAACCAGTTGAAATTATAGATCATATAGAGAAAGTTCTACAAACAAGACCACTCATCTAGTCAAAGTTTTGTGGATAAAATACCTATTATAGGAATTTTCGTTGGAACTTTAGGATATAATGAGGCATAATTATCCTCATTTTTTTATCATAATAATGAATTTTGAGGGCCAGATTCATTTTAAGGGGGGTATAATGTAACACCCGGAGTTTTTATTACCTTTTTTTAGAATAAATTAATTTTCTTTGATGTATTGAATTTAAAGATACAATAAAAAAACTTTCTTTATATGTTACAACATGTTAATATTTTTATATACACAACACTTTCTTGGCTTTCATTACATGCAACATTGAGTTTCTACGAAACAACATTTTACTATTATAATTATTTAAGTGAGATAGTTATATCATAGTCGTTAAACTTAGTAATATGATAGTAATAAATAATTTTTAAATATTATTTATAATGTTTTTATATAAATAAAACATGTTTATAATAGAAAATATTGTTTTTGGTAAAGTCTTTATATGTTTGAAAATATTATTTTCTCAAATGAACTTCTTTTTATGTCCTGTAAATAATAATAAAATTAATTTTAGTCATTTTTATAAATTTAATATGATAAATAAAAACTCAATTTTTAATTCATAATGTCAGAATTATCTTAGAGTTATTTTTTGATATTTTTCAGAAAAACTTCATTTTTTGGTGAATAGTGAAAAATACTGAATTTTAATTCAAATTTTCTTTTTTATCTAGTTTATTTATATTGTAATATTATCTTTTAATTTGGTTTTAAATTTTAATTAGATTTATTTTAAATAAATTAAACAATTTTTTTCATTATAACCAATTTCACATTGAAATTGGATATTAAAAAATTCTAAATTTTAAACATTTTTTCTTAAAAACCCTATGTCGCTACATGAATACAGGGTTAATTTTAAATTAATTTTTTCCACATATATAGTTATAATTTGGAAAAATAGATTTAATATTTATAATCATAATAATTTCTAATTTATAATAATTTCATCTTAGTTTTTGACCAAAAATACTAGCGAAAGTGATTAAAATTAATTATAGTGATTAAGGGAAAATTTAGCTTAACAAAGGACTAAAACTTAAACTTAAGGCCCAAAATAACCAATAAACTTTTCCAAAAGACATTTTATGTTCATATTTATACCCTATATTCTATTTTTTTGATTTATAACATTATCTAAGACAGTTTACATGGGAAAAACGTGGGTGGAATTCCCTTTTCAAAAATTTACAAGAATGTCACTCCTCCACTATAAAAAGGCACTCACCCCTCCCATTTATTCAAAACTCTAAAGCCATTTTACTCATCCAAAATCTACCAAAATATCCCACCATAATCCATACCTTAATTATATAATCCTAAATTTTGTAATAAATTCATCCAAGGAATCCCTTTGGTGCAAACCAAAAGGAATTACCCAAAGAAGAGGTTCCTTCCTCAAGCTCTTCTATTTTATTTTCATCATCCACCACATAAAATATTATTATTCCATTATAATATAATAACCAATATACTTATATTATTTTATTCCAATGGTTATAACTACTCTTACACACACTTTAGTCTAATGGGTAACTAACTTACCGTTCTTATGTACAGTAAACTACCGCCTCATGAAATGATGTTGTTCATTTTTTCCTTTACCGCCAATAATGGTTGGGAATTATTATGTAAACTATGTTTTTATATGATATATAGGATATTTAGGATGTATTTAATATTTTTTAGTTATTATATAAAACATAATTTTATTCTTTCTATTTTGTTTTAATATGATAACTTCATTTGTGGACGTGTGGACTACCACCTCCTCAAAGCGATGTGATTCGTTCACACTTTACATAAAACATATTAAGTATTGTTTTAGTAAATTTATATGATATATATGAAATAATAATTCTACTTTAATTATAACTTATATATATATATTTCATCTACTTTCTTACTTTCAAAATGATAACTAAATGAAAACAGCATTCATGCATATGGACGACCTACTGTCTCCATGAATGGTGTATTTAATTTCATATTTTTATAGTTTATAGATTATTATAAATATTTATGTGCTGAATATATATGATATTTATATCATTTTTTACACTCTGTAAATAATTAAATCATGACCTAAGAAAGATTATTAAGAATAATAAAACAAAAGATGTATGAAGAACAAAGCGGATATTAACTGAAGCGTAACATTAACATAGAATTGTTAATAAGTGGGTAATATAAATAAATATATGGTATTATATATAATAAAATGGTTTTGTGTTATATTTATAATAAACTTATATTTTGTATACATAATTTTTTAATGACTACAAATAAATCCAGGACATAAGGTAAGGGGATTTCTAGTCTCACTTTTATTTCTATGAGATTTATGCCTTATTAACCACTCATTTCTTCTATTTGGTGTATATAATGCCCATGAATATATTATATTATTGTTATAAATTTATGTGTATTTTCATATCCATTTTATGATCTCTCTTTCATGGAGTTTATGTTTCAAAAGTTACAAAATCGGTAAAGTATTTTTGTCTCAATTAGCCTTATTTGAGACAAATGTCATGATATGAACCTATGTTCTTCTATGAGGTGTATAAACTGATATTTCACATGTTATATAATTAATATCCATATTTTAATTATATTTTAAGATTCATTTAATTCCATTTTCTTACATTTATAGTATGATTCAAAGTTACCAAGTGGTAAGATTATATTTCAACAATCTCATTGTTTATTAGAATTGTTTATGATTATAATTCCATTGATGAAATATTATGATCCATCTCTCAATAACTCTCAATAATTTTATTCTCATATATTTATTAATGATTTATTAATATATTAGTACCATTTTCCACTCTTTGGTACTTAATATAATTATGAAAAAAAATTTAATAAAATCTAACCATATTTATCTTTTCAGTCGGAAATCTATTTTATTCAAAAAAAACCTTGTTTTCTTATATGGTTTTAAATTTATATTTTAAGGTCATTTTTAATTAAAAATTATTTTTAAAAAAATTGGTTTCAAATATTCATTTATAATTTTTCAAATCTATTTTTAAAGAAAATGGTTTTCAAAAATGATTTATGTTTTGAAAAGTGTTTTTCAAATAAGAAAAGATATTTTCCTAAAGAAATGTTTTTAAAAGGATCTTTCTAAATTATTGTACATATAATATTACATATGTTGGTGTTACTCATGAATTTATGGAAAAAATGATCCAAATGTTCCATTTATATTCTTTCTCTAAATGGTTTATTTTTTGATTTCATTATGTTTATGAAACATTTTTCTTTTTCATGGGTTATATGCTTATAAAACCCGCTTATTTTCATGGGTTATGATTTGATGAAATGATTATGAAACCTATCACTTTTTCCACAGGTTATGATATGATTACATATTTACGATACCTATTTCATTTCATGGGTTATGATATGATTGTTTATGATATTATGGCACATGTACGTATGATTTAATTATGTGATAGATGGGATATATATCTCCCTAAAATTCATTGGGTAAAGATTAAATCTTTTGAGATAAACATAGCTGGAATGGGGAGTGTACTCGGTTCAGTAAAGGACTTTTTCCCCTAAGATGGTCTTGGGAGTGAACATTGACTACTAAGATGATCATGGGAGTGAACCATGATGACCAAGATGGTATTTGGAGTGAACCTATACTATTAAGATGGCCTTGGAATCAATGCCTTGACTACTATAGAAATAATTTTATATGCTTATTTGTTTGCCACAATTATATATATTGTTCCAATGTTATGTTTTTATGTATTATTCTTTCGATTCCCTTATGATTCATGTCTTATAAACTTCCAATATTTATTCTATGATTTATGTTTATGATAATTGTTTTGTAAGTAATGATTTTTAATGTCATGATCACATTCTCATAACCTTATGCTCTTGTTTATGATTACAAATCTACTTTTTTACCCTTACTCAGCATATGATATCACCCCTTTTAATGTTTCTTTCCCCCCATGTTATAAAGATATGTATTATGTATGATATTTCTATGAAGGTTGATAGTCCTGAAGAACATAGTGGGAGATAATATAGCTCACTTATGTACCAGATTTTATGTTTCCATGTTTCTAAAGGCTCTATAATAATACGGCCTTTGGGCATCTACTTGTGTAATATATTTAGTATTCCGTAAAAATTATGTAATGTTAATATATGTTAATTAAGGGTTGATATACTAAAAAATACCCTTAATTTTTCTAACATAATGGAGAATGACATAGACACTCATAAAAATCCTCAAACGGGTCCATACCAATGGAGGAGTGATAGATTTTTTTTATAAGGAAGCACAACCAAAGGAAAGTGTTTTTCCAAGATCCATTGAAGTACAAGATGCATGTCCACATCATATCCTCCAGAATCTACATATTAAACTCTTTCTATCTATCCTTCAAAGGTTGTAATGTAATAAAAAGGCATAATTGAGTTCGAAAATAATGTTACAATCCCATCCAAACTCATGAGGTAAAACAAGATCCTGATCTAAAACAATGGACCATAGAACTTTGTGTAGTCACACAAATTCATTCACATACCTCCTTGCCAAAACATCCATGACACCTGACTCCTGATCACTAGGAAGTGTGTTGACTTTTTCAACTAATCCATGATTACACATATAGAATCACATACTCCCTAATATTTGTATAATACCATGATGAAGTACATAAATATGTTATCGCACTTCCCCTTAGTAGCATCCAATGGATGAAAAAACCACCAATAACATGGTGCTTAGTATTTACCTCCTAGAAAACCCTACACCATTCCACAAAATCTTCCACCACCTGCTTCATCCCATTCCACCAAAACTATATCCTCAATCCATAGTACATCCTTTACACTCCCATGTGTACTTATAAAGGTGGTCTATGAAACTCTAGAAAGAATCCATCATGCATCACCACAAAAACAAAAAAATCATTCCTTGAAATAATATCTAATTTGGATCATCCTGTTACCATCCTTCTAGAGCATAATCATAGATAACACGATCATACATCCCCTCTTCCTTTGAGTATTCCCATTGAAGCTCCTCTACCCACATCATCAGTCTAAAATAGGTAACCTACACCATAAAAAACCACATTTATTTAAGTTCAAGGCTAACAAATTATGCATCACCCTCCAAGCATCTCCAAACTCACAAAAAACATCCTTTTGTGACTTCTTTCTCAAGGCATCGGCCACAACATTCCCCTTTATTGAGGTGTAAGAGATCTCAAAGTCATGGTCTTAGAGAAACTTCATCCTCATTTCTTTCTATAGATTCGGGTACTTCTAAGAAAATATATCCCTAAATATCTAGTCATATATGAAGACCATGAAGCATTATTCAATGAGGAAATATTTCCACGTATTCAAAAAAACACAACCACTACTAGATCCAAATCATTGGTAGCATAGTTACACTTATTGGGGTGTAACTACCGAGACCCACAAGAAGGGTACGCCCTACTAGGACACCACATTCCCAAGGAAATTCACCTTATAATTCTAAAACTTACACTTGGAAAACTTTCCATAGAGCTAGTGGCATCGAATAATATATAGGAAAACCATGAGATAATCCGTGTGCTCAACCTTTGACTTCAAATAAATCAATATTTAATCAATTAACATGACTAAAAACTAGTTTAGAAACTCCCAGAATTTAGATTTCAAGAGTATCATGAACACAGTTGGTGAATTTATGAAACCTAACAGCATGACCATGAACTCAAGGTGCCCAAACTTGCATCTAAAGTAATTATTTGGGATATTATCCTCCTTAACCCTAAACTAGCGATATACAGACCATATATCAATCCTAGAAAACTAATTTTCTCCATTAAACTAAATTAAAGGATTATTTATCCTTGAAAGTGGAAACTATTCTCGATTGTTACCTAATTCAACCAATGGTATTCTATACACAACCTCATACAAATATCCTTTTTCTTGGTGAATAACACTAGAGAACACCATAGTGACACACTAGGTCAAATGAAATCCTTTTTCATTATATCATTTATCTGAATCCTCAACTCATGTAACTATGAAGTTTTCATCTGACAAGGATTCATCAAAATTAGAGAAACATAGGGTTGTAGATATATCTCAAACTTGATGTAACATAGATGGAGAAGCATCAAAACTTCCTCAATAAAATTTTACAAAAAATATATGACAATCTTGGGAACCTCTACTATACTATTGTTTATTTATTCCTTAGACAACTCAACCATCAAGTAAATAAGGGGATCTATAAGTCAACTGCCCAACTAATAACTCCACTCACTAATAAAAACTACATGTTGACCATCCACATTTCAGAAAACTATTATCCTCTAAAACTAATCGATAATGGTATGAATGGAATATAACCATTAGATGATGATAATAACCATGTATAGTTTCATCTAAAGCAATAAGTGATCTCCATATGACTGATGTGGCCCCATCATCAGTCTACATTCCCAACACACATCAAACAAGCTGGTATGGACTCTGACTAGTATAGTCAACATCAGGGGCATGGGAAGCATCTCCAAGTATATTCCTAGAGAAAAAACTAGAGTGAATGTAATGAAGGGGTGTAGAGATCTTGAAACAAATGAGACACAAAAAAGGGTAGATTATAAGCTGATCATACCTCTAAATATATCTAGAACCTCTGATATTGGCACCTCAACCACATGAAATTTTCCAAGTGTGACTCCCCAAACTCACTGTTTATGGCCACCTCTACAAACACACTTAGGTAAGGGTCCCTAAATATGATGAACATCCTAAGTTCAACCTCTTCCTACCTCATCTCCTCTCAATAGAGCATAATCCTACTACTATTACTACTGAAACGACCTCACCAGTTGTTTATACTGATGTTGACACTAAACAAGAACAAATCCACCATACTAATCACCAAGAACAATGAGGAACTTATTTTGATGATGACCATGGCCCCCATTGATAATTCAGACTATCCCAAGGCCCCTAAGAAATCATGGAAACCACTATCCCATAAAGCTGTCAAGGAAGCAGCTGAGGTCCACTTCCCAATAGTCAAAACCATAAAGGCCCTATAACATAAGACCTACCAATGAAAAATATACTCTTTAAGGAACCATGTTAGGTCCCCTCTCATTGTAAACCTACTCATGAGTGCATAAACTTGATCACCTCTACCTTATTATAAACTTCCTTACATGTTGGAAATGTAAAGGAACTGACTGCTACTGGATAAAAGGGTAGAGAGACATCTCAAGATGCCTCACATGGGACTCCTCATTAGGAAAAATATATGGGGAGAAATGAAAAATACCCATCAACTTTATCCCAATATCTCACATAAACATTCTCCCTTGGTGAAGAGAGATCAGATCCTACATCTTCACTACATCCAAGGTCAATGACATGGACTTCACTAGGTACTCCTTCTGGTATTTTACCCACGAAACATCTTACTCATTTTACTCAGTAATATATAGATCCCACTACTGGTGTATTTCACCTATCATCTGAATAAGTATCAAAGGGACCCAATAATCCACTAGGGCCCAGATAAAACAGAAGGTGATCTTAACCTCCTCCAACCATTTCTATGTCTCTAGAGCAGATGTGTTTCCCTCATATTTTTAAAATATTTATACTGAAATGTGTTAAACTTCCTCTACCATTAATCATCCTCCTCAACCAGGTCAACCCTTCAACAGTCAACTGGGTTAGCCTTATGAACCTAACCAACCTAAACCACATGTAAATGACATCCAGGATCCATAATTGAAAGTATAAGTAAATACATCCAAATACTGGTAGTATGGAACTTTATTAAGATTCATTTAATTAATTTTAACTTCCAAAAACCATCCAATTCAAATAATAACTCAAATAATCATGATGTATGTACCTCCCCTAGGTCTCTACCCCATAAGTGAAATCACCTCACTTGGTCATTCAAGGGGATCAGATTCCTTGCATTAGATCATGGGGGGATCTAAAATCATATATCCTAGTCAATCTTTCATGGATTGTGTCATGAATAGTTTGTATTAATTCAAAAATCAAGAGGGGTGAATTAATTTTCAAATTAAAATTTATATTAAAAATATTTAAAACTTAAATCCACTGATTTTTAAAATACACCTAGTTAATTAAATTATATAATTTTATAATTTTATCATTAAAAAGTTTCTTAAAAGAGGGATCAAGGTTCAAATAAAAATAATATAAAAATACTTTTAAATTTTGAAATAGTTTTACTAAAATCAAACACAGTGTATAAAACACATCATCATCACCTTCTTTATTTTTTATAAGAAAAGATGCTAGAGGCTGAAACAAAAAAAAAGTAACAAAGAGTTAATCCCATCCCCTTATAAATCACCCACTACTAAGTAGTTTTTTATAAAATAAATTGATCCACAACCTAGATTGGGTTTTATAAACAATTTTACGAAGATAGTCTAGGCTAAAATTTTCTTCCATGATTCTACATAGGAGAAAGAAAATCCAGTTCACACAAAACCTATTCCATAGTTATATATGGGAGGGAAAATGAAAAGTATTTTTAAGGGAGTTTCTAGAAATAATTATTTCAATGTAGGAGATGGTGGTAAATAATAAAATATACAACACACACACATAGCTATAAAGTAGATAAAACATATTAAGATAAAGAAATAATTCAATGTATCTGAGAACGTTGTTCTGTTCTTCTTCATATTATTCTTCTCCACTCATTGTATTCTTTTATTTTTAATGAGTGTATGGATACATTAAGTTGTTCTTACATTCTTTTTAGAAGTTTGGGTGAGAGTAGTGAGTCTTAAAAACTCATAACATAGTAAATATTATTAATTTTTTTATAAAAAATTTCAATGACTATGTGTTCACATGAGTATGATCATCTCTCTTTTTACATCATGCATATCAGGTCTATTTAAATTATTTCTCCAAATACTATCCATTTATAAATCATCATGAAGATCCTTATATTTTGGTAGAAAAATATGGTTCATTAAATTCTTATAATGTCATTTAATTCTATGTAAAAAATAGTTAGATTGGTATTAATAAAATAATAATTTAATACTTACTTTTAGTTATGGTCAATTTAAAGTTACACATCAGCATTGATGGTTGTTTCACCTTTCCATGTTAGTATCCATGTCGGCATCGATGGTTTCTTCCATACATGTAATATCTTATATTTTGTACAGTAAATATTTTTTTCTCATGGACATTTAGTTGAAATTAAGGTTGATCACTTTATACTTTCGGTCCATCTAACACATTGTCTCATTCTGACTTCTTTTTAATGGTCACTTCACTTGATCATATGGTCGATCATTTACTTTGTGAAATTTCTAATATTTGTGTGGTATCTTATATTTTTCTTAGAAACTTATAATTTTTTTATGAATTCAATTTAGATACACCACTTGGTTGATTGATTTCTCTTGTGATCGCTTGGGATATTTTCTCCACGATTAATAAAATTAATCATGTGGCCAATTACTCATATTGTACAGTCGCTATCAATTCGAGATAGCCAAATATTCATATTTTTTTAGAAACATAATTTACTTTTATAAAACATAAAATATATTAGAATTGAAATTAACATGATTTGTGATTATGAAAATAATGATTTTTCAGACTAAGCTAACAATATACCCCACTTTGATTATCACAAATCATTATATAAATAATTACTCATAGAAGTAAAGTTTATGAATTTTAAGAAACTGGTAATAAAAAATAAATCATTTTAAACTAAAAAAATTACTCTTCATTATGAGTTATATTGTTATTCAATAAAATGTACTCACCATTTAGTATTATTAGTAAGAAATCCTAACGGGTAAAAAAGAAAGTTAAGTAGAAGAAAGATAACATATAAATAAGAATAAATTGGTATTTTATTAAATTTTCAAGAAAGTTACAAAATCCCTATAAAAGTCAAATCAGAATAAGAATCATCTGGTATTGGATCCTTAAAAGAGGTTCTAGGATCCTTTCCTTTTATAATATCAGGAGTAGAATCATGAGGTCGAGGATCAGTAGGAGTTCTAGGAATAGTGATTCCTTTAGAAACTAAAATAACATGACTAAGTGCTTGGAATAAAGTAAGACCAAAAGTTCATGTTGGAGGTAGGGGAGAGGTAGATATGGGAATAGAGATGGATGATGAGGAGTTGGTAGAAATTGAAGATGTTTGGGGTACATTATGGGAAGGATGAGCTAAAATAGGGGTATTGGAAACAAACATATAACGTTCCAAAATCCTTTTAATGTATATTACAGGCCTTATTACATGCTCTCTCACTTGAAGAAAAACATATTTTTCTAAAATAAACTGATTCAGTGGAGAATTCATTACCAAAAACTTCTCCAATATGGATTTTAAAGCAGATGTCAGTGGTGGAATATTCAAATCTCTAGAAAATGGTATAAATTGATTCTTAAGGTATTCTATATTGTAAATCCTTTTCAGATAAAACTTTATTAGACTATTTATTATGTTTTTCTCTTAATTAGACTTAGTTTTTTCCAACTTAATCAAAGGAAATTGTTTCACATCATGATCAGTAATATCCATTTGAACTTTATTTATCACATCCTTTACACCATCCATGATACTATGAAGTTCTGGAAATATCCTTCAAAAGATTTCGTCATCAACTAAAACTGAAACAGAAATAGGATGAGGTTTTGAAGTTGAGTTTGATGGTTGAGAAGGGTTATTTATCATAGATAGATACCTTATATCCATAGTATCCATCATATCAGTCAAAGTTTCTTACAAGGAACCCATGTGAATTATAAAACTATTTATTTACCTTATAAAATATTGAACTTCCTGGTGTAAATAATCTATCTTGAGAAATAATTAGGATGAAGTTGAGAAATAAACTTTTGAATGGTATATTCAATATATTCCTCTCTATCATGATTTTTAGCAAAATTTATACCCAAGAAAATTTTATTTAACAACTCCAAAAGGTCTTTCTTAAACTAATTGAGATATACTAAAGTGAGGTTTGAAAAAGAAATAGAACAAGGTCCATCTTCTTGAGATTTAGTGAATCAATATTTAGTAGGATCAACTTCAGAAAAGAATATTTACTCATTATAATATGAAAAAATATCACTTAATTCAGGGTTTTTTCTCAAAGGTTATTCCTTGGGTGAGAAGACCCCAATAGGTCTCTCAATTTCCTTCAAAGTGGGCTCAGATTATTAAATATAATCATCCATATCCATAACCTTAGTTCTAGGATAAGATTCATAGATAGTCTCTTCCTTAGAAATATTTATAGTAACATATTTTAGAAAAGGAGGGGTAGCTAGTATATTAAATAGATCTTTATAGGAGTTAATTGTTATCGGTATCTCTGAAGCAGGTGTAGTAAGAAGCTTTGACTCCAGTGATTCTATTTTCCTAGAAACAAAAATAGTAAATACTACAAGATTTTCTTCTAGATTATGAGGGTTATCATTAGTATCAACTTTTCCATACGCATTAGTTGTATTATCCTTAATATCTTCCTTATATTTTTCATTATATTTTGTTTCAACAATAGTAGTAGTAGACATCTATATCAAATAATGTATTATCTAGAGTGATTTCTTCATCACAGTGAGAGGAATAAGAAATGGGAGCTCCTCCTATTTCAAAAATAGGGTGACTCTCCACTAGAACAGGATCTATATCCTTATTAATTTTATAATCTATAAGAGAAGGCCCAAAACAATTGACCTTGTCACAATCTTTAAATCAAGAGAAGCATATTATTTTACTGATTCAACCATCAAAGTTATCTCTAGATCTTTTTTAGATCCAATAGAAACTTCAGAAATCATTTGAACTTCATGAGAAGAAGTTAATTCTTATCTCATTGATTATAACACAACAAGAACTTCAAAATTCAGATTCCTTTGTAATATTTCCTCATAATATTTTCTATATTCTTCATTTAAATCAATAATATTCTATGATTACTCTTTATTAGAAGAATATATGGACTCAATGATCTCATCTGGTTCCAAACTATGGTCAATTAAATCTTTTGGCCTAAATGGATGAGAAATTTGATTTAATATTTCATGGAGTATCTCCTTATCATATATACACAACCATTTCCAAGGATTCGATATAATTTTCATTATTTTACAAGTTTTTTGTAAATTAATTAGAAAACATTTTGGATTATAGTCCTTTCAACTTCTAAAGGAACTAAGTTCCTATGTTCAAGTAACACAGAAATGAATTTTGGATAAGGAAGAGTGTTGAATCTGGAATATGGTTTAGTCAACTCCTATATATGTCTCATTAAGAAATAAGGTAGACTACTATGAATTCCATTCGCATTAAGATATAAAAATAACAAGTCCTCATACCTTACATAACTAAAATCTACCGTCATCAAGAAGATAAAATGTTAAAAAATCAATAGGAGTCTACACTCTGTACTTAGGTAATTCACAACTAGACTTATGAAGTTTCTTTCATTTTTCAGTTCCTCCATCACATTCCAAATTTTGAAGTGAGGATGGATTACTAGATATGAGATCTAGTAGTACTCATATTCTATAATATGTGAACTCTCAAAAAACATCCCAAATAGTCAATGTAAACTCACATTCCTAGAATTTGTTTATTATTTGAATCAAATCATCATATTCTCTAGTTAAGAAATCCATGTTCTAATAAAACTCTCTTAAAATACATGGATAAAAGGGTCAGTCTTAATTTAAAAACTAACAGATCCAATTCTATTGTTTAACGGATATCTATAAAAATGAACAATTAGTTCTAAACAATTTTATATCTACTTATCATTCATCTACAACTTCACTTGAATGAATTTGTGGATTTGAGATCTTTTAAGACCTTCTTGAACTAGATTTCAATCTCTTGGATTATTTGGGATCATCAAATCTAGGATATATTTTTATATTGACTAAAAACTAAGAAATGAAAGACATAAGCTGGGGATTTGAAGAGGTTCAAGAAAAAGTGTTCAAAAAGTGGGTTTTTTTTGGGATTATAAAAGGTGTTATTATTCAATTATAATTTTATAGATTAATCATTTAGGTATTTTACTCAAACAATGAAGTGCGGTAAAATAACTTGAATTTAATGCATTCCAAAATTCATATGTATATTTAAATAGAATAACTTAAGCAAATAGAATACTTGATATAAGTAGAATTTAAAAATCAATAAAAAATGAACATACTATTAAAATATTATTAAAAAAATCATATTTAAATCATTTTTAATATAGTTCATTATATCATAATTTATGGTATTTTTAAAGATGTCAGAAATATGATGTTCTATGCCAATAGATTCAAGAGTGATATCTCCTTTTTAAAAATGGTTTTTGAAAAAGTGATGTCATATATCAATGTGCTTTGTTCTAGAATTTTATATAGGTTTTTTTAAAATATTTATCACACTTTTATTATCACAATTTATAGGGACATGTCTGAATTGATAATCATAGTCCAAAAGTGTATGTTTCATCCACAGAATCTAGCACAACAACTGCCTGTAGCTATATACTCAGCTTCAGTAGTATAAATTGAAACTGAATTTTGTTTTTTACTACACCAATAAACTAATGACTTTCTCAAAAGCTGACATTTTATAGAGGTGATTTTTCTATCTAACTTACAACCACCAAAATATGTATCTGAATGACCTACTAAACCAAGTTTCTTTCCTCTATGATAAAAAATTCCTAAGATGGTTGTATTTTTGAGGTATTTGAAAATTATTTTCACATCAATAAATTTTGATTATTTTTTGTTTGATTGAAAATGATCACACATAAACACACTAAACATAATATCAAGTTAAATAGCAATTAAGTATAGTAAACTTACAATCATGCCTCTTTAGGTGGTTTAATCAACTAGTTTCCCAATTTCATCAAGATCTAGTTTACATCTTTTACTCATGGGAGCATAACTACATTTAGTACTATCCATAAAAAACATTTTAAAAGATAATTACTATACTTTCATGGATTTAAAATATTTTCTTCTTTGTTTAGGATGATTTGAAATTTAATAAATAATTTTAACTCACCCATTAAACTCATTTAAAATACATTTTGCATCATTTTTGAAAATTTAGTACATAAGGAATTATTGGATGATCAAAAACTAATGTCATCAACATAGGTTTTTAATAATAAAACATCCTTTGAAATTATTTTGATAATTAAAGTAGGGTTATCTATTCCTTTTGAAAAACATTTTGAAATGCAAAATGAGTTGTGCCTATCATACCGAGCTCTAGGAGCTTGTTTCAAACCATATAAGGATTTTATTAATTTAAATACATGATTTGGAAAATGTGGGTTTTTAATTTTATGGATTTGTTCAATAAAAAAATAATCAATTATATAATCATTTAATAATTCACACTTAACATCCATTTGATATAATTTAAAATCCAAATTTATTTCATAATAAAGTAACATTATGATAGCTTCAATTATATCTTATCATTGAAAGGTTTCAGTATAGTTAATACCTTCTTCTTGACTATATCCTTATGTAAAAAATATTTCTTTATTTTTAATAATAGTTCTTAACACATCTACTTTATTCCTAAACACCCATTTAGTTCCAATAATTAGGAAGTCCTTGGGTATTTTATCTAGTTCTCAGACTTTATTTATTTCAAAACCATTCAATTATTATTGTATTTATATTAACTAAAATTCATCATTTATTAATTTTTTGATGTTCTTAGGTTCATGTTTTGATAAGAAATTTTTATGGTCAACTTGGTTTCTAAGAGAAGCTTTGGTTTATGTTCCTCTATTTAAGTCTCTTACAACAACATTTAAATTATAGTATTTATGAGTTCTAATAGCTCTAAAAAAAGAAGTTTTTGATATTTCATTCTCATTTACAAGTTATAGTTCAAACTATTTCTTATAAATTGGTTGATTTTCAATAAAATATTTAATAGAATTACTAAAAGTATTGTAATTGATATCTAAATTAGATAAGTTTTCCTCAATATTTTCTAAAGAACTCTTAGGTATATCTAGATCTATCTCATCAAACTCGAAATGCATAGATTATCACAATATCTTAGTAATTTTATTAAATACCTTGTATAATTTACTAAATGTATAATATATAAGGAAAATTACTTCATCAATTTTGGATGAAAACTTTTCTAAATTCTCTTTTGTGTTGAGTATAATTACTTTACAACCAAAAAATCTAAAGTAATTAATTTTTTTATTTTTACTATTCCATAAATAATATGGGGGTTTCTTTAAGAAACATAAAATTAGGACTTTATTAATAATATATAAAGTTGTAATAATATCCTCTACCCAAAAATAAATAGGTAAATCATACTCATTTAGCATGGTCTGAGCAATTTCTTAAATGGTTCTATTTATTATTTCTAATACACCATTCTATTATGGTGTCCTAGGAGTGGAAAATTTGTGACTATATCCATGTTGTGAGAATAAATATTTGAAATATTGGTTTTCAAACTCAATTGCATTATCACTTCTTAAATTATTAATTATAAGTCCACTGATATTTTCTATAAATTTTTTATACTTGGAAAAATAAGGAAAATCTTCACTATTGTAAGATAAAAATAATACTCAGGTGTATCTATAAAAATCATCTACTAAAACATAAACATAGTGTTTCCCATTTAAGTAAGAAACTATAGAGGATCCAAATAATTCCATTTAAACTAAATCTAGGGTTTGATAAGTCGAAACTTATTTATTTAGTTTAAAATTGATTTTATATTATTTCCCCTTTTGACATGGGTTATAGAATTTGTCTTTAGTGAATTCTAGTTTAAGTATATCCTTGACTAACCCTTTACTAGTAATATTTATAAGTGAGTATAGGTTGAAATGGCCTAATACTCTATATAAAATCTAATACTCTTTGTTAAAGGTATTTAAACAAGAAATATTTTTAGAAAATAACAAATTTAAGTTAACTTTATATACATTATCATTTTTTAAAGTGGTAAAAACAGAAACATGCTTAGAATCATAAATTTTATAGGTATTATTTTCAAATTTAACAAGGTATCCCTCATAAAATAACTATGACATGATAAGAATCTTATATTTTAATCCAGCTATAAATAAGACATTATAAATTAAAACTATACTAGATTTAACAATTTGACAAAGCCCAATTATTTTTCCTTTAAGATTTTCACCAAAAGTGACATGTCCACCATTAAAATTGATAAGGTTCTTGAAGCATGAGTTGTAACCATTCATGTTTCTAGAATATCCAATATCTATATACCATAATTTATTATTCATACTCTTTAATAAGGTTTCATACATCCTAATTTTAAATAAGAAATGATTTTGGTGCACATGTTTTCTTGGGTCTAGAAATGTTAATAATAAGTGATGTAGGAATCTAAAATGTTTTGTATGGTTTTCTATAAATATATATTATGATTTTTGAAATAAAAAATTTCTTGGGTCCATATTAATATTAACCATTAACATACTTATCATAACTAGATCTAGGAAAAAGTCTATTCGTATAAATTTTCCTTTTTAAAGGTTGTTAACCAATACTAGTATTATATTTTTAGTGCTTTTCTTACCAAAAATTTAGGTTGGAGTTTCTCTACTATTAGAAAATATTTCTATATATTTATTTAATTACTCATTTTATATCTTAATCTCATTATTTTATTATAATAGTTGACCATATTTTTTATTTTCTACAGAAAAATAAAATTTACAGTGAGAAGAAAATGCATATTGTTTCTTTAAAATTTTGTATTTATCTTTAAGTTCATTAAATTTTTCCTCCATTATACAAAAATATTAAAATAAATACTCACTATACATATTTTCTTCATTATATTCATTCTCAAAAATATTAGAAATATGTTTAGAAGATACTAGAAAAATATTTGATACCTTAGATGTGTTTTTCATAAAACACATATTGGATTTATCAAATCTATCTTCTCCACTTGAATCTGAATCACTTGAGTTGTCTTCTATGATGCTCCAGGTGTATTTCAAGGCCTTTTTATACCTTTTACCTTTATACTCATACTTTTTCTTATATTTCATCTTTAGAAAGTCTACTTTAATGTGTCTTTTTTTTCTTACACTCATTGTAGGTCACTTTATTGGTGGATTCATCCATTTTTTACCCTTTTCTCAAATTTCCTTTTCTATTATACTTTCCTCCATAGTTAGTATTTTGGGAGAATTTCTTCCTCTAGTAAAATTTCATGAATTGTATGGCTAGGTGATCTATTTCTTCATCATTTTCTAAGGAAGATTCAATATCTCTAGAACTTTAATCTTTGATATTATTTTTTAGTTTAGATAAATAAGTATTGAAGGCTACTTAATTCCTCTTTGGTTCATCATCTTCTTATTTGTTTATTTTTAATTACTCCCCATGTAACGCCCCGACCCCAGCTACCCATAGCCGGTGCATTACTTCGTAACATTGGCATGATCATAAAAGATCAAGTCTCGAAAGACTGATTAGTTTAGTAGCCTTGGAAACACTAGATACATTCATAAACGTTACATTACATCATAAAGTGAAAAACTACAATAACAAAGTCTCCATAGTCCACACTCATATCCTATTCTGACTATCCCTACAGGTCATTCATAAAATACTTCTTCACATCCTGGAAAATATTAAAACATTGAAAGGGGTGAGCTCAGATGATCAGTAAGGATAACAATATTGCGGAAGCTTTCATAAATAAACATAAAAATTTAAGGCAATGTATAAATAAAACAAAAGCCTTTTAAACTTGAACATCAACATAATATGGCAAAAGTAAAATGAGATAATTCCATTCACTTATTCACATGGATATTCTACTGGTTGAATAATCACATGAAATATCAATAACCACTTTCATAATGAGGGAATGCATAATGCCAGACATTCTGAAACATTTTGTCAAGGCCTCGGCCAAGACGTCTAAAATGATTAAGGACTCGGCCAAAACCATAAATCAAATTGGGAAAGGGCCTCGGCCAATTCCACGTCTAGTTGTCTCATGAGACCTACCGATGCATCGAGGAGCTATAGCGGGCTCCACCCGTCACTTATTAAGTCCAATACATTCCTCATATGAATAGGTTTAAACATATCATAAACCATAACATAATCGTATCACATAAAACATGAATAAAGGAAACATAACATTTCCACATTTCAATCACAAGATATCAATACAACACATTGATAAAAACGCTTTCAAAACCATTTTCAATACCAAAATAAAAGAAAGTTAAAACTTTGTATTTATTTTTCATTAAAAAAAATGATGGCTTGTAGAGGAATCCGAAACTCAAATAATGGTCACGGCGGCTGAGAAGTCGTTGTCGCCGCATAAGTACAGAAAGAAAAAAATTCCCTTTTTTCATTTAGCAAAACGCTTCGTATAAAAAGATTCCTTTTGAATAAACGTAACAGTCAAAGGGGTTTATACACCGTATAAAAGAAAATTGTGTATAAAACCAAATATGCCTCAATGAAAGGAGATTGAGACGAAGTCCTTAAAAAGATCATTTTTAAAATAAAATAGATCTGTTATGTGTATTCACTATAGGTGCACATAAAGAAATTAAAAATAAAAAATAGGACATAATAATATCATGACATAATTTGAAAGTAGGATATTAACCCAAAGAATAGAAATTGGGTTAAGAAGTTCCCTTACCTCGTGTCTGACTTGACTCAACCGTTCTTTAACCTCCTGAATAATAAACTAGAGTTAATATATACCTTATTAAGAACCATTTTCAATTTCATTATCCTTATTATATCACTTATTACAGTGATATGAACATTATGTAATTATTTAAGTTAATAACGGTCGTTTTGTCGATCTTTGGTACTTGAGTCAACAATAAACTTCTTATAATTACAAGTTGTTTATGTGATAGAATATCCATTATCTCCAGAATTATATTCATGATTTAGATGTCATATATATCTTATATATCCAGTATATACATTCATTTATAATATTACGTAACATTTAGAGGTAAGAAATGAAATGCACCGTTCATGGAGACGGTAAGCCGTACGTACGCATGAACGCTACTTTCATTTCAATTTCATATTTAATGGAACGAAATCATAATTACATAAATGTATAATATAATTCCATTATAATATAATGTATAATACCATTTACTCCATCCTTTATACATCCCACATATGGCATTAACGATTCAAATCACTTTGAGGGGGCGGTAGTCCGCACTTCCTAAAATGAAATTATCGCGTTTTACCCATAATGGAAATCATAAAGTATGCCATAAATGAGAAATACAGAAGCATAAGTAAAACATAAACATATAATATATCATATATAAAAATATATACATCTTAATGGCCACCTTTTAAGGTGTTATATGAGTGTTGAACAATCATCGTTTCGTGAGGTAGAAATTCGCCATCCACAGAAACCGTATGTTCTTTAACCATTAGATGTAGGTGTGTGTAAGTGTAGCTCTAATACTTCTTATAACAACATCCTAGTATATTGAGGATACTGGTGTTGTTACAAAATAAATTAATAAAAAGAGTTTAGGGGGTTGTAGAAGAAAAATAAAACAAAACAACATTAGAGAAGACATTACCTCAAAATCGGGTAACTCTTTTTGATTTGAGCCAAAGGCTTCCTTGGGAAGAGTTCTGCCCAAAGTGAGGCTTCTAGGAGTAAGAGGGGGAAGTTGAGAGAGTATTTGTTCAGAGGTTGGCCGAGTAAAATGGCTTGAAAGTGTAAATGAGGTGGGAGAGGTGGGGGCCTTTTATAAGTGGAGAGGAGGGGCTCTTTTGGAAAGATTGAAATGTTACATTATTACACAATGCTTTTCGGATTATAAAGGTCCCAAACTTATATAATTCGTGGATAAGGTGATAAGGGTTATAAATCTACCCATATAATAGTCTTTGGACAAGTTTAAGCCTTGGATTTTACATTATCTTTTCATTTTATTAAAATCGTTAAATAATGAGGTCATCGCTGCATCATAATGATGTCATAAATAATTTAATTTATTTAATGTATAAAAATTATAAAAAAACTACTATGATGTGGTAAATCTTTTTATCTTTCTAATGAATATTTATAGTCAAAATTTGGACTTGTGTAACCCCACTTAAAATCTGTTTTAGTAAAACAACTCATGTTTGTGTGAATTTAATTTTAACATTAAATAAATATATATTAATGTCATTTTCCAACCAAAGTGGCTCCATGGGGTCCCCAAGTTGACCCATGGGTTGTCTTGGTCGGCCATGACTCATCCAATAGGAGTAGGACAAGTTTCAAGCTCATCTCATATTATTAAAACATTATTTTTAACTTAAACTACACTAATTACCTCTAATCGCGATTAAGAACTTAAAAGTTACTATTCACCAAAAAATTATTTTAATCTCATTGAACCACATTTTTATTCTTAATGACAACCATGTATGTCGGATTTTTGAAAATAAAATCACAGAAGTGGTAATATTTCATTTTAACGAAAAATCAGTTTTTAACAACCACTTAGTGGTTTCACTATTCATCAAAAATTGAAATTTTTCAGAATAAGGCAAAAATTTCACCCTAAGCTATAATTGATATTCAGAATTCAAAAATGATGTCTATTTTACAAAATTCCAAACATATAAGTTTCATTAATTAATTTTATAATTAATTCCCGCTGTTACAGAAAATAGCGTGTTTTTAAGAAACAATTTATATCAAAAGATTGGCAATTGTTTATGTCCAATTTCAATGTTAAATTAATTCTAATGACCACCATTGGATAAAATAGTAAAAATATATTCTAATTATACTTTAAACCCACTAAATAGTATAATTTATCACTATAAATTATTTTGATTAAAAATGTTGTTTTTAAGTATTTTTCACTATTCATAAAAAAATTAGAAGTTCTCAGAAAGTTACAAAAAATTCAACTTAGGATAATTTCGATATTACAAATACAAAAATGAAGTCCATTTTGAAATATAAAATTTCTATAATTTTAAAAAGGTGGTTATTACTATTCATAACGGCTACTTTGGTTAGTCGCGGTGTGTTAGAACTCGAACTTGCATACAATGCAAGCTATTGCATTATTGAATGAGAAGCGTATCATGGAAGCTCGGGGTGTTACATTCTCCCCTCCTTCAATAAATTGCGTCCTCGCAATTTGAAAATTTTTTCCTTTGAAAAAAAAAGGTTGAAAAGAGAAGATACCTTTGTGGAAAACCCACATCGGAAATAAGATTAATAAAATTTAGCCTTAATAAGAGGGAAATGGAAATAAGAAAGTCACCACCCAATTATGATCTCGATTAGGAGAACATTGGTGGCAATTAAAGACGTATAATTGGAGGAACAACGTAAATATTTGTAGGGAGTGATTGAGGTCATCAATCACAATCAACTGTCAAATTGAGGGCCTCAAAGCCTTCAATCTATGTTGATTTAAAATATCATCAGTTCAACAAAACATAAGGTATTAGGATAACACATTTTTTTTTGTTTTAATATCCCTTTAATAAAGTTTAAGAATTAATTTATTCATTGAATAAGAGATAGGTATATATATATATCTTGATAATTTGAGTTTCAACCTTCAACTCATCTTTCACTCAAAAAGATAATAGAACTCAAAAATATTATACTTATCCTAATTGTATAAGGTTCCAAATGTTAACACATACCATTTAGATTAGTAAAATTATTTTGTAATAACCAGGGACTTCCTGTAGGCTAGTGGTAGGTAATAAAGGCCTGTCGCACTATGATTGTGGGTTCGATTCCTGCAGCTTTGTCCGACGTGACGGGTTATGCCCCACCCTGCAAGTTGTCCTTTTCCTAAAACTATAGTATCATAATATTCCAAAAATAATCTTCATAAATTTTTTAACCTTAAACAATACTATCCAAAGATCAACTTAATCCACTCCAACCTTTATAGTTATCCAAAATACTTCTGTCCAACTCACATTCCAAATTTTATAAGGAAGGTAAACATAATGAAGATCCTTTTTTTCCACGTAACAACATGTGAACACCTTCATCATGTATTCTTTTTAAACATACTGAATTACCATGATCCTTTATTCCTTATATAATACTAGATATACTCCTTCTATCCAAAAATGTATACAAATCATCAATCAGTTTCAAGGAAGTTAAGAATATCCAATATAATTTATCCAAATCAATCACGTCTTATTCCAAAATCACTATCTCGGTATCAGAACAATATTATGGTTTATCTTTCTCTAAACCATATATTTTCCAAAAATTTAACCTATTGTGGAGTCACTTTTCTTGGTTCCACACAATCTCAAGTCCTTGATGAAATAGTACTGCAGTACAATCCTTATATACTCCATAATTATTATAACCAGTACATCATTAATACAACACTCAAATTAAAAAATTCTTTAATAAAAACATAAGAACTCTAATCATTACTCCTCATATGTGGTAGTATCATAACTTGATTATTATCCAATAACATCATTTGGGGCATACTCTGATGATTTGGACATTGGTTTGCGTAGTGTCCCCAATCCTTGCAGAAGAATCATTGTACATTTGAAACCATTTTCTTACCCTTGCATTCACGCACTTTGTGTCCTTTTTCTCTACACTTAAAACAAACTCCCATTCCCTTTAGGCAAGTTCCATGATGTTTCTTCCCACAATTACCACATATTGGAAAATTCTTCATTCCCCTCATCCCTTTATCCATCATTCTCTCTTCCATCCCTTTCATCTCTTGCTTCGCTTCAAAGCCATAGGACTCAGAGAATTCTTTACTTATCTTATTAACACATGATACTATTTCTTCATATGTTGATAACACATGGGAGACTATTTCCCTTCGAAATGTTGGCTTAATACCGTGAAAGATACGATACTTCTTACTCTTTGGATCATACGTATTGTTGGAGTTCACATTCCTTCTACTGGGCGCCATTTCTATACAATGGCATAAACTATATTAGTTTATGAATCAAAATACATAATTCCATACTTATACAATACTTAACATAAATTGAACTATTTATGGATATAATCCATAATCATAAAAAGGTTTTCTTTGAGGAAGTATATACTCATAACCGTTCATAGTGGTTTGTAAAGAAAACGAGAATTATCCTAAGCATATCCCCCGGGAGTGTCGTAACCAAGAGTGCAGCAAGGCCCATTGTCGTGCACCAGTTCCCGTTTGAGTCTAGCTCAAAGCGGTGTTTTCGGGTTTTACACCTAGGTACATCTGTGCCAGAGCCGCCTCTACCTGCTCGTATCCAGACAGGGATGTATTGCTCAGAAAACTCACAACATATCTACAATACCAAAATTCTAGGAAGTTATTCTATACTAATCCTCAAAGTCTATCTTCGGGCTATGTGCTCTAATCAGAGTTTATCTAAATATAGCTTCCAAAGTTAGTACTAAACTGCCTCTGATACCAACTGTAACGCCCCGACCCCAGCTACCCAGAGCCGGTGCATTACTTAGTAACATTGGCATGATCATAAAAGATCAAGTCTCGAAAGACCGATTAGTTTAGTAGCCTTGGAAACACTAGATACATTCATAAACGTTACATTACATCATAAAGTGAAAAACTACAATAACAAAGTCTCCATAGTCCACACTCATATCCTATTCTGACTATCCCTACAGGTCATTCATAAAATACTTCTTCACATCCTGGAAAATATTAAAACATTGAAAGGGGTGAGCTCAGATGATCAGTAAGGATAACAATATTGCGGAAGCTTTCATAAATAAACATAAAAATTTAAGGCAATGTATAACTAAAACAAAAGCCTTTTAAACTTGAACAGCAACATAATATGGAAAAAGTAAAATGAGATAATTCCATTCACTTCTTCACATGGATATTCTACTGGTCGAATAATCACATGAAATATCAATAACCACTTTCATAATGAGGGAATGCATAATGTCAGACATTCTGAAACATTTTGTCAAGGCCTCGGCCAAGACGTCTAAAATGATTAAGGACTCGGCCAAAACCATAAATCAAATTGGGAAAGGGCCTCGGCCAATTCCACATCTAGTTGTCTCATGAGACCTACCGATGCATCGAGGAGCTATAGCGGGCTCCACCCATCACTTATTAAGTCCAATACATTCCTCATATGAATAGGTTTAAACATATCATAAACCATAACATAATCGTATCACATAAAACATGCATAAAGGAAACATAACATTTCCACATTTCAATCACAAGATATCAATACAACACATTGATAAAAACGCTTTCAAAACCATTTTCAATACCAAAATAAAAGAAAGTTAAAACTTTGTATTTATTTTTCATTAAAAAAATGATGGCTTGTAGAGGAAGCCGAAACTCAAATAATGGTCATGGCGGCGGAGAAGTCGTTGTCGCCGCATAAGTACGGAAAGAAAAACATTCCCTTTTGTCGTTTAGCAAAACGCTTCGTATAAAAAGATTCCTTTTGAATAAACGTAAAAGTCAAAGGGGTTTATACACCGTATAAAAGAAAATTGTGTATAAAACCAAATATGCCTCAATGAAAGGAGATTGAGACGAAGTCCTTAAAAAGATCATTTTTAAAATAAAATAGATCTGTTATGTGTATTCACTATAGGTTCACATAAAGAAAGTAAAAATACAAAATAGGACATAATAATATCATGACATAATTTGAAAGTAGGATATTAACCCAAAGAATAGAAATTGGGTTAAGAAGTTCCCTTACCTCGTGTCTGACTTGACTCAACCGTTCTTTAACCTCATGAATAATAAACTAGAGTTAATATATACCTTATTAAGAACCATTTTCAATTTCATTATCCTTATTATATCACTTATTACAGTCATATGAACATTATGTAATTATTTAAGTTAATAACGGTCGTTTTGTCGATCTTTGGTACTTGAGTCAACAATAAACTTATTATAATTGCAAGTTGTTTATGTGATAGAATATCCATTATATCCAGAATTATATTCATGATTTAGATGTCATATATATCTTATATATCCAGTATATACATTCATTTATAATATTACGTAACATTTAGAGGTAAGAAATGAAATGCACCGTTCATGGAGACGGTAAGCCGTACGTACGCATGAACGCTACTTTCATTTCAATTTCATATTTAATGGAACGAAATCATAATTACATAAATGTATAATATAATTACAGTATAATATAATGTATAATACCATTTACTCCATCCTTTATACATCCCACATATGGCATTAACGATTCAAATCACTTTGAGGGGGCGGTAGTCTGCACTTCCTAAAATGAAATTATCGCGTTTTACCCATAATGGAAATCATAAAGTATGCCATAAATGAGAAATACAGAAGCATAAGTAAAACATAAACATATTATATATCATATATAAAAATAGATACATCTTAATGGCCACCTTTTAAGGTGTTATATGAGTGTTGAACAATCATCGTTTCGTGAGGTAGAAATTCGCCATCCACAGAAACCGTATGTTCTTTAACCATTAGATGTAGGTGTGTGTAAGTGTAGCTCTAATAATTCTTATAACAACATCCTAATATATTGAGGATACTGGTGTTGTTACAAAATAAATGAATAAAAAGAGTTTAGGGGGTTGTAGAAGAAAAATAAAACAAAACAACATTAGAGAAGACATTACCTCAAAATCGGGTAACTCTTTTTGATTTGAGCCAAAGGATTCCTTGGGAAGAGTTCTGCCCAAGTGAGGCTTCTAGGAGTAAGAGGGGGAAGTTTAGAGAGTATTTGGTCAGAGGTTGGCCGAGCCAAATGGCTTGAAAGTGTAAATGAGGTGGGAGAGGTGGGGGCCTTTTATAAGTGGAGAGGAGGGGCTCTTTTGGAAAGATTGAAATGTTACATTATTACACAATGTTTTTCGGATTATAAAGGTCCCAAACTTATATAATTCGTGGATAAGGTGATAAGGGTTCTAAATCTACCCATATAATAGTCTTTGGATAAGTTTAAGCCTTGTATTTTACATTATCTTTTCATTTTATTAAAATCGTTAAATAATGAGGTCATCGCTGCATCATAATGATGTCATAAATAATTTAATTTATTTAATGTATAAAAATTATAAAAAAACTACTATGATGTGGTAAATATTTTTATCTTTCTAATTAATATTTATAGTCAAAATTTGGACTTGTGTAACCCCATTTAAAATCTGTTTTAGTAAAACAACTCATGTTTGTGTCAATTTAATTTTAACATTAAATAAATATATATTAATGTCATTTTCCAACCAAAGTGGCTCCATGGGATCCCCAAGTTGACCCATGGGTTTTCTTGGTCGGCCATGACTCATCCAATAGGAGTAGGACAAGTGTCAAGCTCATCTCATATTATTAAAACATTATTTTTAACTTAAACTACACTAATTACCTCTAATCGCGATTAAGAACTTAAAAGTTACTATTCACCAAAAAATTATTTTAATCTCATTGAACCACATTTTTCTTCTTAATGACAACCATGTATGTCGGATTTTTGAAAATCAAATCACAGAAGTGGTAATATTTCATTTTAACGAAAAATCAGTTTTTAACAACCACTTAGTGGTTTCACTATTCATCAAAAATTGAAGTTTTTCAGAATAAGGCCAAAATTTCACCCTAAGCTATAATTGATATTCTGAATTCAAAAATGATGTCTATTTTACAAAATTCCAAACATATAAGTTGCATTAATTAATTTTATAATTAATTCCCGCTGTTACAGCAAATAGCGTGTTTTTAAGAAACAATTTATATCAAAAGATTGGCAATTGTTTATGTCCAATTTCAATGTTAAATTAATTCTAATGACCACCATTGGATAAAATAGTAAAAATATATTCTAATTATACTTTAAAACCACTAAATATTATAATTTATCACTATAAATTATTTTGATTAAAAAAGTTGTTTTTAAGTATTCTTCACTATTCATAAAAAAATTAGAAGTTCTCAGAAAGTTACAAAAAATTCAACTTAGGATAATTTCGATATTACAAATACAAAAATGAAGTCCATTTTGAAATATAAAATTTCTATAATTTTAAAAAGGTGGTTATTACTATTCATAAAGGCTACTTTGGTTAGTCGCGGTGTGTTAGAACTCGAACTTTCATACAATGCAAGCTATTGCATTATTGAATGAGAAGCGTATCATGGAAGATCGGGGTGTTACACCCCATAAATCATAAACTTTTTTAATGAGTTCCTTCACTAGTAATGTTATGATGTTGTAGGATTCTCTAATGGAAACTAAAATTCCTCTCCATTTGTCAGGTAGACATATTAAAAATAATATAACTTGGCCTTTTTTAGTAATTTTCTTTCCAAGTGAAAGCATGGTGTTGACTGTTTCACTAAACATGGGATACATATTAGATATGGATTCATCAGTCTTAATTTTTAATGTATGATATTTAATTGTATAAGTATTTAAATGTATTTCTTTGACATTTTAGGCTCCCTCATGAGATATAGCAAGAGTGTCCCTAATTTCAAAGTTAGTAAAATAGAAAGAAATTATAGTAAATTCATCTCCTTATAAAGCACAATATAATTCATTCATATCTTTACAATTTCAATCATATATAACCTTAGTGGAATCACTTAAATCATATCTAGTAGTTTTGGACTATTCATATTTATCTTTAATAATAGTCTAGATATCCAAACTCAAACTTTCAATATATATTTTTATTTTAAAATTCCATTGAGCATAATTAGTCCCATTATAATATGGAGGTCTATTAGTGGTAGTTCCTTCTTGTCAATTATTATCCATAAAGACATAAGTTAAAACCTAATATAAAAATAATATCTTTAAATACAACTTGATCACATCCAAAAATATTTTGTAGAAGCATTGATACCAAATGTTGTCCCTAGTAGACAACTCAAGAGGGGGGTGAATTGAGTTTCCATTTAAATTTCTATTAAAAAGATTTAAAACTTAACTCCCCCAATTTTCAAAATGCACCCAGTTAACTAAAATTGTATAATTATATAATTTGATCATTAAATAAGTTTCGTAAAAGCGAGATTAAGGCTAAGAAATCATCCATTCCAATAATTTTATTATAAAATAGACTAATCCAAAACATAGATCAGGTTTTATGAAAAACTATAGTAAGATATTATATGATAAAATCCTCTTCTATAGTTTTATGTGGGATAAAGAAAATCTAGGTCACACATGACCTATTCCATAGTTATACATGGGAGTAAAAATAAAAATTATTTGGAAGAGACTGTCTAGAACTCTCTAGTTCAATGCCGGAGCTGGTGCTAAAGAATAAAATATAAAACACACATAGTTCGAATGTATATAAAAAAAGTAATATAAAGAAAGAATTTAATGTAGTGGAATATGTTGTTTTGTTGATCTGTATATGATTCTTATCCACTCATTTTCTTCTCTTATCTGTAATGATTTTATGAATATGTTCAGTTGTTCTTAGATTATTTTTAAATTTTTAGGAAATAAAAGTGAGTTGAAGATTCTCAAAACAAATTAAATGTTCTTCGTTTTCATTAATAAATTTTTTTGATGACTCTGTGTTCATGTGAGTATGTTAATCTCTCATTTTACACCATGTGTCTCTAGTATTTTTAAAGTCATTATCAAAAAACTAGCTATTGAAAAATCATCATGAATATTCTCGTGTTTTGGAAGTAAAATATGTTTCATTAAATACTTTGGAAAACATTTAATTTTACATAGAAAAGTATTTGGATTAGAATTAATAAAATAAAAATATAATACTTACATTAAGAAATTTCTGATTTAAAGTTCTATTTTAGCATTGACGTTCATTTCACTTTTCCATGTTAGCATTCATAGTTGATTCTATACATATATTCTATAATATTTTGTAATTTTGGTCTTTTTTCTCATGTTCATTCTATTAAACTTGCAGTCAATCACTTTATGCTTTTGAAATATCTCACACTTTGTTGAATTCTAACTAATTTTTCATAGTCACTTTACTTAATCATGTGGTCACTCTTTTACTTCATGAAATATCCTATAATTATGTAGTCACTTAAATTTATCTTAGAAACTGAGAAATTTATCACGCATTCAGTTGAGATATACCACTTGATCAATGGATTTCTCTTACAGTTTCTTAAGATATTTTCTCTATGGTCGATCAAATTAAGCATGTGGTATATTTCTCATACTGTGTGGTCACTTTCAATTCCAGATATCCAAATATTCATATTTTTCCAAAAAAATGGAATTTACTTTCATAAAATATAAAATAGATTATAACTAAAATTAAAATTATTTTTTATTATTAAAATATGTAATTGTTATACTAAACCAACATGTATTAATATTTACTGACACATTTTCACCACCAACCTATACAATCCTCACAGAATCTAACTCCAACTTCATCCTATCTCTCAACCAAAACTTTTTATACCACTCTTTAAGGACCCCCCCCCCCTCCTACCAAAGGTACCCCTACTAGGATCTCAATGAAGGAAAAGAGATAATGTCCCCTGAGTCCCAACTCCAATAAGCCCCGATTTGGAGACTAGAACTGATGGTATATAAAATATCACATATTGAATACATTACCATATATAATATATAGGATCAAGATATGGGATAAATCAACCACCAAGAAACCTAATGACAAGATATAAAATAAATAAAACAAAAACCATCCCATAATGCATGGTATAATGTTAAAAAAATACAAGTCTCTAAATAAATACCCAAAAGAAAATCATAAGTCATGAGCATAGCAATAGCCCCAAGGTCCAAAACAGTAATGTCCATAATGGTCTACATAGTCCTCCTGGAATCCTGAAAATAGTTTGTATATATGTAGGGTTGGTATACAAGTATACTCCGTAGGATCATACCCAAATACTCTCGTGCATATATAAAAAGAGCATAATAATACACCGATGGGAAACAGAAAAACCAATAACACCTAAGTAGGTCAACTAACCAACCCCATCCTATAAATGTAATACTCCCCAAATAACACATCCAAGTATAATAACATAATAAGAAGTATATTTATAAAATGTTACCTCGTACCGCTTTCCCACTAGTTTTCCTCTCTCACACCCCAATGGAATACATCTATGAACCCTCATCTCTTCGATATGCCAAATCTCGCAAAAATACACATGGGGAATCACATCATATCTTACCTGAAGACACATGTACAACACATCACATCTCACCTGAAGACACCTGGGTCATCACATCACATCACGAGTGAAAACACATGGTCCATCACATCACATCTCACCCAAATACACATGGATCATCACATAACATCTTTAATCATAACTAGAGTAGTATGGTATCACAAACAAGAACAACATAAACCTCATAACCTCCTCCTACCATGAATAACCCCAACTATAGCCACATCATCATCTCATCAAATAATTACCACTATTGCACTTTTAAATTTTTTCCATTATAGCCCATGCATATCAAACTCTCCTGGAAGAGAGATAAGAGAAGAGGAGGTGGACATCCATCCATCTACACCAACATGATGTTGGGAAAAACACCCCCAAAAATTTTGATTATTGGAACATAGTTATTTAAATGGGTGGGTACGTATAGTTATCATAAAGAAAGTGAAAGTTATTTATATACATATATATATATATATACCCACACATAATCCCAACCTATGGGTTCATAATAAGATATCTATCCTAGCTCGTTGAATCACCATTATCCTTACAACAACTATCACTTTCACAGACATCACTAAATGAAAAAAACCACATAACAAGACACAAGTCACAAGCCACATCCCCCCTCCCCATAATTTCAATTTAAGACAATTTATATATTTCCCATTACCAACCCATTTCATTTGACCATCCCATTCATTTAAAATTTAAGAATTAACCGCTTGTAACCACACTTCCCATTTTAATTCAAGCATTAATTTTCCATTCCAAAGAATTCCACTCCAATTTAATTATTAGAAATTTATTCCATGGCTACCAAGAAACTAGAACTACACATCACAACATAATAACCCATCCTCCATAAGCTAAAAACCTCCACATTTCCAACATTTCACAGTTAAAGCCACCTCCTCAACACAACGTTTATGACGTCCTGGACCCATTTCACTCATAAGTAACATAACTAGGTTGGACACATGGCCTTGGTCATGACTCCCCATATGCTAGAGGCTTCCAACTAGAAGTGAGGGTTTATTGTTGCACATTGGGGAGACTATACCCTCTCTATCATAGTAAAGAACAGCGGTAAGTAATGACATCATTAAGGATGTAATAATTATGTAATCATTATGATCAACTTATGAATATTAAGATAAGGTATAAGGCATCCCAATGGCCAATGCCATAGGAAAATACCATGGTCAAGCCCATGGTTTTTCCAATACCATCGATGAGGTTTCCCTTGGCCATTAATGACTTGTCCCATCACTTCTTCTATAAATACCAAGTTGTTCCCTCATTGATTTCTTTTCAAAATCCCCCTAAACTAATCTCTAGTATCATTACCTCCCAAGGGGTCCTCCCAAGGTTCCCCCAATCCCTCAAGGTCCCAACCATCAAGTTTTAAGAGTTATTTTTTAAGGAAAGGGATCATACCTCTCTCTTTCTTTTCAAGTACTCTCTTTTATGTCATTTCTTTTATGCTCCATGTTCTTATGTTGGAGGATGTTCTTTTATATTCAAATTACTGTAATTTTTATTTTCATATGATGAGAGACCCCCTCTTAATCTCATCAATTAATTTTAAAAAAAATTAAGTGGCGCTGTTAGGCTGCCGAATTTTTGTAAGGGATTCTTTCAGCCTTTACATTTTCAAAGTTCTATTTTCATACCATTTCTTTCAAGATACTTTTTCTTATGTTGGGGTATGATATCTATATCCATCATACTATCCTTTTATGTTAATATTATTATAGACCCTATTTTATCTCATCAATTCTTTTTTTTGAGGTTTTAAGTGACGTCGTTAGACTGTCGAATTTTTATAAGAGAAATCTTATTTTTGTCTTCCTTTAAAGTTTTTCATTTCATATGGTATATCTTTTAAATATCATTACCATTTTCTTATATCCTTTATATTCTATCCTTATACTGTTTTTTGGATCATTTATGAATGGGTGACTCATGTACCCTCTCTTTTCAATGTTTTCTAAAATTGTGTAACATAGTCGTTATGTTGTAGAATTTTTGTCTCAAAATGTCTCTCTCTTTTTCTCAAATTATTTTATTTTATTAAGTGAATACTCAAAGATCTTTATTATGCAGGGGTATTCACATATATATCAAAATGTTATATTTTAATTCTGGTATTTACATACATGAAACCCTCTTTCCTTTTCTGTGGGTTTAAAATGACATAAAGATCATGTCTTAAAAGCAGTTTTAAAATGTTATGATTATGAAATGAAACCCATTACTTTTATGCTATATGGGTTATTTATGAAATTTTTGATGATGATATATGTGGATCAGATGATAATAAAGACAAATTTAAGGGTTCTCCCTGATAGCGCTTCAATTCATTGGGTAATGATGTAATCTCTAGGGATTACAATTTTAACGATACCTTGGTGAATAACCTTGGTAATTTTTTTTAAATGACACCTTAGGGATGGACCTTGGTGATATGTTCAAGATTGTCTAAGTTAAATGTTGTATCCACATCTTCAAGTTATTAACCATGTTCTTTTCATTATGATATGCCTCATGATCTCTTTATCAAGCCTTAAAGTTATTTATCATGACTTTTTTGATGTATCACAAGTTCACATGTAAAATGTTTCCCTTGTTTCCCTTACTGGGCCTTCTGATCACCCTTTCCTTTGATGTATGTTCCCAAGTTATGAGATGCAGTAATGAACTTAGGATGAACAAATGAATAATCCTTTCAAGTGTTTAAGAATAATTTTTTTATGTTGTCTTGTATTAAGTTCTTGGTTTCCAAGACACTAAACCTTAAATATCCTCGGTTTTGTATAATGTGATGAAAGTTTATGTGATAAAAAGGTGGGCAGATATAGTTGGTCTCAGAGGATGGTTTAGTTATTTTTGGAAATTAGTATTTAAAAACATTACAAGGTTTCTTAATGAAAAAATTAAATATAGGGAAACATCCTGGTATTTTGGTGAAGTATTGAGTAAGTGGTTTCCAAACAAATAAATCCCTATCTGGATACGAACAAGTAGAGGTGTATCTAGAAAAGATGTACCTAGGAGTGAAAACACTGACAAGGTGTTTCGGGCTTGACCCGAGGTAACCTAGTGCATGACAATGGGCTTTGATGCACTCTTGGTTTGACACTCCTGGGGGATATGTTTTGGTAAATTCATAAGCTTAGTATGAACCATTATTAAAGGAACAAAGATAAAATAAAATAAAGATTCACATAAGAATATATGATCATGGATAACCTAGATTGGAACCAAGGGGATCACAAGTTAGGATATACTTTTCTTCTACAAGTTTATCCTTCTATGCTTAAAGTTTCCTTTTCATGATTATTAGCTAAGTATTTAAGCCCCATAATTATACTTTCTTTTCTTAGTTAATGGAGGGAAATAGAAGAACATGTCCCAACAACCAATGTGATAGGAAATGTGATGATTTCCCTATTAATATAATAGAGATGACAAGAGATCAAGTTGAACATATAGTGATTATACCAAACCAGCTATTAAAAATCACAATTAATAATTGGTACCTAGTTGAATGCCCAAATTCATCCAGGAAGAGGAAGATGAAGTATCAAGGATGTTCATCTGATAAAGTTGATAAGGGGAAGAAGACCCAATTTCCTTTGTGCAAAAATTGTGGAAAGATTCACCAAGGAAAATGTCACAAAGGAATTAGGAGATGTTTTAGGTGTGGGATGATAGGGCATAAAGTAGCCAATTGCTTTAAAAAATGGATAATGTGATGAATGGAGATATGTTTCAATCAAATGTACCTTATACTATTCAATGTCGTAAATGTGGAGAAGTTGGACATTATCCAAGGAAATTCTCTCTTGGAAGGGATGAGAAGCATGATGAGCATCAAAAATATTCAAGGAAAAAGGAACAATGCAAGTACTTTGCTGAGATGGATCATGATGACTGAAGTACATGTAACTTCTTCACAATAATTGTCTATGTCATGTTATATTTTAGTTCGTTCCATATGAGCATATCTTTAATGTTTTCTAAGAACATCGAGTCACTACCTAATATGGTTTTATATCATTAAGGATGACATATATTGTTATGTATCACATGTTGATGTTGTGAAGCTATTCTTATTGAAAACAAATCATTAGGGGATTAAAAGATGATTATTATTTTGGAAGATGTTCACTAATTTGGGAACCCTATACGATCAAGGTAAATAGATTACTATGGTATTTTATTTGAGAAGTAAATTTTGACTTATATTTTAAAGAATTGGTGAATTTAAGGTGAACTTATGGTAATTTAGGTTACTTATGAAAATGATTAACCTATCTTGGGGAAAATGTGATTAGGTTAATTACACTTAGTATGAGACTTTAATAGCAGTTGATGTTATTTGGATATAAATGTTAAGATTTATTATGGTAGACTATGTGATTAAATCCTTCTGAGTTTTGGGTTCTAATATAAGTTTTGATTATTCTGAAGAATTTTAAGGATGATTGGGTATTTAATGGTCTTTCTGGAACTTTGGGTACTTTTTGTTGAATTTTGGAGAATAATAGTATTTTTTTCTTTTTATAAAGGATTATCCTTTTTGGGGATTATATGATCTCGTACTAACCATTTTAGTTTTTATTGATGACTAAACACAAGGAAAATATATAGTTCTTCTTTTGTGGATTATGTGATTCTCTAGAAGATGATTCTTGTGCTTTTGATGAGACCAAGTGTTTTTGAATGCTCATTGTTTGGAGAAAAGATTAGTTTTGGTGGAAACTTATTAAAGAGTGAAACTCTACTTTAAGGTAAGTATATTTCTTGGTGTTTTTATTCTATGTAGTAAATGAATTCCTCAAAATTATGAAAAGGAACGTAAAACAAAAACATTGTTGGTTTACGTTTCCTACTGGGTAATCAAAGAGTGTTTAACACATCATAAGTTTGTGATCTTCTTGTGGTTAATTTTCTCCTAATAATGTTTTCTATCACTCTCCATCAGAACTTGACCCTTTTTTTCTCTTCCATATCCATGTTTTCCTACATGGAATCCTAGTATGGGTTAACTCGGGTGACCTTTATACTTCTCTATCTTTCTTTTAAAGTAATAGTTTTACTGACTCTTTTTCCGATGTGGGACTTTCAATGAAATTTCCAAGCCCAATTTTAGAAAATTGCGAGGAAGCAATTTCTTAAGGGGGGAAGAATGTAACGACCCGAAATTTTGAATAAATTTTGTTTCATAATTTTGTGTGTTATTTTATTTTATACTCATCAAAACTATTTCATTTAATAAAATGAGTATAATTAAAATGAGACCATTGGGTTTCCACTGTTATATGACCATTGTTCAATATAACCGTTGGAAACTAAATGTTGCAATTATTGTCTATAAATACAAGTGATCTTGGTTATTTAATATAGAAAGAAGATTCAATGGCCCCATCTAGTAGACTCGGGCCGATCGAAGTCCATCTGATAGAACTTGGGAAAGAGGTAGCACCACTAGGATTTGCTCTAGACCAAACCCAATCCAAACTTCATCATGTGAAACTGGAACGGAATCTCCTTCGTGAGAAGTTCAAGCTGATAAAAATCACCACTTGGGCAATGTTTCCCGAGCCGCCCCAAGATTCTATCACCTTAACACACCTTACACTTAGATCCTATGTTGGTGTTATAAGGGTCTATGTAACGAGACCTTAGCTGCCTTATATAATCCTTTGATAAATAAAAAATTGTGATCTCTTCTTATGGTGAAGTTTGTGAATTTTCAAATATCCAGATAAATTTCGGATGCATATTATTGATGAATTTTGGAAATGGTATATTTTAAAATATTTATGTAAACCGTAAATAATTAATTATGTGTAAAGATCTTCAAAAAAATGGTCTTCTACAAATGTGTTCAGTAAGAAATTTAGAGTCTAATAAGACCAACATACTTTTTGGTGAATAGTAATTTATGAATAGTGATTTTACGATTAGAATTAGTAATGTGACCAAATGGATTAGTAATCTCACTTAAATAAAGTATTAATATAATATATCCACCTTGATTAAGTAATGTGATTCAATAAAATAGGTAAATAATTGTTTCAGAAATTATTAGTCAAGTATTAGTTTTTTCGAGTGAATAGTGTTTTTTATTAAAAATTAAATTAAAAATATTTGGAAAATTATTTTTATAAAATGGATTTCATTTTTGAATTCAGAGCATCGATATTATGTTAAGGTAATTTTTGGGGATTTTTCTGAAAAAAATGAATTTTTGGTGAATAGTGTTTTTTATTTAAAAATTAAATTAAAAATATTTAGAAAATTATTTTTATAAAATGGAGTTCATTTTTGAATTCATAGCATCGATATTATGTTAAGGTAATTTTTTGGGATTTTTCTGAAAAAGTTGAATTTTCGGTGATTAGTAAATTTTCAGTTTAGAGTTTCGGGTGTTTAATGACATCATTAAGGATGTAATAATTATGTAATCATTATGGTAGACTTATGAATAGTAAGATAAGGTATAATGTGCCCCAATTGGACAATACCATGGGCAAATACCATGGGCAAGCCCATGGTTTTTCCAATACCATCGATGAGGTGTCCCTTGGCCATTAATGACTTGTCCCCTCACTTATCCTATAAATATCAAGCCTTTCCCTTATTAATTTAATTTCCAAATCCACATAAACGAAGCCCTGGTCTCATTAACTCCCAAGTAGTCCTCCCAAGGTTCCCTCAATCCCTCAAGATCCCGAACTAAGAGTTTTAAGAGTTACGTTTTAAGGTAAGGGATCTTACCTCTCTCTTTCTTTTCAAGTACTCTCTTTTATGTCATTTCTTTTATGCTCCATGTTATTATGTTGGAGGATGTTATTTTATATTCACCTTACTATAATTTTTATTTTCATATGATTAGATACCCCCTCTTACTCTCATCAATTAATTTTAAGAATTTTTAAGTGGCGATGTTAGGCTGCTGAATTTTTGTATGGGATTCTTTCACCCTTCTCATTTTCAAAGTTCTATTTTCATGTCAAGTCTATCAAGTTAATTTTTCATAAGTTGGGGTATAATATCTATATCCATAATACTATCCTTTTATTTTCATATTATTAGATACCCTATTTTATCTCATCAATTCATTTTTTTTATGTTTTAAGTGACGTCGTTAGGCTGCCAAATTTTTATAAGAGACATCTTATTTTTGTCTTCCTTTCAAGTTTTTCATTTCATATGGTATGTATTTAAAATTTCATTACCATTTTCTTATATCCTTTATATTCTATCCTTGTACTATTTTTTTGATCATTTATGAATGGTTGACCCATGCCCCCTCTCTTTTCAATGTTTTCTAAAACCCTGTAACATAGTCGTTATGCTGCAGAATTTTCATCTCAAAATGTCTCTCTCTTTTTCTCAAATTCTTTTATTTTATTAAGTGAATACTCAAAGATATTTCTTCTGAAAGGGTATTCACATATATATCAAAATTTTATATTTTAATTCTGGTATTTACATACACGAAACCCTCTTTCCTTTTCCGTGGGTTTAAAATGACATAAAGATCATGTCTTAAAAGCAGTTTTTAAAACGTTATGATTCTGAAATGAAACCCATTTATTTTATGCCATATGGGTTATTTATGAAATGTTTGATGATGATATATGTGGTTCACATGATAATAAATACAAATTTAAGGGTGCGCCCTGATAGTGCTCCAATGCATTAGGTAATGATGTAATCTCTGGGGATTACAATTTTAACGATACCTTGGTGAATAACCTTGGTAAAAAATTTTAAATGACACCTTGGGGATGGACCTTGGTGATATGTTCATGATTGTCTAAGTTAAATGTTGTAGCCACATCTTCAAGTTATGAACCATGTTCTCTTCATTAGGATATTCCTCATGATCTCTTTCTCAAGCCTTAAAGTTATTTATCATGACTTTATTGATGTATCTCAAGTTCACATGTAAAATGTTTCCCTTGTTTCCCTTACTGGGCCTTCTGCTCACCCTTTCCTTTGATGTATGTTCCCAGGTTATGAGATACAGTAATTAACTTAGTATGAACAAATTAATAATCCTTTCAAGTGTTTAAGAATATATTTTTTTATGTTGTCATGTATTAAGTTCCTGGTTTCCAAGACACTAAACCTTAAAGATTCTCAGTTTTGTATAATGTAATGAAAGTTTATGTGATAAAAAGGCGGGATGCTATAAATTTATATCAACCTATCACTCCTGAGTATCATCCTATACACAATCATACTTCCATAGAACCCATACTAAAGGAACTGACCTACCTCAAAGAGCCTTTTTTTTATGATCAATGATACAAACCAAATAATATTCAAAGAAGCATCAGCCTCTAACTAAACATACTCAGAATCAAAAACATGAGAGGGGGTGGAATGATAATGTTGAAGCTGAGAAACATGGAAGATCTCATACATATATTAGTACCTCTGAGTAAGATCTATCTAATAGACTATTATCCCAACTCTATCCAAGATTTCTAAATGTTTAAAAAACCTAAGTTCCATCTTCCATTATTTCCAAATCCATTGATGACCCAATATAGGTGAGACATGAAAAAAGACCCAATTTACCACCTAAAACACCATAATTCAATGATGATTATTGGAATAAGACTTATTCTTAGACTAAGTAGTATCTATGATTTTTCTAATAATGTGTACCTACACTAATGTCTCTTAAATGAGATGATTTCCTAATAGTGCTACCTCCCCTTCCTCCAACCAGCATAGAGGTGAATGGAATGGCCTACTATAGAGCGCCTTGTATGAATCCATTTGGATATTATCTTAGAAAAATCTATTATAATTGAATTCAGTTAAATATAGGTTCTTTTCCTAAGAGCCTACAAAATCTAGTACACATGCTTGGAGAATATTCTTAAGAACCTATATAGTATGCTCTAACTGAACATCGGTCTATGGGTGATTTGTTTTACTTAGAAGTACTTATCAACCTAAAGACCTATACAACCTCTAACATAACTAAGAACTAAATTGATAATCCTTTTTTGATACAATGGTATGTGGAACCCCATGAAGTAATATAATCTATTGAACATAAATCCTCACAAATTCATCTTTTAAAAAGGTCTCCCTAATAGGTAAGAAGTGGGCGACCTTCATTGGCATGTCCATGATTACCCACATGGAATCATTTATCTGAGGGGAATTTGTAAATACTATCATGTAATCCATAGTAAAATCATCCCATTTCCACTCTAGAATGAGTAAAAACTAAAAAATATTAGCAGGTTGTTGGTGTTCCACCTTCACCAACTAACAGAAAGAACAGTGAGTAACAAAACTTGATATATTATTTTTCATGTCAAGAAACCAACACTGGAAGTTTAATTCATGATACATATTAGTGAGTCTAGAATGTACTACTGATTTTGAAGAATGATATTTTCAAAACAAATATTCTCTCATGTATAAAGGTACCCAGACACGTCTATGGATATACAGGATCTCATTCTTATCAACCTCCCAACCACATGGTGATTCTTCACCAGAAACACATTCCCTTGGGAATAAACCTTCAGGATTAGAAATTAAAATTCTCTTCAATCTATCTATAATTGATGAGAGCACTTCTAAATCCTTGAAGTAAGGCTATTCATGAACCTTCTAAACATCTAGAGTAATTTTAGATAGAAGAGACATAAAATTTCATTCTGTACTGGATTCCTGAATAACTTGAGTCTATGTTTTTCAGATCAGAGCATCAGCAACTACATTTCCCTTCCTTGGGGTATAAGCAGCTCCAATTCAAAATAATGGAGGTATTCAACCAATATTAATTTTCAGAGTTTCAAGACTTATTGAGTAAATATGTATCTAAGACTCTTGTGGTCTGTGTATATAATGAATTGTTCCCCCAAAAAGTAATGTCTCCAGTAATATAAGGCATGAAAAATACTTGCTAACTCGAGGTAGTGTGTCAATTTATTATACTTGTGCAGCCTCAACTAATAAGACCCATATGCCATGACTCATTCCTATTTCATCAAAATAGCTCCTAGCCTAAAGCCCAATGCATCAAAATAAACCATGTAGGATCTTCTAAGCTCAGGAAAAATTAAGATCAGTGTTGTAGTCAACTTTTATTTCAACTGATGAAAGGATTTATCACAATCTTAAGATAAAGAAAAAATTACACCTTTCTTGGTTAAGATTATAAGTAATTCTACGAGGTATGAAAATTTATAAATTAAATGATGATATTAACTATATATACCTAATAAATTCAGTATAACATATATGTTCTTTAGATTCTCCTAATAAACTATGGCTCTTACCTTCTCTGGATCCATAGATACCCCTAATTCTGATATAATATGACCCAGGAAGTGGACTTTATCGATATAGAAGTGGAATTTTGTGAGCTTGTCATAGAACCTATGATTTCTTAGTGTAATCAATATGATTTTAAGGTGTGTAGTGTGATCGTGTTTAGTTTTATAATACTCCAATATATCATCCATGAAAAAAACTATAAAATAATCCAAACACAGATGGAAAACTCGATTCATCAAGGCCATGAAATCATCCAGTAAATTCATGAGACTGAATGAAATTACTAGATATTCATAAAGTCCATACCTACTTTGGAAGGCTATATATAGTATATCTGAGGGTCTAACCTTTCCTGATGATATCCTAATCTCAATTCAATATTCAAGTAGCCTCAGGCTCCTTGGAGCTTATCAAATAGATCCTCTATATGAGGAAGTGGGAGCCAATTCTTAACTATGATATAATTCAACTACCAGTAATCTACACACATATTGAGGGTCCCATTTTCCTTCTTGGTGAAAAGATTGAGTGAAACCCAAGGAGAAGTATTGAGTTTTATAAACCCTTTCACATCTAGGTCATGTAAACACCTATTGAGTTCCTAAATCTCGGTAGGATACATCCTGTATGGAGGAATTGATATTGGTTCTGCTCCTAGAATAAGCCCAATGGTGAACTATACCTCTCTCTTAGGAGGTATCCCCAAAAGTTTATTAGGGAAAAGTATTTGAATTGGTCCACCACTGGAGGAAAATATTCTATCATACTCCTCTATCATTAAGAAAAATACTAGAAATGTGAGCTGACACTCCACTCATCCTATGATGATTAGTTCTATCTCGACTTTCCTAGATATCCCATTCTCCTTTATGGACATAGATATCACCTTTAGGGTATATAAAAGACACACACTTGTGATAACTATAAATATGGGTGTGATAAGGTAATAACTATTACATCCTAATAATTAAATTAAATATTATCATCTTAAATATAAAAAGGTTTTATAAGAAGCAGTAGCCACCAATCTCAAGGGGACACTCCATGTATCAGCATATACCTTCTTACCATAATATTAATATAGTATCAAGATTCATTACCCTGAAAAAGTACTCAATATCAAATCCAAGTATCTCTATTACATCCATAGATATAAATGAATGTGAATTTCCTATATCAAACTAACTAGATATTAATTTTGATGCTATTAAGATCGTACCGCATTTTATAGATGGACTAGAACTCTTCTCCTTAGGTATAGGATACACTACATGTAACTAGCTAGATCCATGTCCCTGATCTATAGACTAACCTCCTTGAGAAGTTATTCTTTGTCGACACTATGTATCATGCGTTTGGATTCCTCTACCACAACCACATCCTCAACCTGTATAGTCGGTAGTACTCTAGCTTCTAGTCGGGTGTGGAGTTACTAATACTACTTTGGATTGAGGAGATGGTGTGGATTCTCTTCCATTGGTAATAGGTGAGAAGGTATGGAAAAATATATGAAGATGACTCATTCATATACAGGCTCTCCACTCAACTGGGTTTCTATCATATTGAGGCTTTGTGTTTCCTTTCCTCACACATTGATGTCATGTAATATATCTATCAGTATGTACACTATTACTACTATTTCCATCATGAAAAACCTCAAGGTGACACTTCCTTCTGATGTACGAAGCACTTCCTAGCCGAGGGGTTGAACAACTATTCCTTTTACCATCATATTACATCAGATTTTTCTAAGAGATAAAGGCTTGATTTACCATTTCTAATATGGAAGATAACCAGAAGATATTCCCGTTTAATCAGATGCATACCTGATCCCATCCTTCAAAAGTATTATTCTGGATAGTTTTTCAATAATGATAGTAGTTAAAAATCATTGGAGTTTTGTGAAGTGGTCTAAATAGTACATTACATACATAGTACCCTTCTCTAGGTGCATAAATTCTCTAACATGATCATCTCTCAGTGTTTCTGAGAAAAATAAATCAATAATTATCTTTGAAATCCCTCCAGATCAAACCTTCATAGTACTGAAAATTAATTTTTTATTTTATTTTCAAAATATTATTTGTGGTTGAGAGGTAACCTATACACTTGGAAGGAACCAAAAAATAAATGATACCCATTTATAAAGTTCAAAATTAAAAAATTACATAGAATCCAAGAAGATCACAATCCAAGATTTAGCTGCATCTTCCTAAGTTAAGTCACCATCCATCATCATCATGAGTCACAATTGTCATCATCTTCATCCATCACCATCATCATCTTCATCCATCACCATCATCACCATCCTCATCCAACCATCACACCAGTCACTGAAGACTGTTGAAGTCCTTCGAATCCACCATAAAAATTTTCACCATGCCTTCATCATCCCCCATCAAACTAAAAACAACCAAAAAACCAATACAGAGTTATCACACCTCATCAAAAAGCATAAAACATCACATGACACCATTGGTAGAAACATTGATGGCTCCTACCATAACCAAACATTAACAAAACCAAAAAAGAACCACAAATCAGAACACAACAAAACAAGCATCAAATAAATCAACCACTGAGAATAAGAAAACAAAACTTCATTGATAACTTGAGGAATAAATCTAAAAAAACCATCATCTAAGGGATCACACCTAGAACACTAACATTCACCAAACCACACATTCAAAAACCTCATTGTTACCACCACTCCAGATCCAACTATGAGAGGATTAGAGGAATGTGTGGTCAGAGAAGTGGTTTGAGTGGTTGAGGGCTCTGAATGATGGCAATATTGATGAGACAGAAAACTAGAAGCCTCTAAAATGGTAGAAATACAACCCAGGTAGTGTCTTGAGACTCGTTGAACTCTAAATCATACAACCCAAAAACTCTTTGAACCATAACTCTATATCCGACTTGGAGAGAAAAATACGAATGTGAGGTTAGATCTATTGAAAGGGTGTATAATGGATTCAAAAGCAGACAACCATCGTTGGAACCACAGGACCTCCTTGAATAATATTTCGTTGACATGATAGAAACCCAGAGTGCCTTTACTGGAGTGAAAGAGAATATCATGACCAAAGAGGAAGAAAAAACTAATCATGGACAATCCGTGAGAGAAACGCAAGGGAAAGAACCCATGGAGAAGTTTTTCTAACAGAGTAGGAGAAGTCTATAGGAGGCTAAATAGGTGAGGAAAGGAATAAAAGGAATAAGGATATTTCTCAGATGTTCCACCGACCCCGAAGTGAAGGGTTTCAAGAGGAAACCCTAATCAGAGCTGAGAGTGAGTGGAGTAGATCATCCCACCATAATTTAGAAAATACATGGATCATGTAAGACATGAGATTGAACCTCCTCTATAGAGGCATCTATATATGCTCAATGATAGATATAATTTCCTATATCCATGACTCAGTAACCTAGGGGCCACCATCCTCCAAGAAAGTAAATGGATGCTACTGCTGGAACTCTCTCTCCAACTTTAAGATAATCAATTCAAGTTGTGGATCTCCCTCCATAGATTGTGGTAACTATAAGAAACTCTCTCAAAGTTGAGTGTGAGTTCTCATTCCAAGTATATCAAGTGTTAGTACTATAGGTTTCTTAAGTGGTACTATATGTGGTTCAAGTCCAACCACCTCAAGATCATAGTCATTTCCACCTTCCTGTCACTCGAACGAAGGCTATTGTGGAGTTATATATCTAAAATTCTAATAACATTCCTCAAAACGCAACAATAGGACCGAAATATTTTTTTCAGGATTACCTGACCGACATAAGGGTTTACTACCTAGAACATACTAACTCAGCTACCCAAATATAAGGTCGTGTTATTGGTAATATTTCCAGTTTCAATTATAAAGGTTTTATAATATGGAGTGTCAATTAAAAGTTATAGAGTAAAATTATACTTAATTAATAATTGGAATCCTCGTTTAATGGAAATCATTTTTTCAAAAAGTTTAATATTTAATAATCTTCTTATTTTTATAAAATAGTTCCGTTATATGAGTTACCATTCTCAAGTTATAAAATCATAACTTTATAAGTTACAACTAGAAATTCATGTAACTACAACTAAAACTTTACATATGGTCTCAGGATGTAAAAATTACATACAAGATGGCCTGATAATATATATCACCATTCCAAATTTTATAAATCCTCAAACTTTATAAATTTCAATTAGCATCCATTTAATTGTAACAAAATAATGTTTCAAACTATGTAACTAAAGTTCCATGACTTAAATATGTCATAATTGGTTAGTTAAGGTTCCACCATCAAGCTATATGGGAAAAATCCATCTAGGTTGATGTATAAACTTGTGTAACCAATTGTTTTTCTCCATCTTCATAAAAGAAATGTTATAAAATTTATAGATATAACAACAAAAGTACACATAATTAGGAACAGTAAACGCTGGAAATGAAATAAAAATTCCATGTCATATACATGATATATAAATTCCTAAGTACCTATAATGATGCATGAAGCAATGTTCCCTTTCCATATTGTCCCTATGGTAGAAATCCATAAATATAACATTGTAAAACCATGTGTGTCACCCAATAGTGAAACTAGTACAACCGTAACAAGAAAAATCCAGAACAAAAAATCACATCCCTGATAACTTGGATTTTCCCGCAAATGTGGGTTAGCTACTTCCAACAATGGATTATTAACAAGTTTAGAAACTTCTTACTCTCCTATAAACCAACCCAAAATAGTAATATAAATGAATAAAGTGTCTGATAACATGATGTGACATCCCAAAACTAGTTCATTCATAAGTAACTAAAACTGATTGGAAACATGGTCTCAAGCATGCCTCCCCATATACCAAAGGCTACCAACTAGCGGTGAGGGTGTATAGTGGTACAGTTGGGAGACTATACCCTCTTTATAAGAGTGGATCATATTAGTAAGTAATGGATAAATCAGTTAAAGCATTATAATGAAATAGCATAATAAAAACATGTAGACAATAATAATAAATATAAGGATGAAATCAATATCACATACAGATGATGTCATGTATAAAAAAATAAACAAGAATACATGGAAGTAGGAAAACATACAATACTTGTATAAAAAAAGGAACAAAGACCAAAAAATATCTCCATTAAAATCATAAGAACCAGTTCATTCATCTTCTACCAAGCTCCCATAAAAAATAAATCAAGCATCCATAGATGAGAACTTACCTTTTATCTCTACCTTCATCAATGAAGTATGTTTGAGTACCCAATGTTGTCCCAAATAGGGTGTGAGTAAAACTTAGCATGCCACCACTAATGGTACATAATGAGAATATAGTCTATGAGTATAAAATGTAATAGTGCGAAAGTATACTATGAAATCAATGAATAAATAGTAACTATGTCAAGATCAATGTTCACATGGAGTGTCTGGATGACCATACCTAATTCGGCCTAAGTTGAATGTATCTAAACATAAGACCATTTTAGTTCATCATGATAACCAAGGAACATATTCAATAGTTTATATAATATAATTATATAGGTTCTAAGGTGAAAGCAAGGCATCCATGACCTTAAGAGGTCAATCCAACTCATAGTAACAACAATGAAGCTTGGCTATAAGGGTCTGATTGTAATTCAAGGTATGAACCCTTGGAATTCCACCATGAATATTTATAACTGATTCTAAGGAGAAATTCAAAGGTAAGAATGGTCTAGACTTGATTTAGAGCCTAAGAAGATAATTCATGGAATCTCGTTTCTGAGGACATCAATCTGAATCCATGGAGATAATCATGGAATTATATTTTCCAAAGATTAAGGTGAATCATCAATGATTCACTGAGGAATTGACTAATATAGGACATTGGTTGAACCGTAGTGTGGTATCTCACTTATCAGTCACATCAATGAATTGTATCGCATCCTCTGGGTTCACCCAAGGCATTTCAGGTCAAGAATCCAACTCTTACTCAAGGAATTACATGCCTTTAAAGTGATCCATTTCCATAAATAGTATGCACCATAAATATAATAATTAAACATAGGAAATGATAAATATCCATGAAAATTTATAACAAATCATGATTCAATTCATTAGAAAACTCACTAACAAGTGAGAAAAGGGAAAAGTATTATATAATTTCCATTTAAAAATTCATTTAATTAATTTAAGAATTCCACTAGCAAGTGGAAATCTCAACACACCCAAGGGGTGGATTAGTCGCAATGCAAGAATGGTAGTTTCTATCATTTAATCAAACCCACCTTAAGGGGTGGTTCAAGTTGAGGTCGGAAACCTCCAATAATGTAAAAGGGGATAAATAGAATCAAGTTCTTTCTCTTGGTAATTAAATTAAGGTGTTACACATTTTAGGGGAAATGCGTAGAAAGTATGGAATGTGATAGAATGGAAATAAATTATAAACAACTATATTTTTAGGGAAAAGTAGTCAACCACGTACCTTAACATGGTAGTAGACTCCACACTAGTATCATCCTCTCATTCAAACTAGAATGGTATAAAATGGAGAAACCATAAAAACACCCTGAAAATAGGTATACTAGGTAACATTTAAATAGAATCAAAGAAATACAAGAAAACAGAGAAAGTAATCAAGAGAAATTATAGACATGTCAAGGGGGATCTAAAACAACTGAAGATGTTCGAATCAGAGCTCGGATAGAGGATATCTCTTAAATATCATGAGTGGGAAGAAAGGAGATTTATTAACAATAGATCTATTGTGTATTTTAGGGAGAATAAAGTATGGATAAAGGTTAAAAAAGAGTGGTAAAATTATAAATTCCATATTTTTTAAGGGGAACATGGTTTGGTCACACGGTTTTTCTAACTATGTGTTAGCCTTGTAATTCCCATTGTCTATGAGCACACACCTCACACTGTTCCAGTACACAATTAGGTAAACTATGCACAAATCATGCATTTGGAAATTTCTCAAAGACCCCACCCCTCAAATTCTATGAACATAGATATAAAAACCATGTGAAACTAGTGTATGGTACCTCTGTAGATTGTTACAGGTTTTTCACGACCGTGCGGCCCATGTTGCATGGTTTTTCTAACCATGCTCCCCCTTACAAGGCTACACGGTTGAGGTGCGTAGTTTTAACTAAATGTTCACTAACCATGTGCATCCCCCCTTCTTTAAAAAATTGTAACTCTAGGATCCAAACACTCTCAAAACCACCATGGCCTCTTTAGGCACTTTAATTGAGGTAAAATAAAAGGTTTAGACTAAAAAAAAGGATATGTACCTTTATAAAAAACTATGATCTTAAAATAGAAATATACCACACCCACATCTCATCGCATCTTCCCCACACACCATAACCACACATAACAACCAATTTCACACAATTCACACATATCTTATTTCATATTTAAACAAGTGGATTCAAATCACCTTTCTCTTTACTTTTCGAGGGAATTATCAAAAAAACTAGTGATTTCGGGGAAAACTAATTATTTGGATAGATATAAGTAATTATCCAATTATTAAAGGTGATATCAAATAATCACACATCATGGTTTCCAAAAAAACATCAATTTTAGTAAAAACAAATCCCCTAAAATCTATTATTTTCAACGGTAAATCAAGCATGCATAGTATCAAATAATAATAACATAAAATATATAAAACAAGATTATAACTCCCCTTCACCTTAAATATCAATTAAAATGATTCATTAAATTCATTAGGATGATGTATAATATCTTAAAAAATATAAAAAATCATGATCCCTCCCATATATACAACAATAATAGATACAAATGATCCCCTACCTCAAATGAATCTTTCTAAACACCTATCGAAGGTTGGAACAAGATCAAGGCAACAACTGAGAAACAAAATGGAGGGAAACACCCAGATCAACCTATAAAACAACAACCCACGTCATTACCTTACCAAAATAACACCAAATATAGCATCTCCCTTGACTAAAACCTTCTCAAGATGAATAACATGGGAGAAACATGGAGAAGAAAAGAAGAGGATGTACCTAAAACCATTAAGTATCAATTTCATAAGGTCGGGATTAAAATCCAATGAAAAGTGGCTAAAATACCTCTAAAGTATTCACTTTGGTATCCCAATAAATGAGATAAAATTCAGAAGTATGGTGGGGTTAAAGGGGCTATGGGATTTTATACCCAATTTAAAAAACATAATACCATGGTGTGGCCTACATCACCATGGCACAGAACTTCTAAAAAAGAAAGGGACCATGACATAGGGAAAGGGACCACACCATAGTGATCTTGGTCAAATATGAGTATATAAAACATGATTTGATCCATGATACAAATATGAAAACTAGGTAAGGGACAATGACATGGGAGGATACACCACATCTTAGACCTCGACAACCAAGAAGATGGTTATATTGTTTCCCCAGCTCCACGGTGCAGCTACCCCAAAAACAACAGATCCAAAAAACCACACCTAGTACTACACTATGTAACTAAGATCTCCACGCCATAGACATGATGATAATGGTAGTAGCACAAAAACTCCACTAGCGTATCCATATAAAAAGCCTCCATCTCTATGTCATAGAACTCATCTGCTGAGAAAATTCTTATGCCATAGCCTTTCTCCAGAGCATAGCCCAACCAAAAAAAGAAAAACTATCAAAAATAATCCTCTGAGACCCTATATTGTAGCCAACACCTCCATGATACAGAACACAAAAGTCTATTTTGTAGCCCCTCTCCATGTTATATCCATTCAAAAAATGGAAGAATCCCCAAAAAACTACACCCCAAGACTCTACGCAGTAGTAAGCCTCTCCATGCCACAACTTCACTCCTCCACAATGCATCCCAATCCTCCAAGAACCATAGAAATAATCCCAACTAAAATCTTATCTAAAAATCCTTCTTTTACCCTTAAAATTCTCAAGACTTCCCCCAAACACCTCCACCACTAGAATTCTCACAAAATAATGGGTTGGAAGGTCTATACGATTATAGTGTAGTAGAAAGTCATTGCAACTTGAAGGTAGATGTTAGGGGTTTGATTCTAAGTGTGAGAAAGGACAAAGGTATTAAAAAGAACTGATAAAGGGGATAGACTCAAGCAAGGTACTTGTGGGGGTACATAACATTGATAAAGGGTGGTCAGGGAATTGATAATAGTGCTAGGTTGAATGAAAAAAATAATACTTTTTTTATATTTCTATCATTGTTTTTTTAGAGCTAATAATTCATGGATTTTAAGGAAACTTAATATATCAGTTATTTTTTAGTGCTGATAAATTATATTTATAGAAATTTTAGAAGTACAATTTGTGTTAGTGAAATTATAGGAAATATGTATACTTAAATTAAGTTTCACAAATTATGTACTCTTTTAATGTCATCAAAAGATTCATGGTAAAGGGAGAAAATGGGGATAATTTTAGAGAGAGAGGGTTTAAGAACCCGGTTTTTTCTATAAAAGACTTTGAAATATTATTGATGTTATTCTAGAGCAGTGCCTTCAGACGGCGTGCGATTTCGAGCCCCAGGGTGGCCGGAATTAAATTTTCAGTGCGTTCACACTGGGCACGCTAAATAAATAAAATAACTCCAAAATGGTGATCCGGATCATAAATATAATTGTACGTATGGGTCTGAAATGGGGTTTTTACCCTAGGAACGACATGAAACATGTAGGCGCGGGACTTTGGGACCCCTTGCCCGTTGACGGAACATTAAACGGATAAATAAATAATTTATTTATTTGTTTAATGGTTAAACTCAGATATCTCTTAAACGGTTGCTCGAATGGGAAACATTAGAGCACCATTGAGTCTAGAATGTTTCTTTTACCCTAATAGGGGTGTAACTTTCACGGGCGCGGGCCTTCTATGAAAAATGCCACCAGGGGCGTTTTCGTAATTTAGCAGCTTCAGACGTTAAGTTTTATAACTTTTGAATGGAGGCTCAGATTAATATTTTGAGACCACCGTTGTGCTTATAAGGTGGTGTTTACCTTAGGGGAGGCTTGATCTTGACCGCGATAGAGGTTTCGGATGCGGGTCGTTTTAGGGATTTAAATTAATTAAACGTTTTAATTAATTTTCTTTATAACCCATCTCTCTCACCCCCTTCTCCTCCTCCCCTCCCTTTGGAACCTCCTAGTGGAATAAGCTCAATCAATGAGAGCTCCTCCTCATTCCCTCTTCTTCCCTCTCCAATCAAGGAGATCTCGGCTACGGTGAAGGCAGATCGACGACGATGCGTCGGGCAACGCCCAAAAAGGTAGGATCGTTGTGGTTTCATTTTTAATTTCCGCATCTACTTTGAGCTCGAATTATTGCATCGAACCTCTATTGAATTATTGAGAAAATTCCATGAATGTGTAGTGTGTTTTATGAGATTTCCGACGCACTTTTCGGTTTGAAAATCTGAGTCTCGAGGCGTTCGCAGTTGTCCGCCGAAGGTCAGTGGGTTTTTTTGTTTTTTTCGGTGGTTTTGGAGCTTCTCCAGCCGGTTTTGGGGGTTTCGGTAAGTGGTCTGGTGGGCTCTCGGGAGGTGGCAGGAGGCCGGCATAGCGGCTCAGCTTGATCGGGACGGCAGCCGGGTGAGCTGGGGGCATCGGCGAAGGTGAGGTGGCCGGGGTCGAGCGGCTGGGCAAGCGGGCCTCGCCGAGGGCGACGGAGGACAGCGGAGGCATCGGGCGCCTGGCTGCGGGGGCACGCACGACGCAGAAGACCGGGGTCCGTGACCCCATCCGGCAGACAGCAAACCCGCACTTTTCGGTTCCCCGTGTGGAAGGAATACCGGCCTCCAGGACAGTCCAGTTAGGTGGACCGCGGGCCGCGCGGGAGAACCGCGGGCCGCGGCGGCTCAGCCGGCTGAGCCGCGGGCTGGTCCAGGGGGTGTGGACCGGCTGGACCGGTCTGGTCCACCCCGTTCCCATCTGATGGTGTTAAAATGCCCGTAACTTTTAAACTGTGGGTCTAAATTGTGTGTCGTCTATGGAAACGTGATCCTAGGATCGAGACGGAGATTTTGAGATGGTCTCGGGGATTTTTAATTTCTGAGATGAGGGGCTCGGTGGCGCGACACACCATTAAGCGGTTTGGCGTTTTTCTCAGGGGTTCTTGTTTTGGACGGCGCAGACACATCTGATGTCTGAATTGAGCGCCATCAGTGGCGTTGCGACCGTGGTGTTGATCCGGAGATTTCCAGTGTGGTTTCATGCATTGGAACCGGAGTTGAGGTGTGGGCCCCATGACCCGTCTTTCAAGCTGCCTGCAGCGCTTTACAACTTTTTCATCGGATGTCTATTTGGGGCATGCGAGCAGTCATTTTTTGGGTGTTTTTCCGAGGGAATTTTATGGGTGCAATCCGCCCGCTTTAATTCTACACACTAGTGCGGGCCCCGCGAGGGTCGTTTTAGGAGTTGGCGGTGATTTCCAGCTTTATCACTGGGTGTCCGTTTTGGACAAGTGAATAGTTCATCTTATGTAATTTTCTGAGAGGATCGCAATGGTGTGATCCTTTGGCAGCGCTTCGGGACCAGGATGCGGGTCCCACGCAGCACCGCTCATGCTCGGTATGTCGGAACGCATCTTTTTCTCCAGATATCTGTTCCACTCAAGTGAGCAGTCCTTTTGACGTGTTTTCCTGAGGGGATCATAATGGTGTGATGCGCTCGACTATTTTCAGGGACGAGGCTCGGGATCACGGGACATCGTTCGGGCGTAAAGCGGTGTTGGACGAATTTTATGTCAGATGTCTGTTGGAGGTGAGTAAGTAGTCTATCTCTTGTGTTTTTCTGCAAGGATTACAATAGGGTAATCATTTCGCGTGAGTGGAGCCTCTTACGTGATCTTATTAAATATGGAAATATGAAAGGTGCTCTGGTGGCGGTTCTTCTTGATGTGTTCGGAAGCTAACCCTTCGTGTGAGATCGCATGCACTCCCGTGTGAGTGAGGTAATGCTTGAAGAGATGTAGTTGGCCATGCCTGGGCTGATGAGGTAGCAAGTTGTAGTTGTTTCGTTTACACCTTCGCATTGATGTTGGGTGTCATGTGCACGATGGATTTTGGGCAGAAAATGTGGTATAATATGGGAGTATACGGGAATGCTTGGAGGTACATGTGGTTGTTTGTACCTGAGAGCGTTTGTGCGCTTGGTTAGAGTTTAATTAGGGACACACATTATGTGGGCCCCATGTGTGTGCTATGTTCTACTTTTCATACCCTTGACCTTTCGCGATGTAGAGGATCCCTCTGTTCTCGTTTCCTTGACCATCCAGGTTGAGTTTCCCCTGGCTCTGTTCTCATTTGTTTGACCAGCCAGGTTGAGGTTCCCCCTGGTTCTATTCTTGTTTGTTTGACCAGCAGGGTTGAGTTTCCCCCTGGTTCTATTCTCATTTGTTTAACCAGAAGGGTTGAGTGGTTTTCCTCTGGTTCTGTTCTCGATGGTTTGGCTGGTAGAGTTGCTTCGTGTTCCCTGGTAGAGTTCTTGTGGATTCGGTGTGACCAACACATTACACAGGCACCGATCCTCTACCCAGGAGGTTGTTTCCAGTAGGGCTGGCCAGAAGTTTGTTTCCAGTAGGGCTGGCCAGGAGGTTGTTTCCAGTAGGGTTGGCCGGTGAGGTACCATCCAGTAGGGATGGCCAGTGGGGTACCATCCAGCAGGGATGGCCAATGAGTTACCATCCAGCAGGGATGGCCAGTACAGTGGTGTTCACCGAGCAGTACCATCCAGCAGGGATGGCCAGAGCGGTTCTGGGTTTACCTCAAGCGGGGATGGGAAGTGGTCCCCGATGCCGGGTTTACCTCCAGCTAGGCAGGGAAGTGGTCCCTGATGATGGTTCCAAGCCTCCCTCTAGTGGAGTACCCTTTTATGGGATTGGGCATTAGGACTCGTTGACGACTTTATCTGGGTATCCCTCCTATGGATTACCCTTTTACAGGACTGGGCAGTGTGGAATCCATCGACTTTTTCTGGGTCTCCCTTCAATGGGAACCCGTCGACTTCCAGGGATTACCCTCCAGTGGGGCTGGGCAGGGGGTCACCTGTCGACTTTGAGGAGACCTCTCGACTGCAGGGCAGTGATGAGGTGTGGCTTGATGTTCCCCCAGAACTATCAAGTACGAGGGGAACTTTCCCCACCGAGATGAATCCTTGTGACGCGACCTAAAACTGTGCGAGCGAGTCAGTTCCTCCCAAAGCGGATAGTGTCAAGGTGTGGTGATTTGAGCCTCTTTACTTGCAGTTTGGGGCAGACGTGTGGGATGCTGGGCATCGATGGTGTTTACTTCTGGGACTATTGGCTACTCACTTTCTTAGACTGAGCTGTGAGACGGAGATCCCCTTATGATCTTGTTCTAGTTTCTTGACAGAGCATATATATATGTATATACCTTGTTCCAGTGACCACTTCTTGGGCTTGGTTACTCTCCCTCCAGGAGAGGAGAAGACGCATGGGGTATGCCACGTGCTTCCCATGTCTAGCTTCTCATGGTTGGATGAGCCTACTCTCTTTCTATAGGTAGAAAAGACTCAACGATAAGTTCATCTTCTCACCGTTTTCATCTCCTTGTGTCTAGACTAGTCTACCTTCTTTCTCTTGTTGGGTTGAGCTGGACTCTCTATAGTTACTCTACTACACTCCTTGTTGTACTCTCTACTACACTCCCTATTGTACTCCTTTATTATTCCCTGTTCGATCTACTTCTCACCCTTCAGTACCTCCTTTTTTGCTCCCTCGAGCCTTTGGGGTATCCTACTGAGTATTTTTATACTCACCCATGTTTGGACTTTGCCCGCACTTGGTGTTCCCTTGCAGACGACGGATAGGTTGGTCATGAATTCAGCGGAGCTTAGGAGTTTGGGATCCTGGACCATGTGCGGTGGTCGTAGTCGGGTTCCAGGTGTGGGACTCTCCTAGTTGTTTACTTTTGTTTACCTGTTGTCGGGTTGTGGCACTTCTCTGGTTGGGCGCCTGTTTTTCCTTCTTTCTTTCCAGTTTACCTTTATCTTTTACTTTGTACTGTTTAGGGGTCGATGCACTTTTTGTGGTTTTTTATAGTAGTTGGTACTTTGCTTTAATTTTCCTTTATTTTTACTCTACACTTCTGCATTGAGTGGGCTGCGTGTGTGTGTATAGGTACTTAGGCAAAGTCATCCCCGATTTTTTTAGCCTTCGGCACTGGTCGTCAGCCCCTGGCCTATGGAGGCGGGCTTGGGGTAGTTGCGGCTCGAGCCTGGGTAGGGTCGGGTTCTGATAGAGGGAGCCAAAATTAGGGGAGGATTAGAGAGAGGATTGGATTTAAATAAAATGGAGGGGTGGGTAGCTTTTATTTGGGTGGGGAGAAGGAAATTATAATCTAAATATATTTCTTACTTTATTAGTCTAAATTCATTTTCACCACCAACACCGCTTAATAAAATGTGAAAGGCATTGATGACATAATGTCTTTGTTATTTCATTGATCCAAGATAAAGGAATTTATGTCTTCAATATCTTTCAGGTTTATCTAAAATATGTTAAGGTGGGAAAAATATTTCTAACTTATTATAAAAAAAATAAAAATATTGAATTATTTTCAATTTTTTAAGACCTATTAAAAAATCAAAGGTCACTCATATTATTCTTCACACTTCCTTATAAATAATTTTATTTCCCTATTATCCTATATCCCACATTAATGAAGGGTATTTATCCTTATTTGTGGATAATAGTGGCAATAAGGGTGTGAGGGGCTCAGTCGAAAAGGATTTTGGCAAAGAAGCTGGGGCAAGTTGGAGGTGAGAGCATGTGGTAGACCACATGGTAAGGTAAACACTAGGGTCGACAGCCCAAATCATGGGTTTAACTTCGAGTAATGAATGGTAGAGGTAAGGTGTCATGATGCTGAGGTAATAGTTTGATGCAAGTAGGGAAGCATAGATTTATGCAGGGAGAAAGGAAATAAATAATTGATAATGATAATGGAAAAGTGTTGTCATAAGAGGAGACGGTTGGAGGTGTGGATACCCATGAGTGAAATCCCCATCACTTATATATAAATATATGTTATATTAATAATAATATATTTAAAAATAAATAAATAATAAAGTGATATTATGTTGAAAATGTAGGGGTAAATGGATTGGAGAAAGGGATCCATCTATGCCCCTTTGTTTCATTAACTTAAATAATTATTTATATTTTATAATAATAATAATATAATATATTATTATTATTGGGGATGGGGGTGTGGTTGCGGGTTCAAGTCCCAGACTAGGTGTGAGTTCCATAATAAAAAACCTATATATATATTAACTTTTTTAGGTTGTAGCTTTTTATGAATGCATCAAATTTTTTATATATCTATGGTAGCATGGGCCATACATTGTGGTGGATGATTCAAGAACAACATTGTATACCTAATTCTGACTCACAGCTCGGGCCCAAGGTCCCACCACATAGTGATATTCAACTTTAATATGACGAAATTCCTTTATTTTACCAAAAATCTATTTTGTTCAAGTAAATAGCCTAACTTAAGTGTTTTTCACATTGAACACAATGGTGGATTTTCCAATGACATATGAAGAGAAGTGTGTGGTGATGCAAGTAAACATTATCTCTAGAGACTATGGGGTGATTATGGGGTGATCTCAAAATATCTAGATAGGGTTTTCAATATCTCCCATGTTTCTCCAAGGTATAATATTCTCTATCTCGGACTAAAAATAAGGTTCATGGTATCTACCCTACATACCCATGTTGGATTTGGTGCCTCAGAACCAACTTATGTGTATTTCATGTTTACATATATTCATATTTTTTAATATTAATAAACATATTACCAAACCTTTATTATTATTCTATGCAACATAGTATGTGATAATTTTCTATAATTAGTTATCACACTAAAAGGTCATAGAAATTCCCCTCTATGATGATAACCCAAAAGTTCCACCACAATATTCTTAAATATATATGTTCTATAACTAGATAAAATCATTTTAGGGACACAAATGATAAAATATATCAAGGGTGGAGACTCATAGTACTTTTAGGAACCTTCTTATGGTGTACAACCTTGGTAACTTCTAGTATATGAGATTATGAGAATGAGACCAGCTAGTAGGAAATCCAAATTTATATGTTTCATTGGATGTTCTTATCTACGGATGTGATTATTGATCCTTAGAAGTTAATATTATTATTAATAGATATTATGATTCATGTATTTTGATGTATTGATAAAAATAAAAATGACATATATTCATGTAAATTTAGGATATGTTAGGTTCATCACAAGTAATATTTCATAAATGAAATGTGAGAAAGGATTTGTCCCTTATTTTCTTTAAAAGAAGTTGATATCTGAGAACCATTGATGGAAATGATATAGATTAAATATTTCTGTGATCATGGTGTTCTATAGAAAAGTTTAATTTCCATAAATTCAAAGAAAGATACATCAAATTCATAAGTTGATAGCACCAGCATGCAACCTAGTTGATTAGAGATATTTCAATGAAGGGATTATATTATGCAACAAGCATTCATATATGGTTTTATGTCCTTTGAGTATTACATTATTTATTTATGAGTTCCTTGGTATTTTTCAAGATGTTAACCTTGAACTTTGAGTTGTTTCTCTTAATACCACTAAGAAAAAGGCCTAGAGGGTCACACACTAACTGTATCCAGAACTTTAGTTAAATAATATTATTATTTATTATTTAAAATTTTGAATAAATATTATTCATGCATGTTTTTTAATAATAATTCATGTTTTATTTATCACATATATTTCATAACAATTTATTCTAGAGAATATTTTTTTAAAATAATATTTAATAAATATTTATTTGTTATTTAGTAAATATAATATTTATGTATTTATTGGTGATTAATGCAGTGATATTTATTTATTAAATAAATAAATTTTATTCAAGGTCAAATAAATATTGTGGAGGAATTTTGGATTGAGTTTAATGGTCCATTTATAAATAGTATATATATATTGAATATTATTTAAATAAATAATATTTAATTAATTTGTGATTTTTTATATATCAAGAAATAATAATAATAATAATATATACATGGGGTTACATAGGGATTAGGAAAAATAATAATGGAACATGTGAAATTGTTATTTTATATCCTTGGTAGTATATAAACCCAATTATATTATTTCTTCAGTGGTTTCCATTTTTTTGTTATGCACAACAACATCCAAAGAATTATCTCAAGGCCCTAAAGATATATGTTCTCCTAGAACACTCTGAAGAAAAAAATAGTGATCATCATTCACCACCACTCTTGATTATAGAGAGATCCAATTGAATCCTTCTTAAATCGATTCTTGGGGTGATCAAAGAAGAACAATTAAAGCATTAGGATCTACCATGCTAGAAATTGGAGATTCTAATAATGATGTTTGGAGGTGCATAGAGCACATGTGGATCACTGCTAGAGAGATTATGCACTTGATTCCTTCAACACAATGATGACACAACATAGATACAATGTAAGATTCATGAACAAATAAATAATCCATCACAAGTTAATTCTTTAATTTTTTAAATTAATAATAAATGATATGTGATGATCTTGCATTTTGATTCAGGTATTCTTACCTCAATTAATCTTTGATTCAATTCTTTTGGCCATGGAATTTATAACTGATGTACATATTGGATTGAGCATTGATTATAAAAAATATATGAATTGGATATACCCCATTAGGCAATTTCAATATTCCCAAAACCTTCAAGTAGTATATAGCATCCCGCCTTTTTATAACATAAACTTTCATTACATTTTACAAAACCGAGGATCTTTAAGGTTTAGTGTCTTGGAAACTAGGAACTTAAAACAGGAAAACATAAAAAAATCTTCATAAACACTTGAAAGGATTATCCTTATTTTCATCCTAGATTCATTACTTCATCTCAAAACCTGGGGACATACATCAAAAGAAAGGGTGAGCAGAAGGCCCAGTAAGGGAAACAAGGGAAACATTTTACATGAGAACTTGAGATACATCAAAAGTCATGAAAAATAACTTTAAGAAATGACAAAGAGTTTATAAGGCATATCATAATAAAAATAACTTGTTTCAAAACTTGAATATGTGGCTATAACATTTAACATAGAAAATAATTTCCGTTTCACCAAGGTCCATCCCCAAGGTGTCATTAAAAATTACCAAGGTTATTCACCAAGGCGTCGTTAAAAATGGTTATCTCTAGAGATTAAGTCTCTACCCAATGGATTGGAGCTCTATAGGGCGCACCCTTAAATTTTCCTTTGTTATCATGTGATCCATATATATAATCATCAAACATTTCATAAATAACCCATACATCATAAAAGAAATGGGTTCAATTTCATAATCATAACGTTTTAAAAACTGCTTTAAAGACATGATCTTTATGTCACTTTAAACCCACGAAAAAGGAAAGAGGGTATCATGTATGTAAATACCAGAAATTAAAATATAAAATTTTGTTATATATGTGAATACCCCTTTATAATAAAGAACTTTTAGTATTCACTTAATAAAATAAAAGAATTTTAGAAAAAGAGAGAGACATTTTGAGATGGAAATTCGGCAGCATAACGGCTATATTGTAGGGTTTTAGAAAACATTGAAAAGAGAGGGGACATGGGAAACCCACTCATAAATGATCCATAAAACAGTATAGGGATAAAATATAATGGATTTAAGAAAATGGTAATGAAATTTGAAAGATATACCATATGAAATGAAGAACTTGAAAGGAAGACAAAAATAAGATTTCTCTTATGAAAATTTGGCAGCCTAACGGCGTCACTTAAACTTCAAAAAAATGAATTGACGAGATCAAATAGGGTATCTCATCATATGAAAATAAAATATCATTATGATATATATAGAGATAATACCCCAACATAATAAAAAGAAACTTGAAAGACTTGATAAGAAAATAGAACTTGAAAATGAGAAGGGTGAAAGAATCCCTTAAAAATTCGACAACCTAACGGCGTCACTTAAACATTCATAAAACGAAATGATGAGAGTAAGAGGGGATTTATCATCATATGAACATGAAAAGGGAAGTAAGATTAATATAAAAGAACATCCTCCAACATAATAACATGGAGCATAGAAGAAATGACTTAAAAGAGAGTATTTGAAAAGAAAGAGAGAGGTTGGATCCCTTACCTTAAAACGTAACTCTTAAAACTCAAATGTTGGGACCTTGAGGGATTGGGGGAACCTTGGGAGGACTTATTGGGAGGTAATGAGACCAGATCTTTTTTGGGGGAGAGTTGGGAGTGAAAACTAAAGGAGTAAAGGGTGGGTATTTATAGGGAAAGTGAGGGACAAGGCATTAATGGCCAAGGGACACCTCATTAGTGGTATTGGCAAAACCATGGGTTTGTCCATGGTATTTTCCCATGGTATTGGCCACTTGGGACACCTCATACCTTATCTTACTATTCATAAGTCGACCATTTTTATTACATACTTAATACATCATTTAATGATGTCATTAAATAGTCGTAACTTAAAAACTGTATTTTCACTATTCACTGAAAATTCAACTTTCTCTGAAAAATCCCAAAGTTTCACCTTAACCAAATATCAATTCTCTAATTTCAAAAATGAAATCCATTTTATAAAAATATTTTTCTAAATATTTTTAATTTAATTTTTAAATAAAAACACTATTCACCGAAAATTCATTTTTTCAGAAAAATCCACAAAAATTACCTTAACATAATATTGATGCTCTGAGTTCAAAAATAAAGTCCATTTTATAAAAATAATTTTCTAAATATTTTTAATTTTATTTTTAATTTAAAAAAACTGTTCACCCGAAAAAACTAATACTTGACTAATAATTTATGAAACTGTTATTGAACCATTTTATTGAATCACATTACTTAATCAAGGTGCCTAAATTATATTAATACTTTCTTTAAGTGAGATTACTAATCCATTTGGTCACATTACTAATCCTAAGCGTAAAATCACTATTCATAATTCACTATTCATCAAAAATTAATTTAATCTTATTAGACTCTAAATTTCCTACCAAACACATTTGCAGAAGGCCATTTTTTAAAAATAATTACACATCATTAATTATTTAAGGTTTACAAAAATATTTTAAAATATCCTTTTTTTCAAAATACATCAAGAAAATACATCCTATATTCATTTGAACATTTGAAAACTCCCAAACTTCACCATAAGAAGAAAAAAAAAATTTATTTATAATAAATAATTATGGTCTCCTTACATATCCCCTTATAACCCCAGCATATGACCTAAGTGTAAGGTGTGCTAAGGTGAGAGAATCTGAGGGCAGCTCGGCCAACAACGCACGAGTAGTAATTTCTATCAGTTTGAACTTCTCGCGAAGGCGATTCCATTCTAGCTTCACACGATGGAGTTAGGCTTGGGTTTGGTCTAGATAAAAGCCCAGTGGTGCTACCTACTTCCCAAGTTCTGTTATATGGGCTTCGATCAGTCCAAGACTACTAGATGAGGCCATCGAATCTTCTTTCTTTATTAATTAACCAAGATCACTTGTATTTAGATACAATAGTCACAACATTTAGTTTCCAACAGTCATACTGATTAACGGTCATATAATAGTCAAAACCCAACAGTCTCATTTTAATTATACTCATGTTATCAAATGAAACAGTTTTGTTGATTATGAAAAATAAAATAACACACAAAATTAGGAAACAAGATTTATTCAAAATTTTGGGTCGTTACATTCTTCCCCCCCTTAAGAAATTTCATCCTCGCAATTTTTAAAATTGGGCTTGGAAATTTCATTGAAAGTCCCACATCGGAAAAAGAGTCAGTAACACTATTACTTTAAAAGAAAGAAAATGAAGTACAAAGGCCACCCGAGTTAACCCAAACTAGGATTCCATTTAGGAAAACATGGACATAGAAGAGAAAAAAAAGGGTCACATTCTGAGGGAGAGTGATAGAAAACATGATTAGTAGAAAGTTAACAATAAGAAAATAACAAACATATTATGGGTTAAATGGTATTTGATTTCCCAGTAGAAAACGTTAATAGGCAACGTTTTTGTTTTACGTTCCTTTTCATAGTTTTGAGGAATTCATTTAAAAACACAAGGAAATATATTTACCTTCAAGTTGAGTTTCATCCCTTAATAAGTTTATACCAAAACTAATATTTTCTCCAAATGATGAGAATTAAAAAAAACACTTGGTCTCATCAAAAGAAAAGTAATCATCTTCTAGCGAATCACATAATCCACCAAAGATAAACTATCTATTTCTTCTATCTTTAAACATTATCCCAAAAACAGAAAGGGTAAGATAAAACAACTCTTTCAAAATAAAGAACCCCATAGGAAGGGAAACTATTTTTAAATCTTCAAAATTCCATGGTATTGCCCAAAGTTCATCATAGACCATTTCATAAATAAATGTCCTTAAAATTCCTCAAAATAAACCAAACTAAGATTGAAACCCAAATACAAGAAGGATTTGATAACATAGTCTTACAAAATAAACTTCATCGTTCATCTCCAAACAACATCAACCACTCCTAATATCTTAAACAAAAGTAGCAACCTAAACAAATTTTCCCCAAGATAGGTTAATCATTTCCATAAGTAACCTATATTACCACAAGTTCTCCTTAAATTTGTCAATTCTTCAAAATATAAGTCAACCTTTATTCCTCAAAGAAAATACTGTAGTAATCTCTTTACCTCGATCATATAGGGTTACCAAAATAGTGAATGTCTTCCAAAATAATACTCATCTTTAAATCCCCTAATAAACTTTATCAGATGAACATCCTTGAGACTTCATCTTCTTCTTCCTTGATGAATTTGGTCATTCAACTAGGTACAAATTATTAAGTGTGATTTTTGATAGATGGTTTGGCATAATCACAATTTTTTCAGCTTTTTCTCTCGTCATCTCTTTCATATTAATAGGGAAATCTTCACATTTCCTATCACCTTGGTTGTTGATACATGTTCTTATATTTCCCACCATTAACTAAGAAAAGAAAGTATAATTAGGGGCTTAAATACTTATCCAATAATCATGAAAATGAAACTTTAAGCATAGAAGGATAAACTTGTAGAAGGAAAGTATTCCCTAACTTGTGATCCCCTAGGTTTTAATCTAGGTTATCCATGATCATATATTCATATGTGAATCTTTATTTTATTTTATCTTTGTTCCTTTAATAATGGTTCATATTAATCTTATGAATTTACCAAAGCATACCCCCCGGGAGTATCGTAACCAAGAGTGTAGAAAGGCCCATTGTCGTGTACCAGTTCCCATTCGAGTCTAGCTCAAATTAGTGTTTTTAGGTTTTACCCCTATGTACATATGTGCCAGAGCCTCCTCTACCTGCTTGTATCCATACAGGGATGTATTTGCTTGGCAACCCCTTACTCAATACTCTCCAAAATACTAGGAAGATTTCCTATATTTAAACTTTTCTGTAGGGTTCTTCCTAAAGTTTTCAAATCCTAATTTCCACAAATAACTAAACCATCCTTTGATACCAACTATATCATCCTGCCTTTTTATAACATAAACATTCATTACATTTTACAAAACCGAGGATCTTTAAGGTTTAGTGTCTTAGAAACCAAGAGCTTAAAACATGAAAACATAAAACATTCTTTATAAACACTTGAAAGGATTCTCCTTATGTTCATCCTAGGTTTATTAATACATCTCATAACCTGGGAACATACATCAAAAGAAAGGGTGAGCAGAAGGCCCAGTAAGGGAAACAATGGAAACATTTTACATGAGAACTTGAGATACATCAAAAGTCATGAAAAATAACTTTAAGAAATGAGAAAGAGTTTATGAGGAATATCATAATCAAAATAACTTGTTTCATAACTTGAAGATGTGGCTATAACATTTAACATAGACAATCATTTCTGTTTCACCAAGGTCCATCCCCAAGTTGTCATTAAAAATTACCAAGTTTATTCACCAAGGCATCGTTAAAAATGGTCATCTCTAGAGATTAAGTCTTTACCCAATGCATTGGAGCGCTATCAAGGCGCACCCTTAAATTTTCCTTTGTTATCATGTGAGCCACATATATCATCATCAAACATTTCATAAATAACCCATACAACATAAAATAAATGGGTTTCATTTCATAATCATAACGTTTTAAAAACTGCTTTAAAGACATGATCTTTATGTCACTTTAAACCCACGAAAAAGGAAAGAGGGTATCATGTATGTAAATACCAAAATTTAAAATAGAACATTTTGTTATATATGTGAATAACCCTTTATAGGAAATATCTTTGAGTATTCACATAATAAAATAAAATAATTTGAGAAAAAGAGAGAGACATTTTGAGACGGAAATTCGGCAGCATAACGGCTATATTGTAGGGTTTTAGAAAACATTGAAAAGAGAGGGGACATGGGAAACCCACTCATAAATGATCCATAAATCAGTAGAGGGATAAAATATAATAGATTTAAGAAAATGGTAATGAAATTTGAAAGATATACCATATGAAATGAAGAACTTGAAAGGAAGACAAAAATAAGATTTCTCTTATGAAAATTTGGCAGCCTAACGGCGTCACTTAAACTTCAAAAAAATGAATTGACGAGATAAAATAGGGTCTCTCATCATATGAAAATAAAAGATCAGTATGATAGATATAGAGATAATACCCCAACATAATAAAAAGAAACTTGAAAGATTGATAAGAAAATAGAACTTGAAAATGAGAAGGGTGAAAGAATCCCTTAAAAATTTGGCAACCTCACGGCGTCACTTAAACATTCATAAAACGAAATGATGAGAGTAAGAGGGGATATATCATTATATGAAAATGAAAATGTAATTAAGACGAATATAAAATAACATCCTCCAACATAAGAACATGGAGCATAAAATAAATGACTTAAAAGAGAGTATTTGAAAAGAAAGAGAGAGGTTGGATCCCTTACCTTAAAACGTAACTCTTAAAACTCAAAGTTTGGGACCTTGAGGGCTTGTGGGCACCTTGGGAGGACTTCTTGGGAGTTAATGAGACCAGATCTTCATTGGGGGGAGAGTTGGGAGTGAAAACTAAAGGAGGAAAGGGTGGGTATTTATAGGGAAAGTGAGGGGACAAGGCATTAATGGCTAAGGGACAGCTCATTGGTGGTATTGGAAAAACCATGGGTTTGCCCATGGTATTTTCCCATGGTATTGGCCACTTGGGACACCTCATACCTTATATTACTATTATTAAGTCGACAATTTTGATTACATAATTAATACATCATTTAATGATGTCATTAAACAGCCGTAACTTAAAAACTGTATTTTCACTATTCACTGAATATTCAACTTTCTCAGAAAAATCCCAAAATTTCACCTTAACCAAATATCGATGCTATGATTTCAAAAATTAACTCCATTTTATAAAAATGATTTTCTAAATATTTTTAATTTAATTTTTAAATAAAAACACTATTCACTGAAAATTCATTTTTTTTAGAAAAATCCATAAAAATTACCTTAACATAACATCGATGCTCTGAGTTCAAAAATAAAGTCCATTTTATAAAAATAATTTTCTAAATATTTTTAATTTAATTTTTAATTAAAAACACTATTCACCTGAAAAAACTAATACTTGACTAATAATTTATTAAACCGTTATTTAACCATTTTATTGAATCACATTACTTAATCAAGGTGCCTAAATTATATTAATACTTTCTTTAAATGAGATTACTAATCCATTTGGTCACATTACTAATCCTAAATGTAAAATCACTATTCATAATTCACTATTCAACAAAAATTAAGTTGATCTTATTAGACTCTAAATTTCTTACTGAACACATTTTTAGAAGGCCATTTTTTGAAAATCATTACACATTATTAATTATTTAAGGTTTACAAAAATATTTTAAAATATCCTTTTTTTCAAAATACATCAATAAAATACATCATATATTCATTCGAACATTTGAAAACTCCTAATCATTACCATAAGAAGAAAACACAATTTTATTTATAACAAAGAATTATGGTCTCCTTACATAGCCCCTTATAACCCCAGCATAGGACCTAAGTGTAAGGTGTGCTAAGGTGAGAGAATCTGAGGGTGGCTCGGCCAACATCACATGAGTAGTAATTTCTATCAGTTTGAACTTCTCGCGAAGGTGATTCTGTTCTAGCTTCACACGATGGAGTTAGGCTTGGGTTTGGTCTAGAGCGAAGCCCAGTGGTGCTACCTCCTTCCCAAGTTCTATTAGATGGGCTTCAATCGGTCCAAGACTACTGGATGAGGCCATCGAATCTTCTTTCTATATTAATTAACCAAGATCACTTGTATTTAGAGACAATAGTCACAACATTTAGTTTCCAATGGTCATACTGACTAACAGTCATATAATAGTCAAAACCCAACAGTCTCATTTTAATTATACTCATGTTATCAAATGAAAAAGTTTTGTTCAGTATAAAAAATAAAATAACACAAAAAATTAGGAAACAAGATTTTTTCAAAATTTCAGGTCGTTACATGGTATCAAAGCTAGGTTGTATAATTATTTATAATTATTTAAATATTATTGATGTATTTACTCATTTATCATTAGTTTTCAGTTCCAATTTAATTTCTCTTTAATCTCAATCACAATATCTACTCTTCTTCTTCATTATCACAAATATAATCAAAATATATGAATTTTATGAATGAAAAACATTCGAAGAAATCATCTGAATGTGTTGAGGATTCTAGCCTGATAGAATAAGAGTACACAACATTTAGATTATTGGTACATGTCATGTACCCATGTTTGATACACTATTAATTATTTTATAATTAATTCAATCTATGTTAATTTTTTACACATGATGTATATTTAAATACACCACATGTTGATTAGGCCAAGCTGGCACACTGTTAGCCACACTACATGGTATGTAAAATCCATACACGACATATAGTCTTTTAGTAAAATACGGGTCATGTATTTCCTTACACAGCTTACATGAATAGTGATTGTGTAACTGGGATACCATATGTTGTGTGTACCATGTACACATCGTGTACTCCATTATTTTTCATGGGATAATTATACACCGAGTCTCAAGGAATGTGTTATAGATATATGATAAGAAATGTCCATTCTTTGTAGCTGGATTATACACACCAAGTATATTACCAAATTACATAGAATTAGAAATTATTTTATTATACTACTAAACCTTATTAACATGTGTTATATGTGTACTTTATTTGACTATGTACACACCATGGAATTATATAATAATTCAATCATACCACATGCTTTATTAGTAAATATTATATGAATATAATACATGTTGGTTAGTTCAGACGGGTACTTACCATGTTACCTCCAAGGTATATGTATTATAAATGGTTATTTTTAAATAAATTTATTTAATTTGTTTAAAATTTTGATGGATGATAATTAAGATAAAATAATTGATTAATTAAAGAATATAATTAATTGATTAGAGTGTAATTTATCTTAAATAAGAAATACTATAATTGAATGCTAATTTTATTATATGTGTAATTCATTTCATGTATATGGTTGATCATGAGAATAGAATATACCTTTGTATTTGATTGGTTTCATTTTAATTTTTTATTAAATTGAATTTATGGCTTGTGCAACATCCCTCATCTAATTATATAAGGACCCACGAGCCAACGATTTTCTTCTATGTAAACTGTTTAACCAACCCTTTGGTTTCCCTTACCTACATGTGAGTAGAATTTATGTAATGGATAGAGCTCCCAAGAGAGTGGAGGTTGTTCAAGTTTAGATCTGATGTGAAACCAGTCCAAGAAGTACATGGGTGGACTTGTGGAAAGCTGCAACATGAACCAAGTCATGGTTCAAGGTTTTTTTCTCCTAGGTTGATGGTTAGTTTATCATACGCTAGATAAACTTACCATTATTAAAGGCTCATTATCATACCATATTATTATTTTATTTCTGTCAAGTTTCATTGTTAATTTCATTATAGATTTTTTTCATTGTCATGTGAATTAATTAATTAACAAGTGTGTAATATAAAACTAGAATAAATTGAATTATGAATAAACTTTATCTAAGACATGGTTAATCACTTAATTGAATATTCTTAATATTAAAAAACATGTAATAAAGATAAAATAACTCAATTATATATATTAAGTCAGTATATCCTTCCACTAATTAAGTTAAAATCAAACCACAGTTCAAAGTGTTTGGCTAGCTCAAGTTAGGTGCTTTTAATTATCATGGAATTCTAACTTGAACTTTTGGGTTGAATTAACTTGGTTAACATCAAGGTTTGATTGCCTAATAAAAACTTAGTGTAATTAAGAGAAAAGGGTTGAGGAAATCAAATTTAATTATTTAAGGATTGGGGAGTTCACTCAACAAATAAAGGAACTGTGATTTAATGCAGTTAGAAATTTTAATTCCTACCTAAAACCCATCAAATAACTTGTTAGGCCTGAGTATGGGTTATGAGAAGGTGAAGATGGATCCTTTACATTGTAATTCCCAAGAAATAGGATATCCCAGATATAATGGTGAGGTTATTGGGTTTCAATAAAATTTTGGGATATTAATAAATATAATATAATATTTATTATCTACTTTTATCATGTAAAGTACTAAAATTATTCACTTTTTATTTATATAAATTCCATTAAATGTGACTTCAAACATATCACTATGATCCATATGTTATAAGGATAAACTTCTCACTATCACTAATTTCCAAGAATAGAAAAGGTGTTTACGCGTTATCCTACACCATAAAAGGAAATTATATGTGCTGGAAGAACCTATTCATGAAGTGCCTGAAAAAATGACTAGTGAGGAAGAGTTTCCTCTCTATGAGAAACATTTTAATTATTCCATGTATGATCAATGTTTCATGATATCATCCATTACCAATAAGCTTCTAAAGAAACATGATGACATGGATGCGTATAAAATGATGTCTCGCCTTCAGGATCTCTATCAAGAGAAGGAAAGACAAGAGAGATATGAGATATTTAATACTTTTTTACATGAAATATTGGAGATTCAATGCCAATTGGGCCTCATGTATTCAAGATTATTATCTACATTGAACATTTATACATATTGGGGATTAAATTCCTAGATTATTTTCAAATATATCTTATAATTTCCTCACTACCCAAGTCATTATCCAGTTTTATTGTCAATTATAACATGAGAAATAATGTGAAGATTATTTCATAAATTCTTACTCATATTCTCTGAGTAGAAAATGAAATGGGGCATTAAAAACTTGTGGTCCTTATAGTGAATAATAAAAGTATGAACATGTAAAATTTTCCCAAGTATCATAATAAGTCTAAAGATCCCAAGCATTATCCTTCCAAGAAGAAGAATATAAAAAGGCATGGAAAATAAAAGGAAATAGAATATTTTTTATGAGTCAAGAAAGGGAACTGGAAGAGGAACTACACCCAAAAGTAAAGAGAAGCTAAAGTTGTAGTTTTTTTCTAGTGTAATCTTTCATTATCTATAAATTAGGTATTAGATATATCTTGGGATTATCTCATATGTATCCAATTGTGGTAACCAAGTTTATTTTGAAAGATTTATAGAGGAGAGATGTATTTTCAGGCTTCTAGTGGTGCAAGGATGGATGCTATATCCATTAGATACTACCACCTTTTTTTCCAATAGGAATGATATTGGTTTTAAGATATTGTTATTATATACTGACTATTATCAGAAACATATTTTTTTTATCCTTTCTGGATACAGATGGTTTGGTTTTCAATTTTGGAAATAAATGATATTTATTTTATAAATAAGGCATATGTTATGGTATGTCAAATTTAAGTAATGTAATTAATGTATTAAATTAAAAAAACCAAGTATTGTAAATTGATAATAAATAATGTTTGTATGACTCATATAACACCCATTTGTGGATTCACTATCATGGTCATGTAAATGAGTAGCATTTAAAAAATCTCTATTAATATTGTTATTTATACTCTTTTGAGATAAAACCACTTGAAGGATGCCATGATTGTTTATTATAAAAATTAATAAACCACCATTTGGTGGATAGGGTGAAAGGGGAATTCTACGATTGGTACACACAGATGTGTGTGGACCATTTTCAATAGAATCTAGAGGTGGGTATTCTTATTTCACAATATTTAATGATTCCTTAAGTATATATGGCTATGTTAACTTGATGAAGTATAAGTCTAAGTCTTTTGAGAAATTTAAATAATTCAATAATGATGTAGTAAATCAACTTGGAAAGAATATAAAGAAGCTTCGATATGAATGAAGTGGTTAATATCTTAACTAAGATTTTATCAAATTTATATAGGAATATGGGATTGTTTCTAAAATCACTCCACCTTACACAGTGGAATGGTGTTAGTGAAAAGAATAATTGTACCTTTCTAGACATTTTAAGTTTGATAATTATCCATATAGATCTTTCATTATCCTTTTGGGGATATTCATTACAAACTATAACATATACATTAAACTGAGTACCAACTAAAGTAGAAAATAGAATTCCTTAATAATTATAGAGTTGAAAGAAACATGTTTTGTCACATACTCATGTATGGGGTTTTGAGAAATTTGTTAAGGAAATATCATGAAACAAACTAGAAACCTATGGAATAAATTTTATCTTTATTAGTTATCCTAAGGAAATGGGGGGATACTACCTATACAACCCCTCAAATAAGAAAGTGGTTGTCTTTAGACATGCCATCTTTATTTAAAGGTAGAATGTATTCAATAAGTATAGTGGGAGAAAGATTGAAATTGATAAAGTTGATGCTCAAGATATACAATATTTTTTATAGGAAAAAAATCCATAGGCCCATGTGGAAAAAGTTGTTCCTAAAACACAAGTACTACGTAGGAGCATTAAAGAGGTAAGACAACCAGAGAGATATTTTTTCTAGTCACTAAAAAAATTGACTCACTATTGGTTGAAAATAATGAACCTATCTCCTATAAAGTGGTGTTAGAGAGATAAGAAGCTACAAGATAGAAATAAGACATGAATTTTGAATTCCATTTATTAGAACCAAGTTTGGGTTCTAGTCAATCCACCAGTTTAGGTAAATCCAATTGGGTTTAAATAAGTATTCAAGAGAAAAATAGACGTTTAAGGTAAAGTAATATCTATAAATAAAGGATATTGGATAAAGGGTTTGAACATTATCAAGGAATTGACTATGATGAAACCACTTCTCCAGTTTCCATGTTTAAATCCATCATGATTATACTTGCTATAGCAGCTTACCATGACTATGAAATTTGGCAGATATATGCCAAAATAGCTTTCCTTAATGGGAACCTTCATGAATATTTCTATATGATAAAAACTAGAAGGGTTTGTGACTTTAGGTTATTAAAAAAAATATGAAAGTCTCAAGGATCCATTTATGGATTGAATTAAGTATCCAAGTTATATAATATTCAGTTCAATGAATCCATAAAATAAATTGGTTTCATTAAGAATGAATTTGATCCATGTGTTTATAAGAATTTTAGTGGTAATTCAGTCATTATACTAGTAGTATGTGTTGACGAAATATTACTTATTGGAAATGATATACCAGTATTACAATCTATTAAGGACTAGTTAAACAAATGTTTCTCTTTGAAGGAATTAGGTGAAGTATCCTACATTCTAGGGATCAAGATTATTTGTGATAGATGCAAGAGGATTCTTGTACTAAGTTAAGGTACATACATTAACCATATACTAAATAGATTTAGTATGGAATAATATAATATGGGATTGGTTCTAGTGTCTCACACTATACATATTTCTAATAAAATGTGTCCTCAAACACAAAAGGATAAAAAAAGAATTAGTAATATCCCATAAACTTTGGGGATAGGATCAATAATGTAAGCCATGTTATTTACTAGAATAGATTTTATCTGATCATTGAGCATGGTAGGAAGATATCAAGATGATCTAGGTGAACTGAATTGTTCTGTAGTTAAGTTTATCCTTAAGTATCTAAGAAGAACTAAGGATATTTTCCTGGTGTATGGAGGAGATAAGGATCTAGTTTGAAGTTATACTGATTCTAGTTTTCAAACATATCACAATGATCTAAATTCAAAGTTAGGATATGTTTTTAGTCTCAATGGATGAGTTATGAGATGGAGGTGTTCAAAGTGGCCAGTTGTCAGCAATTCTATAATGGATTCCGAGTATATAGCGGCTCATAATGAAGTTAAAGAATCTATTTGTATATGAAAATTTTTCTAGGATCTTGATTTGGTACCTAGTAGTAAGGACACTGTCACATTATATTGTGATAATACTTTAGTGGTGGATCTTGGAAAAGAACCAAGGTCACACCAACAAACAATGCACATACTTTGGAAGTATCACCTCTTGAAGTATTTTTCTCATAGGGGTGAAGTTGTAGTAATAAAATATTCCATGAAAGAAAACTTAGAAGACCCCTTTACTAAATAATTATATCAATAGAACTATGAGTATCATGTGAGAGTTATAAAACTAAAGGTTATTAGCAGTTGGCTCTAGTAAAAGTGAGATTTTGTTAGAGTTGGTGCCCTAGAACCAACTTATTTGTAATTTATGGTTACATGTATTCATATTTTTGAATACTAATAAAATTATTGTCACATAATGATTGTTATTCTATGTTACATGGTATGTGATAATGTCCTAAGATTAGTTGTCATACAGAAAGGTCATAGTAGTTCCCTGTTATGATGAGAAACCAGAAGTTCCATGATAGTATTATTAAATATATTTTTTTTATAGTTGGATGAAGTCATTTAAGGGATATAAATTATATAGGATATTGGGGGTGGAGACTCATAAGACTTTTATCCACCTTCTCGTGGTGTACACCCTTCGTAATTTTTAGTGTATGAGATTATAAGAATGAGACCCGACAGTAGGAGATTCACATTTATATTTTTCATTAGATGTTTCTATCTGCAAATCTATGTATTAATTATTATACTTTAAGAATATTATTAATAGATATTATGAGTTTCATACTTTGATTTATTGATGAAAACCATGATGACATATATTTTTGGAAAAGTAAGATTCATTGGGTGCGTTATGAATAATATTTAATTAATAAATAATGTGAGAAATTATTTTTCCCCTTCTACTCTTTAATAAAATTTGATATCTCAGGGACTTTTATGGAAATGATACAATATAAATAAATCCATGTCTATGGTGTTCTTTAGGAAAGTTTTATTTCTTGAAATTCAAAGAAATATACATCGATCACATAGGTTGATGGCACCAACATTCAACCTAATAGATTAGAGATATCGTGATAAAGGGATTATATAACACAATAAGTATTTGTATGTGGTTTTATGTCATTTCAAAATTAAATTATTTCTCTATGGTTTCCTTGGTGTGTTTCTAGATTCTAAAAATAGACTTTGGGATAGTTTTCCTAATGCCACTAAAAAAGAGGCCTAGAGGGTCACACTTGAGTGTATCCAGAATTCCAATTGAATAATATTATTATTTATTATTTAAAATTTTGAATAAATATTATTCTTGGAGGTGGTTTAATAATTATTCATGTTTTATTGATTGTATATACTCTGTAATTGGTTATCGAAGAGAATATTTTGTGATCATAATATTTAATAAATATTTATTTTCTATTTAGTAAATATAATATTTATTTATTTATTGGTGAATAATGTAGTGATATTTATTTATTAAATAAATAGTCATTATTCAAGATTTAATAAATATTTTATTGTAATAGTAGACTGAGTTTAATGGTCCGGTGAGAAATAATATATTTATTGAATATTATTTGAATAAATAATATTTAATTAATTCATGAGTTTTGTGCATGTCATGAAATAATAATAATATTATTATTATTATTATTATTATAGACATGGGGTTTTATGGGTATTGAGAAAAATAATAAGGTAATAAGTGAAATTATTATTTTCTAATCCTAATGGTACATATACCCAATTATATTATTTCTTAAGTGGTTTCCATTTGCTTTTTTCTAAACAAAAACATCTGGAAAATTATCTCAAGGCCTTAGAGAGCTCTCTTCTCCTATAACACTCTCAAGAATGGAGAGCGATCCTCCTCTACCACCACTATTGATTCTAGAGAGATCCAACAGAATCCTTCTTTAAGCGATTCTATGGGTGATCAAAAACAAATGATGTAAGTGTTAAAATCTACCATGCTTGAAACCAGAGATTCCACTGATGACATTTGGAGGTTTGTGGAGCACGTGTGGATCACCACTAAAGGAAATATACATTTTATTCCTATAATGAAATAATGGTACGATGTATATACATTTTTATATTCATAAAATAAGAAATAATTCATAATAAGGTAATTATTTAATTGTTTAAATTAATTATAAAGAATATGTGATGATCTTATGTTTTGGTTCTGACATTTTATTATCAACTAATTTGTGATTCAATTATGTTGGTCATGAAATTTATCATTGATGTACATATCGGATTGATCATAAATTACGACAAAAATTCAAGTTGGGTATACCCCATCTAGCACTTCTATTTTAACCAAAACCTTCAACCTAGGGTGTGAGATCCTATATATTAACCTTTAGGTAGGGTTTTCATCTAACTCCCAGTGGCTAATGGGGTGGGATTATCTATTTACAAGGTTTTCTCTTGATAGGGTTCTTAGTATCTCTCTTACTTATTGAGGCATTATATCCTCTATCTTTACTTGTGATAGGGTTCACTACTACAGATTTCTCTATATTTGGTGATAGTATTTATTGGCACTAAAAAAGTGTCAAAATGGGGTTTCTTTATCAACACTAGATAAAAGTATTGATAAAATCGCCCCTTTTATCAATTCTTTTTTTAGAAAAAATAAAAGGAATATTTCATAAAAAAAATTATATATCATTAAAAATAATATATTTATATCTCAATATATTTATATTCATATAAATATAAAAAAATTAATAAAATATTACATTTAGTGAAAATTGGTTTATAAAATAATTATAATTTAATATTAATTATAAATTTATTAAAAATTATTAAGTAATTTTCATTTAATAATAATTTGATGATATAAAACTCAATAAATTAATGAACAACATAAAATAAGTTGAAAACATGACTCGAAATTCAAATGGTTATAACTTTTTATCTGAAAGTATCTCTAGGCGCTACCACATATCAAATCAAATCTTGAAAAAATATATATGATGTAGTGTCTAGGGAGAACCCGAGATTATGTTTCATTTGAGGTTAAAAACGGTTTGGAAGGCCTCCAAAACTGAGTTTTTTGTCGGGGTACCCTGATTTTTTAACATTCAATGAAATTTTAGTCTCATTTAAGGGGGTATTTTTATTTTATATTCAATGGAGAATGAACTTATTACCAAGGATTACTTTTCCAGAATGGCCTGAAGTCCTTCATTTTTTATTGATTTTTAATAACCCCCCTTTCAAGGGATGAGGGGGAACACTTACAAGGCCCGTAGGCTCGGAGATTACATGGCCTGTAGGCTTAGAAGATTACATGACCCGAAGGTATTAGGGAATTCAACCAGACTATATACAAGGAACTGCCCCTCCCTAGCATCTGCATCTTGATAGTAGCTCTCCACCTTTTCATGACCATCTGTCTAGGCTTCCTGTGCAAGCAGAGGCTGGTACCGATTTCATGACCATACCCTCTCATTCTGACAATGCATTTGGTTATACTCTGGTGAGTACACCTGCTCTGAATCCTCTTCTGGGGCTGCTCCTTTTTTGTAGTATGTCTGGGGCCTACATTCATGTGCCTCGAAGGCCTTGGGGTGGCCCTAAGGCCTTAAGGTGGCCCTAAGGCCTTGAGAATAAACTGGCCCGAAGGCCTTGGGTGGCCCGAAAGCCTTGCAGGATCTGAGGACCAAACTGATGGCCTGAAGGCCCAGATGGATGAATAGTTCCGGATGCTACAGTACTAAACAGTGCCTACCATAGTACTACTATAGTACCCCAGAAATATGCCTCCACCCGGATTTGATCTCAGGTCTCTTGGATGCACCTAGCGAGTCCTCACCAACTGGGTTGAGGCTCCTGTGCTACCAAGGCTTACTTTCATGTAGATATTATGGTGTTCAAATTTTATCATTTTTTATATTTTAATGTTATTTAGAATTTATATATATATACATGTATATATACATGTATATATACATATTTATATATATTTACATATAAAAAATTAATTTTATAAATAAATATTTAATCATATTGACATGTAAAATATATTTTAATATAAATATATAAACCACATGAAGAAAAAAATTATTATCCATTCTATTTATATATATACTTAAATTTGTTATATATAATAAATATATATATATACATTATATATTTATTTATTTATTTATTTAATCATTTATAATTTCATTTATACTTTTATAATTATTTATAATTATATGTATAGATAAATATATAAACCTGTGTGTGTGTGCATGACAATATTGTGTAAATACATCATATAAATGTATTTATATAACTATATTCTTAAATATATAATATAAATGTATTTAAATGTATTTAAACATAAATGAAATTAATGTGTTTAAACATATTATTGAATTATATTATATAAACATATTTTTGATAAAAATGAATTCTATAAATACATTATAAAAAATTATATGTGAATATACAATTATATGTTAATTTATATAAATTATATATATTGTATAAATGTATTTTAAAATAATTATATAAATATATATAAGTATATAAATAAATACATTTATAAATAATATATGTGAAAATATATATAAATAAATAAATATATCATAAAATATGGATAAAAATAGGATGGTGGAGTGGTAAGGATGATCAATTTAGAGAGTGAGGTATGTAGTTCGATTACTTCCATGTTTAGGAGAGTGATCAGGGGCACATAATATTGATAAATGGGGGTAAAAATAACTAATAAAAGGGTAGGGTGTAGAAAGAATAAATAAATAGGGGTCAAGCTAGTGGTACGGAGGTGAGGTCATAGTAAAAAAATTAACTTTTTTAGTTTTATAAATGCTCTTTTTAGCGCTAATAAAGAGTATTTTTATAATCCCTAAAAAACAATAAATTTTAATTTTATCATCACTAAAAAAATGATGATAAATGTCTATTTTATCAACTCTTTTTTTAATACTGATAAATGTGATCTTTATTAGTGGGTTTTTTTGGCACTGATAATGGTCACAGGATTTTTAGGGTGTTTAGCTTGTCAATGCTTTTTAGTGCTGAAAAATCCAATTTTGAGCACTGACTATAGCCCTATTTGTAGAAGTGTTATGTATCCCCCTTATTTTTTGAAGGTTGATCCTTAATATGAGGTTTCACTTTGTGGTTTAGGTGTCATCCAACAGAGTTTGAGATTCCCCAAAATGTTCTTGAAGTGGTTATATGGTTTGGTATAATGGGTAGTTGAAAAGTCTAGATCAATTGTATAATATTTCTAGACTATAGATAGTGGTGCTCCCTCATTTAATGATCATTCTTGATGATGAGAATCCTATGTTTGATGGGTTTTAGTAGTGGCATGGCTGTTGGAAGTCTGAGAAATATACACTTCTATGGGACTTGAGTTTCCTCAACATCCTAGGGGTTGACTCTAAGATGTGATGTTACAGCTGGATAGTGAATTCATACTCCTTGGAATCTTTGATTTGATGAGAACCTCTAGTTTCTCATGTGGTTTTTATTTTTAGGATTGGGGTTGATATAATAGGGATTACTCTGTGTCCCTGACACTTCTGGTGATTAATCATATTTAGTTTAATTTCCCTTAACACCATTTTGGTTACTCTTTAGTACAGGGATCTATGAACTAAATTGGTGTTCTATTTTTCCCTATTCATCCTACTCTTAGTCACCTATTATATCAGAAGTTGATATGACTAGTTTCTTTTTTAGGGGGTTCTGCTGAGTATGTTTATACTCACCCCTATATGGGCCTTGTGCCCACATGTGTTGTGTCTGTGCAGACGACGCATAGGTTTAAAGAGAGTTTGGGTGGATTAGAGTTGACATGGATTGTTTTGGGATAACTCCTAGTAATTATTGGTGATAAATTTTGTATCATGGTGGTTATTATGGTGGTAGTGACTACTACGACTGGATTGGTCCAAGAGAACTTGCATCATGGAACAGTTTCTTAGTGCTTTGTTATATAAAAGGTGTAATAACCAAATAGAAAATTTTATTTTAATAAAAATAAAATAAAATTTATATTTTAATATTTAATGGAACAAAAATTATAATTTTATAGGATGGATATTTATTTTGAACTTACTAGGTCGAAATAAACCTATAATGAGTTATTGAAATTTTCCCTTAGAAATAAGATTTTATGAATGATTAAAAATGTAGTATTTGACTATTATTCCTTTTATTTATGATAATATTTTATAATATAAATATATATATAATTAATCATGTATTGATTATAAATTTTATATAAATAAATATAAGATCATTTGGAAGTAAAAAAGGATATATTTTTTATAAAACTATTTTTAAATGTATAATGTCTTTTCATTTTAATTAATTAAAATAATATTTGCAAATGAATGAATTAAATTAAATTTATCAATTATATATCTAATTATAGGAATTTAAATCCATATAATTATGATTACTAGTCATCTATTTAATGTAAGATCATCTTATTCTTGAAAATTTATTTATTGAAAAATTGTTTTTCATCATGTTTTAAGGGTATATTTTCAAATTAAATTCTAAAAATTCTATTAATTTAATTTTAAAAAATTGATTAAATATTTTTTATGATCATTAAAAAGTTTATTAATGAAACTAATTACATTTTTTCATAATTAATAGTAAAAATAAAAAAAATTTGTCATAATAATTAAGGTTAAAATGGGTTTACTGGGGGTTAACCTAAAAAGATAAGTGTAAAAAATAACCTAAAAATTTTACAAAATTAAATTGGTTTGTTGTATTCTAAACTTATCCCTATCACCTTATAATATGAGTAATTTCTTATCCATTTTTCCAAGAAATTGTCTTAATAATATTTTAAAACTTTGAAAACTTACAAGTGCACCACTCACCTCAATTATAAAAGGGCACCTCCTTCCCTCTCTTATTTACAGATTTTGAGAAATTTTAATCAATAAAACCATAGAAAAATATCTATATAACATCCGTATACATGTTTTAGAGATTATTTTATTCCTAAAATAAAAACCCTAGGTTCCTTAATTATAGATCCAAAGGATGTTTCTCTAGGATAAGGTAATTGTGTTAATGAATCTCTTTCTTTTTACTTATTCTTTTACCACCTTTAGTTATATCCTAAAAATTACAATATAATAGCACAATTATCTTCAATATAATTATATATTATTATGTTTATGGAATAATATTTATCCATATCCTTCTCCATAAAATGGGAAACAAAACTATCACTCATGAGTACAATGGACTACCGCCTTGTGAACTGATGTAATTTTTTCCCATCACCAACTCACATGGATAGTTATAATAAAGGAATGAAAAAATATATATAATAATTTTGAAATAAAATTAATTATGGAAATTTAATATATTATTTACTTCCTTTCCCTTTCATCCATTAAGGAAATGATGACGTCACTCTTGCATTCATACGGCTGGCCGTCTCCGCAAAGCGATGTGATTCATTTTCATTATCCACTTTTAAAGAATTATTAGAAATATATATAATAAATAAATATTAGATTTATAAAATTAATATAATTCTATATATTATGAAACTATATTCTATGTGAAATAATCAGAATATCCATGATGAAACATGCATGAGAAAACAAAGCAGTTAACACCTGAAACAATGGTAATCAAGAAATATTATCAATAAATGAGTGATAAGAGGTTATAAATGAATCATATATGATATTATAAATATTAATATGGTTCTGGTAAAAATTAATACCAAGTTTAAAACCATTATAAAAGATATTAAATCATGTTCAACAAAGTGGAAGTGTGGGGTAGGGGGTTTCATCTTATTTTACAGTTCATTGAGACATATTTGGTATTATGAACCTATTTGTTTTTATATGGTGTATATACTACCAATTTTATGTATTTAAAATGAATATATATTTATTAACTATAATTAATTTTTCAATTCAAATTTACATTTTAAAGGGGTAACAATTTAAAAGTTACCAAATATGTAAGAATTTATTTTAAAAATCTCATTTTTGAGATTTCCTTTATATTCATTGAATGAATATTATAATTCATCCTTAATAAAATCCATATATCCTATAGATATTTAAGAATATTCCATATTTTCTTCCAAAATTTCCTCTCTTTGTCACTTCAATCAAGAAAACATATGTTTAAAAGAAAAATTGATCTTATTTCTTTTTGATCGAATATATTTTTCTTCCATGTCAATATTTTTTAAAATTGTATTGAAAATTTACTTTTTATTTACTCAAATAATTTATTGAGGAAATTTTAATCTATACATGAATTTTTAAAATTCTTTAATTGAATATTTCAAATAAATTAATGGATTATTTTAAAATTTCACTATAAAAGTCAAAAGGAATGTTTCCTTTAACGTATATGGCATTAATGGATTTTCCCATTACCATAACTATTTTATAATATTTTAGCTTAATATAAAAGTTTTAAATGATTTTAAAAAGAAAAATATTATAAGAAATATTATTTTAATTTTTTTATTATATTTTATTTTATTCTCTAAAAACATGAGTTTATCACAAAATATATATTATATCTCGTTAATTTTATGGTCTTTCTCTTGAAACATTCACTTTCTTGTGATCTTTGGAAATTAAATTTATCTAAATATCCATATTTTTTTCATGGATGTAATTATTTCTTAAAATAAATACCATTTCTACATTCAGTGTTTTACTTTGAAATATATTTGATTGACTGGGGAAATATTGATATTTCGTATTCTTTACTTAATATAGATATTTATTGATAATAAATATTTTTTATGAATTTAATTGATCATTAAATATATAAGGAATGCATTGGATATGCATTGATGGGTGGGTACTAGTTATAGATATCCCCTTGATGCATCAATAGGTATCATGAGAGAAACTAGTTAGAAAAACTTATTAAATGTTTTTTTGGTGTATACCTACCCATCGATTAAACTATCTTAGTATAATGCCTTGATGGTAAAGATATCATGATGTCTAAGATAATGACATATAATATTATGCATTCCTTCTTTAAGAACTATATATAATATTATTACACTGATACTATCCATAGAAATATTTATTTCTCGGGTTATTGAATAAATGGAATGTATTTTTAGTTATTTACATTTCTATATTACTTATGCCTTATTTACTCTTGATAAATTACACTATACATAACCCTTACTAATAATTTGAGATCACCCTTAATTTTTTTCCTTTCACCAGGATATGAAGAAGAATTTTTTGAATAAGTTCAAGGATACCAAAAAAATTATTACTATGTTTTATATTTTATTTACAATTTAAAAATAGGAATCATGTATGTATCTAGTTCTTAAATAGTGTTAAACTATTCGATCATTAGGGATGTGATCGATTTTATCTTATAATAAAGTAGACATTGGCTCTGGGTAATTGTATTTGGGGTTTTTAGAGTTGGTATCATAGTAATTTTAGTAGAAATCTTGAGAAATAGATTTATAAAAATATATATTAGGTAACATAATACCTATTAATGACTTTGATAATTCATCTAATTTTAGGAAAATATAATAAAAGTTTTATTAAGGTAGATATTATATGTATTTCCTAGAAATACATCCCTTTATGGATACTATAAGTGGACATAGTTTTGGAATAGATGCATATAGGGTTAATAATATTGAAAGTATTTGGTCGAGTAAATCTTGGACATAATTTGGATGCATGGTGAGTGTGACCTTATTATGCACTTATTTTGACACTCTCAGGGATATGATTGTGTTAATTCACAATTTCTTTACAAACCATTATGAAATATTTGAAAATATTTTTATGATTTAAATATATTCCCATATAAACCAAGTTTATGATTCTGATATTTACAACACATAAATTTTCAATTTATGTTAAGTGTTACAATAGATTTAGAATTATATATTATGATTTAAAATTCATAGTTTCATGATTTAATTCAGTATATTCTATTGTTTATAAATGGTTCCTGATAGAAATGATAGTATCAATACTCATGCCCAATGTATAAATTTCCCTACTGAGCAATCTAATACAACTAGTGTTGGATCCAAGTAAATAACATCTATATTAGGCTAGTTAACCCATGTTATAATGAATAACTTTACACATATAGAGAAAATTTGTCTTATATAACATGATACACCTATATTGGATCATTTAATGTGAAAACTTCCGCTGTATTTTAGTGTAAATACTAATACAGTGGTAGTCTGGCAATGGATTAAGTCCCTTGAAAAGATATTTCTAGCTGTAGGATGTGACGAAATAGAAAAGGTTATACTAGAAATATATTTTCTCAAAGGTGATGCTGATAAATTTTGGTTGTTGATATAGAATAATAGGGGAAGAATAAATATAATATATAGAATAGAGAGATTTTAAAGTAACATTCTTCGATAAATATTTCCCTCATGATCAACAAACTAAAATAAAGATAAATTTACTCAACTTAATGAAAAAGGAAGAATAAATTGTTTAAGAGTATGAGGATAACTTTAAAATACTATAAAGGTATTCTATGGATTACATATGTAATTAAAAAATCAATATTGACTATTTATTTTAATGGATTAAGCAAATCCTCCAAAGGGTACTAGTTTCTCAAATTTTTTCATCATACTATGAAATAGTATTAGGTTCCATAAAAACAAATAAGGGACTTATAAATACAATATATTATAGGGAAATAGAGATAATAATATGTTGTATGAACACAAAGAAAAAAAAGAATGTTTCAAATAAGAATAATAAAATGAAGCAATTTCTGTCATGAGAAAATTGTGTAAATAAACATCCTAGAAAATGCTTGAAGAGAATGGGATTTTGTTACAAGTGTAGTGATAAGGTTCATATAGCTAAAGAATTTAAGTGGAAAAGAGATACTAATAATATCCAGTGATTAAATTATATATAAATGGTTCATTGTTCAAAATAATTCCCCAAACATCAAGGGAATCTACCGCAGAAGCAGCCAAGGGGATAAGGTCAAGATTATGTGATCACTACTACTAAGGTTGAAGTTTCTAAAGATGCAGTTGGAGGTGATTTAATCATAGCCTTAAATTTAGAAAATTATTTATTTTATTTTGTATCCTCTATCACTTTTATATATTTTATTTTTTCCAATAAAATTATATATTTCCCTAACACCATAAGAATGGAGTTATCAATCAAAACTCTGAGTAGAAATAACACTCCAATAAGGATGTCTCAGTCGGTTCCCATTATGAAACATAAACATGACCTATTTTATAACTTTATTAGTATACCTATGGTTTAATTTTATATAATAGTTATAATTTAATGACCTTCAAAATATGATATAAAATTTACTCTAAAGAGAAGTATATTGTGATTTGAGATGAAGATGTGGAATTCCTTATCTTTAGAGTGGAAAATCCATCAATTGGGTCAAGACTAGATCCACCCCTAGTATCTCTTATAAATGAGATTATTATGTAAGAATAAAATACATGATATATGTAACACCCTTATATTTTATGAAATAGTTCTCTATAAATAAATTTTACTTCTTTGATAGCTTCTGTTACACACAACACCGAGTTTAAACAAACTGTGATATACTATTAAAATATTATTATTTAGTGTGAAGGATATTTCCTAGACATTAGGTTGGAGGATATGAATAGTAATAACTAAATTATGAAAAAAAATATGATTTACATAAGTATAAAATTATTTCATTGGTTATCAATTAATTAAATGAAAATAAAAAAAAATTGAGAATAAAGGAGATGTTTTTATAAAAAACTATTTTTATACACACAATGTGTTATTATATTAATAAATTATATTAATAAATATTGGTTAGTTATTTTAATGAAACTTATATATTATATATTCAATAAAAAAATTAACCGTCATATGATATTTTATATAGGCATGTAATTAGAATAAATTCAGTTTTATGCTTAAAAATATATTTTTCTAAAAGTGGTTTTCATCATGTTTTGTGCACTTAATTTAAAATCAATTTCTTACACTTAAAGGTATTGAATTTGATAAAATAGATTCCATATTTTTTATCAAGAGTTCCCAATTTGGTAAATGGTTCCATTTTATTTTTAGGCATTATGAATAGTAATCATAGTAAAATTTATCACCATGAATAAAGGGTAATTTGGGTTAATCTAGGTTAAAAATAAGTGAAAATGTCACCATTTTTCATATAAATTTCAATCGTATGAATTTAATTTTACCCTTATCACCTTAGTCTTGAAATGTAATTGTTTAAGATACAATTTTCCATAAAAATGACCGATATAATATTTAAATAAAAGAAAGTTACAATGTGTCACTCTCATAATTTTAAATATCTATTATGTGTCCACATAGGGACAAAAGAAATTTATGAAAATTATTTTCCGGATGGAAATTTATTTCTAATTTTTATTAACTATATATTTACCTTAAATTCTTATTAAACTCTGATTGGTATTTCTTCAATAAATAGAAAAATAAAATAAATAATTTTAAAAATATTAAAAGTGATATAATTTGAATGATTTATAATGTTCCATGAATTTTATAGATGATTATGATATACTAGTGTTGTGTTAAAGGATTATATTATAATTAAAAAAAATATTTATATATTTTAAGTCAAATGAAATGAACTATTTCAAAATTAGCATTAATGACATTTTATCAAAATAATATTTTATTAAATTATTTAAAAATCATAAAAAAAACTTGAAATAGGAAAAGGTAAATAAGATATGGTATAAAATGTAATACCTTGGCCATTTGTGGTTTAATTATCAACATGTAATTAAATTATAACCCTTTGAGAATGAAAAATACATTACTGTAGTTAAGGTTAAAATATGTTAACTAATGGATTAAATCAAAAGATAAGGTTTAAAATTCCACTTAAACATATAAAAATTTTATTTTTTTATGTAATTTAAACCTAATACTAATTATTCTTCGAATAAATTTCCATTTGGAATCATTTTTATAGATAATGAATTTATTATATTTTAATATTTTAAGAAATCCCAAGAGTTTCCCTCCCCTCAATTATAAAAGGGAACCCATATTTTCTCTTCTTCACACCACTTTGAGTATTTTATATCAATAAAACCCTAAAAAATTATTATACACTCCATTATCCAAATTATAGAGGTTTTGGTTTTCCCAAGAGACCAACTCTAGGGTCCTTAAGAGGAGATCTAAAGGATTTGTTTCAAAGAAGAGGTAATCGCCTTAAGCGATCACTTCCTTTTTAATTATTCTTTTAACTCTGATAAATAAGTTATATTATTCATTAAATAATAATATCAGTATACTCAATATACATAAATTATATTCTGATTATGAAACCACCTTTATTCACCCTCTTTTTCATCAAATGGGAACTGGAAGTATTATTTGTATGTATATACAGCTTACTGTCTCTGCGTAGTTATACAATTCATTTTACATCACCATATTTCATGGATGGTTATTATGATATTTTTAAAGTTTATATATTACATTTATGTAATAATAATTATTCTGTAATGATTATATCATATATAACCTTTTACCTTCCAAATCGTTGTAAAATAATAACGTCGCTCATGTGTACGTGTGGACTACCACCTACACAAACCAATGTGATTCATTTTTCATTTCCTATTTACATGGATGTTAATAAGTTTGGATTTTATAAGTATAAATGATGTATATGATATAATACTGATTTTTCAAATGTGAATTTTTATTTACCTTTCTTTCATTTCATTCTTCAAAAAGTGAAAATAGTGTTCATGCAAACGTACGACCAACAGTCTCCGTGAACAGTGTAATTCATTATTTAATCAATAACTTTTATAGATGACTATAAATATATATATAATGAATATATATTATATTAATATCATTAATAAAATTATATAAATTATGGAAACATGATCAAAGCACAAGGATCGGGACTATTAAACTGAAACATGCTTGAAAAATAAAGGGATTATCACCCAAAATAGTGATTTTAATAACAAATTATTAACAAATGGGTGATAATATGTTATAAATAAATCATAAATGGTATGATAGATATTAATATGGTTATATAATATATTTATAATAAATCTATATTTATTATACAGTAGTTTACAATGTGAATAAGGAAATGTGAGACTTGAATTAAGTGATTTAGGTTTCAATACTATTTTAATCAACATTATTTATGATTGAATTTATGTCAGGGAAATTATCTGATAATTATCTAATAAATAACTTTAATTTTTCTTATCCTGTGTCTAATTCTTAAAAATACAATATTTCATTTAATTTTTCTCACTTTAAGTACTCAAGAGATCGAAATAATGTTTAAATAGAAAAAACAACTTTATTTCTCTCTTCGATTAAAGCACCTTTTTCTCCCATATCCATATTTTCAAATAATGTTTCAAAGAATATTTTTAATATTATCCTATTATTTCATAAATTCATTTTTACCCAATATTCAATTGTTAATAAATTGTTTAAAAATAATCTTCTTTTCATTTTCCAAATAAGGTACTTTTTTGTCTTTTTACAAAAGTGTGAAAGGAATGTTTTCTTTTAACATATACAGCATGAACATAATTTATTTCCATTATGAAAAATAAATGTTTTCAATATTCCTTTATAATTTTCCAAGTTTATTTTTAAAGAGAATTTTTTCCCTAATATTTTGAGGAATTTTATTTTTTAAATATATGATTTAAAAATGAAAAGGGAATTTTCCTCAGGAAATATTCCAACAATTATTTTAAATAAATTTTCATTTATGAAAACATCCTTTAATGTTAATTATTTTTTAATGAGGATATGATCCAATTATACCATCCTTATTATTTATCTAGTTATTTTATGATTATGATGATGATATGTTTACAAAATCCATTTATTTACATGGATTATGATATGTTGAATTGATGGAATGTTTATGAAACTGGATTTATTTTTATAGGTTATGATGTGATTATATAATGAATATTATTATTATCTTTTTTCATAAATATCTATGGTTTTTATTATGTTATGGGAGGGATATGAATTATATATCCCTCCAATTAACTTAGTAAAGTTTTATATCTCCTGAGATAATTTTGGGATGCAAGTCAATGTGCTTGATCCACTATGGGAACAAGTCAGTGTGCTTGATCCACTATAGGATGAAGGTTGTAGCTATTGATCCATTATGATATGGGAAATATAATACCCTGAGATTTTGTGAATTTTTTCTCAAATTAATTTATCTTCTTGATATTTTTCATTTCATATGACACTGGAAATAGTTTTATATATATATATATATTAAATAATTCAAACATTTCATTCACATGGAACTGACTTGTCTTGATCTACACACAATGCCAACTTTTCTTGCGCTATATGAAATACTAACTTGTCTTGTGCTACACGCAACTCCAACTTGGCATACATTACACGCAACACTAAGTTTCTACGAACCATCATTTAATTATAATTTTTTAAAATGATATAAGTATAACCTAGCCATTAAACTTAGTGGTATGAATATTAATAACTTCTTTTCAAATATTTTTTATAATAGTTTTATGTAAATAAAACATATTGACAATGAAGGATTTAAGTTTTGGTAACGTCCTTTTTATGTTAAAAAATATTTTTTTCTCGAATGAACCACTTTTAATAACAAAATAATTTTAGTCACATATAGAAATTTAATTTTATAAAATAAAATTAATTTTTGAATTTATAATATATAAATTATCTTAGCGTTAATTTTTGGTATTTTTCTAATAAAAGTCATTTTTTGATGAATAATGAAAAATACTGCTTTTTAGTTAAAATTTGTCTTTTCGTTTAAATAATTATTAATATTAAATTATATTTTGATTTTTTTGAGGTAAAATTGGATCAATTATACATATATTAATACAATTTATGTTATTATAATCAATTTAAATTTTAAATTTAATATAAAAACTTAATAAACTTTTGAACTTCTTTCTACTTTAAAAACGCGTAATTTTGTCTCGTCTGTAGGATTAGTATTAATCTTAATTTTTATGCTTCTATGAATTTAATTTCAAAAAGCTAAAATAAACCATTTTAATCAGTATAATATTTATATTCTTATAATATCAACTTAATTTTTTATCAAAAAGATTTGTAATAGTGATTAAAATTAATCACAGCATTTAAGGTCAAATTAAGCTTAATTAGGGGATAAACCTTAATCTTAGGGGGCCAAATGACCTATACACTTGTTCAAAACCCATTTTATAGACATATTTATTCCATAAACCTTCAATTATTGATTTATTTTGGTTTGGTATAACTTTGTTTAGGTAATAACATGTGTACACCTAACTTATTTTCAAAAATTCCAAGTGAGACCTTTTCCTTCCATATAAAAGGACACCACCTATCCCACATCCCCACACATCTATAACCTATTTGTTTCATAAAATATATTCTCAATACACTTCTAAAAAATCCTAAATTCATTATATAATCCTTACCTTGGTCAAAATTCTATCCAAGGAATCCTTTTGGCACAAACCAAAAGGAGTTACCCGATTAAGAGGTAATGTCTTCTCTCAAGTCCTTTTTTTTTATTTTATTTCAATGACCCCTCAAATTTATTTTTTCCATGATTTTATAAAAAAACCATTATATTAAATATACTAGGATGTCAATATTGTAATTTTTTAACCTACACTTACACACACCTACATCTAATGGATAACAAACATACTATTTATGTGTACGGTGAACTACCGCCTCACAAAATGATGATTGTTCAATTTTTCCTTACTGCCTATCATGGTGAAAATTATGATGGAAAATATGTTTATATATGTCTTATATTATTTTTATTATTTATTTAATCATGTTTATTCCATTTTACAACACATATCTTTTTTACTTTCGATTTTGTGTTAATATGATAATTTCATTTGAGGAAGTGTGGACTACCGCCCCCTCAAAGCGATATGATTTGTTCATAAACTACATGGATTTTATTAAGGATGGTTTTAGTGAATATATAATATAGATATTATATCATAAATATAATTTAATAATTATATATATATATACATATATGTCTTTTACTTTCTTTCTTTCAACACGGTAATTAAACAGAAATAACATTCATGCATACGTACGGCCTACCGTTTCCATAAACGGTGTATTCTATTTCATACTTATATAATAAATAAATTATTATAATACACATATAATGTATATTCATGATATTTATAAGCTTTTTTACATTCTTTATATCATTATATAAATTATAAATACCAAAGATATAAGAAATTAAGACCCGTGCGAAGAATAAAGAGAATATTACCCGAAGTGAAATATTAACATAGGATTGTTAACAAGCAGGTAATATAAGATCATAATCAAACCATATATATAAGAATATGGTTCTATAAAATATGTATGATAAATTTATATTTATTATACAAGTGGTTTTAATGAGTATAATGAGATTCAAGACAAAAGGTAATGGGATTTCATCTCACTTTGTATTTCCATGAGATACATACTTTATTTACCACCCATACCTTTTTTGTGGTGTGTATACTACCCATTTATGTATTCAATGATTCTTATAATTAAATTTATGAATATTTACATATCCATTCTATGGCCTTTATTTTATGGGTTTTAAGTTTCAAAAGTTACCAAATTGGTAAAATAGTTTTGTCTCAATTTACCTTCTTTGAGACTCGTATTTTGTTATGCACCTAAATTCTTTTTCAAGGTGTATATACTTTTATTTTTCATGTTATATCATGAAATTACTTATTTTTATGATATTTTAAGATTAATTTAATTTCCTTTTCTTACCTGGAGATAATGATCCCAATTTTCCAAGTTATAAGAGTTGATGGAGACAATCTCATCACTTTTTGAGATTATTTATGTTTATGCTTACATTGATTAAATATTATGATCCATATCTTAAGAACATTGTTTAAATTTCTTCTCATTTTTTATGCATGATATATTCATGTATTGGTATCATCTTTCTACACTTTTGTACATAATATAGTTAAGAAATTATTTTTAAGAAATCCCGAATTTACCCTCTCTTCAGTCAGAAATCTATATTTTCTAAAAAGGTTTTACAAAAATATTACAATATTATCCTATGATCATTAAAATAAATTTTTACCCATTTTTAATTATGCCAATGTTTTCAAAGTAATCTTCGTCTCTTTCTAAATGAGTCATTTTTTTAACATTTTTATCATGAAAAATGGATTTTCTCTTTACCTCGTACGACATGTACGGATTCATCCATCGTCAATCCTTTTAATATTTATTTTCATGTTTAAAGGTTAATTTTTAAGAAAAAAAATTAAAATATATTTTCAAAGAAATTGCTTTAAAAAAATTCAAGATTATTTTATAAATTTTTAATGAAAATTGTTTTCAAAGGGTTTTATGTTTTAAAGAGCCTTTTTCAAAGAAGAAATGATATTTACCATAATAAATGTTTTTGAAATATCCTTAAAATTTATTTTACATATAAGATAACATTCATTTGTGTTACTCATACCCTCCTAGAAAATAATCCAAAGGTTCCATTCATATTCTTTATTGAATGGTTTATTTTTTGATGGAATGAATCTTATGACACCTATTTCACTTCCATGGGTTTTATGATTTTGAAACTCACTTCTTCTCACAGGTTATGATTTCATGAAGTGATTATGAAACCTATCTATTTCATAGGTTAAGATGTGATGAAATATTAATGATACCCATTTAATTTCATGAGTTATGATTTGATTTTTATAAAACCTATCTCTTTTTATGGATCATGATATGATTAAAGTTTTATTATCTTATGGAACATGTATGAAATATTTTATTATGATTTGGGTAATACCTATATCTACCTCCAATGAATTGGGTAATGATAATTTGTATATGATCTTAGAGGGTACATGGGTTGTATCCCAAGCCCAAAAACAAGATGGTACATGGTTTGTAGCTGAATTATGAAAACAATAAGGTTCATGGGTTCTAGCCCAAGCCTGAAAAAAATAAGGTACACAGGTTGTAGCCCAGTCTAGAAAATAAGAAGGTACATGGGTTTTATCCCAAGCCTAAAATAAATAGGGTACATGGGTTGTAGACCAATCCATAAGTTACATGGGTTGTAGCCCAAGCCTAAAAGTAAGAGGGTACGCAGGTTGTTATCCCAAGACTGAAGCAGGTACACAGATTGTATCCCAAGCCTAACATGTTATAAAGGTCTTGGTAGGTATCCTTGACATAAAATTTTATATTCTTATATGTATACCAAAAATACTATGTCTTATTCCTCAGTTATGATTTCATCACTCTTGATGTTTATTTCCTTATGATTATTGTCTTATGAACTACCAATATTTATCCCATAACTCACAATTATGATCTTTTATATGTAGCATATGATCCTCTAATTTTATGACCACGTTAAAATACCCTTATATTCATTTTTATGCTTACATGTCTCCCTTTTTTACCCTTATTAAGCATCTGAACTCACCCATTTTTATGTTTCCTTTCCCCGGGTTATGAAGAAAGGTTTTAAGTACAAGTATTAAAGGTGGAGATATTTATGGTAGATGTTTAAGATCTTTAACCAGGATAGAAGATTTTGTTTTCCAAGTTTCCAAAGACACTAAACTACTACTGTCCTCGGGCATGTATTTTTTTAATGTATAGAATATTCATCTAAAATGATGTAATATCCATGTATATTAAGCCTGAGTCTCTAGAGGAAATAGGTAGGGATACCCAATTCACTATGATTTTATGGTCATGGTAGTTAAATTTGACATATGAAATGATTTTATACTTATGATGGTTTCACACTTTTATGACATGGACTTATGGTTCATGATTTATGATGATTTCTCACTCTTATGATTCGTGTATTTTAAAATAATGAATTTTGATACCATGAATCGTGTTTATAGTCATTGATAAATTGGGATATACTTTTTAAGTTATGTTTATGATCTCATACCCTTATGTTTATCAAATTATTTCATATAATCACCGATTGATTCTCCATTGTTTAACCTTACAGAGCATCTGATCTCACACTTTCTTATATTTCATTTCTCTAAGTTATATAGAATGGTTTAAGTAAGGTATGTATATGAAGGGTAATATATGGAAAGATCATGTGGATTCTAAAAGGGTATGAATAGGGTGGTTCATGAAATGGAAGAAGATAAGATTCCAACTAATGAACCACCCACTCTCCAATGATTTAAATTCATATAATATAGGAATCATCCCAACTAGTGCATGAATCCAATGTTTTTTAATGATTATCATCAATAGACTCTTAATCCCAAAGACAATGGGAAATATCATGTGATCATGACTACTGAAGTGGGTTATGAGAATTATGTGGTTAAAGGTACACTTATCATCCACTCTAGAACACCTAATATTCAATTTGATTCTAACTCTACCCACTCTTTCATATCTAGGAAATTTGTAAGGGGTATCAAATTACTATATCAATGATTATATGTTGAGTAGGAAATAAAAACTCCTAATGGTATGATGGTCACATCTCAGGTCTATAGTTATTCTCCGATTGAATGTTGTGGGAAATTGGTTCCTATAAATCATGTTATTCTCTATTTAGTTGAATTTCATGGGATTATAAACATAGATTGGGTTTATTTAAATGGATCCCATATCAATTTCTAAGGAAGGAAAGTCATTTTTCATATTTCAGACGAACCCATTTTCATTTATCGATGCAAGGATGAATAAAAAATTCCGATGGAAATTACTTCTATATTTTGGGTGTTAATTCATATCCATGAAGTATATTTATCTTAGATATTTGGGGTGAAATTCAACATCTAATATATGCCTTTTTTAAGAGTTTTTAAATTTATTTCTAAAAGAATTTTTCGGTCTTCTTTAAAATCATGAAGTTAAGTTTTCAATAGAACTCATATATTATGCTACACCTATTTCAAAAACTTCATATAGAATGGATCAAATTGAGTTATAGGAATTAAAGAAGTAACTCCAGGAGAATATTTAAAAGGCATTCAATTGGATAAGTGTATCACCATGGGGTGTACCTTTTCTTTTTTTTAAGAATAAAGATGGATCAATGTGATTCTACATTGATTATTGAGAACTTAACAGGATTAATATCAAGAAAATGTATCATCTACCCTGTATTAATGGATTTTTTGATCAACTATTGAGATCTCAATACTTTTCTAAGATTTACCTTTGTTATAGATATCATCAATTGAGGTTTATGAAGTAGGATATACCCAGGACAGCATTGCATACAAGGTATGGACACTAAGAATTTATAGTGATTCCATTTGGTCTTACTAATTCCCCTGATAAATCCATGTATTTAATAAATAGATTCTTTAGAGATTAAATTGATAATTTCTTTATAATTTATAGATGATATTTTTATATATTCAAAGAGAAAGGAATAGAATTTAGATCATTTGAGAATTGTGTTGAAGACCCTGAGAAATGATAATCTTTATGAAAAATTTACCAAGTGTTGATTTTGGATTCAAAAAGGTTAATTATTAGGTCATATAATCTCAAGTGAGGGTATATTAGTATATCCTTCAGAGATATAAGTTATTGAATGTTGGAAAAGACCAAACACTATGACTGAGATCTATAGCTTTCTTGGTTTGGCTAGATATTATCAATGCTTTGTGGATAATTTATCATGAATTTATAATCCAATCTCTAAGTTAACTCTTAAGGGAGCTAAGTTCTTTTGGATAGATGAATGTGAATAAAAATTCATGGAACTAAATAGAAGGTTAGTTAGTACCTATGTGCTTACTTAACCCTATAGTGGATAAGGGTTTATAATCTATAGGGATTCATTAAAGAAGGTAATGAGAAGCATTATCATGAATAATGAAATGGTGATAGCTTATGTCTCATGTTAATTGAATTTTCATGAGAAAATTTACCCAACTCATGATTTGGTGGTATATGCGATAATTTTTGCATTAAATATATGGAGACATTATATTTATGAAGAAAGGTGTAATATATATACTAATCATAAATGTTTAAATTATATTTTCATACATAAATATTTGAATATAAACCAAACAAGATGGTTGTAGATAATTATAGATTATTCCTACTCAATACATTACCACCCTAGAAAAGGGAACAAGGTGGAATATTCTTTGAGTCGAAAGGATCGATCTAGCTTATATATGATGAGTATCATAAAAGATTAATTATTTCTAGATTTGAAAAGCATGGAACTATAAATTTTTAAGAAAGGGGTGAAATCTTACCTTTCTCAAATGAGTGTTCAATCATATATCAATGTGAGGATTAAAGAGGTGTATAAGGAAGATGTGGGACTATAGAAGAAGTTCAGAAATGTTCCTGATTTCAACCTTTATTGTGAGGTAATGATAAGGTTTACAAATGGTGTATATGACCTATAAATAACATACATAAATATGTGGAACTGTAAAAGAAGGTCAAAAATGTTCCTAAGATCAACCTTGATTGTGAGGGAATGATAAGGTTCAGAAAACATGTATGTGTCTCATCAATACTAGACTTAAATAATGAGCTATTGGATTAATATCATAGTTTATCATTATTTATTTATCTTAAAAGTAAAAATATTTATAGAGATCTAAAAGATTATTTCTGGTGGGATAACATGAAGAGAGATATTACAAATTATGTATATCAATTCTTGGTTTGTTAGTAAGTTAAGGATGGGAGAAAAATTATAATGGGATATTACAAAAATTACTTATACTAGAATGGAAATGAAAAAATGTCACTGTGGACTTTTTTGTTGGACTCCCCAAAAAATCTAAGGGCCATAATTCCATTTGGGTTATAGTCGATCACCATAAGAATTCATCACACTTAATTGACATAAAAGAAAAATTTATCTTGATTATTTGTCTATAATATGCATTAAGTGGTAAGGTTTTATGGAGTACCACATTCTATTATATATGGTCAAGATATGTGGTTTACTTCAATGTTTTGGCGAAGTCTTCAGCAAGATCTAGATACATAGTTGAGTTTTAGTATGGAATATCATCCTTTGGAAGATTTTCAGTTTAATAGAACCATTTAAAACCTAGAGTATATTTTGAGATATTTTTCTATGGATTTAAAACGTGGTTGGGATCAACACCTTCTTATAGAAAAATTTTATTATAATAATAGATTTCACTCCAACATTCAGATGGATCCTTATGAATCCCTATATGGAAAGAAGTGTATAAATCCAACATGATAGGTTGAAGTCTGATAAAGAAATATATTATGACCTTATCTATATATATAAATAATATAAAATTTATATTCATTAAACAAAAAATTAAGGAATCCTAGATTCGATTGAAAAGTTATATTGAAAATCATCAATTTGAACTGGAATTTGAAGTTGGTGATAAGGTTTTTCAGTGAATTTCTCCATGTAAGAAGGTTATAAGATTCAGAAATAAGGTAATTTTGAGCTCTATTTACATTATTATGTTTGAAATTATTTATAATATCAGGATGATAGGTTATCATTAGGGTCTTCTACTAAATATCTCTCAAGTTCATGATGTGTTCTATATATCTCTCTTGATGAAGTACATAACTGATTATTCACATGTAATAAACTCAAAGATTATGCCACTATAACAAGATATCTATCATGATGAAAAATTACTAGATATTTTTTATCTTAGGGATAGGTTATTATGAAATAATATAACTCACTTGGTCAAAGTTTTTTGGTGAAATCGAAAATTTTAGGAAGCTACATGGGAACCTACAGATTTCATGAGGTAGAAGTATCATCATCATTTTGTATCGTATTGATAAAATTTTGAGGTTGAAATTAATTTTATAGGGGGTATAATTTAACACCCTGATATTTTATGAAATATTTATTTATAAATTAATGTTATTTCTTTGATATCTTGTGTTTCTTATAACATCGAGTTTAAATAAATCATGATATACTACTAAAATATTAATATTTTGAGTGAAATTTATCACCAATAAATTAGATTAGTATTATGAATATAAATAACTAAAATATAAAAAAAATATGGTTTAAATGTGTATAAAATTAATTCATTGTTTATTTTTTTAATTAAATGAAAATAAAAAAATCTTTTTAGAATAACGGATGTGTTTTTCTAACAAAATGTTTTTATGCACGCGATGTATTTTTAGCTTAATAAATTAAATTAATAACTATTGGTGAATTATTTTAATAAAATTTATATATTATATATTTAATCAAATGTTTTAATCTTTATATAATATTTTTTATAGGCAAGGGATAAGAATAAATCAAGTTTTATTCTTAAAACTGTATTTTTCTAAAAGTGGTTTTCCTCTTGTTTTATGAAATTATTTTAAAATTAATTTCTTCTACTAATAATTATTGAATTTGATAAAATGGATTTCATATTTCTTATCATTAATTTTAAATTTTTTAAATTGGTTCCTTTTATTTTTAGGCATTATGAATAGTAACCGTGATAAAATTTATCACCATAGTAAAGGGTAAATCGGGTTAATATAGGTTAAAACTAATTTCATGCTCACCATTTTTCATCTAAATTCCTATTGAATGAATTTAATTTTATCATTATCACATTAGTCTCAAAATTTAATTGTTTAAGAGTCAATGTTTTTTTGAAAATGACCAATATAATATTTAAATCAAATAAAGTTACAAAGTGTCACTCTCTTACTTTTAAATAACTATTATGTGTCCATATAGGGATAAAATAAATTTATGAATGAATATAAATGTTTATTTTTAGAATAAAGAAATCATTTTCATGATAGAATTTTATTTTAATTTTTAGTAATTATATAATTTCCTTAAATTCTTAGGAAATGACGACGTGTTATTTCTTCAATTAATAGAATAATAAAATAAATTATTTTAAAAATATGAAATGTGATATAATTTGAATTAGTTATATAATTACATGAATTTTATAAATTATTATTACATATTAGTATTTTTAATATTATATTCAAATTAAAACTTTTTTTTAATGTCTTTGAAGTCAAATTAAATGAATAGTGTCGAAATTGACATTAATGACATCTTATCAAAATAATATTTTATTAAATTATTTAAAAAAATAAAGATATTTAAATAGGAAAATGTGGGTATTATATGGTCTAAAATTACATCCATTATCCATTTATGATCCAATTATTAACTTATAATTAAATTATAACCCTTTAAGAGTGAAAAAGATGTTATTGCAGTTAAGATTAAAATAGGTTAACTAAGGGGTTAAACCAAAATATAAGGTTTTAAACACCACTTAAACCTATAAAAATTTTATAGATTTATTGTATTTCCATTACATTCAACCTTATATTTGAATCCATTTCCATTTGGAATCATTTGGATAGAAAATTACTTTATTATATTTTAATCTTTTAAGAAATCCCAAGTGGTCCCCTCCCCTCAATTATAAAAGGCACCCCTCCTTTATCTTATTCACACAACCAAGTTCCATATATATTGACCAAAACTAGAAAAATTATCTTCAAAACTAACCTATAAAAATTATATTGGTTTTTTTATTCACAAGATACCAACTCTAGGGTCCTTAAGAGGAGATCTAAAGGAGTTGTTTCAAAGAAAAGTTAATCATCTTAACCGATCACTTCCTTTTTAATTATTCTTTTACCACCTATAAATCTTTTATATTATTAATTAAATAATAACTTAAGTATCATAAATATACTAAAATTTTATTATTATTATAAAACCACATTTATTAACCATCTTTTCTATCAAATGGAAAGTTAAATTATTACTCGTGTGTACGTACGACATACCATCTCTACATAGAGATACAATTCATTTTCCATCACCATATTTCATGGATAGTTATTATGATGGTTTTAAATTTTATATATTATATTTATGACATAATTATTCTTTTGTAATGATAATATAATATATGAATTTTTACCTTCAAAACCATTGGAAAATAATAATGTCGCTTGTGCTTATGTGTTGACTACCACCTCCACGAAGTGATGTGATTCATTTTTAATCTCCTCCTTACATGTATAGTAATAAAGATAGATAGATTTTATGAATATATATACTATTTATATAATATAATAATTATTATATAAAGTTTAATTATTATTTATCTTTCTTTTCTTTCCATCTATCAAAAATTGAAAGCATTCTTCATGCATAAGTACGACCTACCATCTCCATAAACGGTGTAATTCATTTTTCTATCTATAAATTTTATGGATGAATCTATATATATATATATAATTATTATATATATGAAATTTATATCATGATTAAAATTCATTAAATTATTTAACCATGATCAATGTATAAGGATAGGGATTGTTGAACCAAAACATGCTTGAAAAACGAAGCAGTTATCACCCAAAATAGAGATTTTAAAAATAAATTTTAAATAAAAGGGTGATAAGATGTAATAAATAAATCATAAATGGTATGATATATATTAATATTTTTATATAATAAATTTATAATAAATCTATATTTATTATATGTGATGTTTGAATATGAATAAGGAAAGGCAATACTTGAGGTAAGGGATTTATGTTTCAATCCAATTTTAATCAGGATTGTTTATGCTTGAATTTATATCAAAGAAATTTTATAATATATTTATAAAAAATAGATATAAATTTTATTCTCATATTATTACTTATTAATGATACATGTTTTCATTTGATTTTCTTCACTTTAAGTACTCAAGAGATCGAAAAAAAAAATTTAAGGGAAAAACTGACTTTATTTCTCTTTTCAGTTGAAAAAAAACTTATTCTATATCCATATTTTATAAAAAAGTATTAAATAATGTTTATTATACTATAATTGTTTAAATTAATTTTTACCCATGATTTAATTTTTAAAAAATGGTTTAAAATGAATCTCTTTATCATTTTCTAAATGATGTACTTTTTTGACTTTTTAAAAAAGTGTGAAAGGAATGTTTTCTTTTAAATTTTGTGGAATGAATGGAATTTTTCTCCATCATGAATACTAAATTATTTAAATATTTATTTAAAATTTTTAAATTTTATTTTGATATTAAAATTTTTCCTTAATATTTTGAAAAAAAAAATTTAAATAAGTGATTTCAAAAATGTGAAGGGTATTTTACTCAGGAAATATTTCATTGATTCTTTTGAATAAATTTTCATTTATGATAGAATCCTTTAATGTTAATTACTTTTTACTAGTGATATAATCCAATGATATAATACTTATTATTTTCTATAGATTATTTATGATTATGATAGTGCGATTTTTTTTGAAACCCATTTATTTTCATGGATTATGCTATGTTGAATTGATAAAATGTTTATGAAACCCATTTTATTTTCATGTGTTATAATGTGATGATGTGATGAATATTATTATGATCTTGTGGCACAAATATGTATAGTTTTCATTATTTTATGGGTTATCCCATAATTATATATCCCTCTAATGTACCGGGTAAAGTTTTATATCTCATGAGACAAATATGGGAGGCAAGTCGATGTCCTTGATCCACTATGGGAAACAAGTCGATGTTCTTGATCCACTATGGGATGCAGGTGGTAATAAATATTCTATTATAATATGGGAAATAGGTAGGGATGTCTAATTCACTATTATTTTATGGTGTCAGTTCCTAACCGTGACATATGAAATGGTTATATACTTATGATAGTGCCACAATTTTATGACAAGAACTTATGGTTCATGATTGATGATTATTTATCACTCTTATGATTCATGTATTTTGAAATGATGAAGTTTTATTACATGGATCATGTTTATGATCCATGATATATTAGGTATATACTTTTTAATTTATTTTCATGATATCATACTCTTATTCTTATCTTAATATTTCATATGATTGTCGATTAATTTCTCACATTTTTACCCTTATTGAGCATCAGAGCTCACCCTTTCTTATGTTTCCTTTACCCTGGTTATGAAGAAAGTTTTAAGTTGGGTATTTATATGATGGGTATTATGTGGAAAGTTATTTTGGATAAACAGTAGGTATTTCATGAAATAAAAGGATTGTGTATATAGTCTCTAAAGACACTAAACTTTTATAAACATCGATCATGTATTTATGAAATGTATCGAATATTTATCCCTAATGATGTAATATTTATGTATAAATCGTATGGGTTGTTATAATCTATAGATGTAAAAAGTAATATTCAAATTAAGGATTCACCTATTAGACATGAATATATTGATGTATTTTTGGAAGAATTACATGGAAAACTGCCAGAATGTGAAGTTTAATTTTCTATTGATTTAATCCTTGATGCGACACCTATACCAAATAATCCCTATATAATATAAACTATGGAATTAGTAGAGTTAAATAAATAGGTATAGGGTTTTTTTTGTTAAGGGATTTATACATCCTATAGTTTTACCTTGGGGATCACCTACTCTTTTCATTAAAAATGATGATGAATCTATAAGGCTCTACATTGAATAAAGGTAAATCAATGTTATTATTATAAATAAAAAGTATCATCTACCTCACATTGATGAATTATTTGATCAAATTCCTAGAGTTCGGTATTTTTTAAAGATTTACCTTATTTTTGGGTGTCTTCAGTTTTAATTAAATAAGGAAGATATTATAAAGATATCATTTCATACGAGGTATTGACATAATGAGTTTATAATAATGCATTTTGGACTGACTAATGCACCCTCTATTTTTTTGGATATAATTAATAGATTATTCAAGGAATATATTGATATTTTTATTGTGGTGTTTATTTATTATGTCTTTTTGTACACTAAAATCTATGAGGACTATGATAATCACTTTTAAATCATTCTAGAGAATCTTAGAGAAAAAGTTTTCTATGGGAAATTTAATAAGTGTAAATTATGGATTTTGAAAGTTTTCTTTATTAGCCATATTCTCTCTAATGATGGAATTTAAGTTGATCCTATAAATTCAAAAGTAGAAAAATAATATCATACACCAATGAACATAATTGAGGTATGTAGTTTCAATTGTTTATAAGGTTATTATCAGTGATTTATTCAAAACAAATACGGATTGTCTTGCTCGTTAACCAATCTTACAGATAAAGGGTTTAAGTTCATAAAGAAAAGGGAATGTGAAGAATATTTTAAATAATTGAATAGTATATTGGTCAATTATTTGATTTTTAATCTACCATCAGAAACTGATGAATTTGTGATATATAGTGATTCTTCGGATAAGGGACTTGGTTGTGTCCTTATATAGAATGGTAAAACTATTTCATATGCATAAAGGTAGTTAAAGACTCATTAAAAGAACTATCCAACTCATTATCTTGAGTTAGAATCCATAATATTTTCATTGGAGATATGGAGTCATTATCTCTATGGTGAAATATGTGAGATATACATGGATCATAGGAATCTGGAATACATCTTTTCACAAAAAAATAGATCAACAATAGGTAAATATGATGGATCAAGCTACTCAAGGATTATGATTTATCAATAAAATACCACCCGGGGAAGGAAAATAAGGTAGTTGATGCATTGAGTAGGAAAGATCATGGATTTTGACCAAAACGATGATTGATAGAGATACTATTTTCATGGATTTAGTGAAGATGGATATGGAAATTATTAAAGGGAAACACCGCTCCTTTTTCAAATTATTATCAATCCATATTTATTAGAAAAGATAAAAATTTCTCATCCTAGTGATGAGGATTTTCAAAAGAAAATTAAAGCTGTGAATGATGGGAAATTTTAAGACTTCACATATGAAGATGGAATTCCAAAATTTAGAAATTAGTTATGTGTTCTATCTGTACCTATTTTGAAAAGGGAATTATTGGATGATTCTCATAGCTCAAATTTCTCAATACACCCTAGTATCACCAAGATGTATAATGATTGGAAGGAATATTTTTTGTGGGATAATATGAAGTGGTAAATTTATGATTATATAACAAGATACTTGATTTTTCAATAATTTAAGGCTGAGAGACAACATCCTTGAGGATTCATGCAACCTCTACCAATTTCTACGTGGAAATGGAATGACATTTCTATGTACTTTCCACTAGATTACCAAATACTCCTAGAAATAATTATGAAATATGGGTTATTTTTTATCATCATTCCAAATCTATGCATTTCATTGCTATAAGAGAATATTTACCTCTTCGTCACATTAAAGGAATCTATGTAAATAAAGTATTAAGAATTTATATTTGATATATTTTAATTTTGTCTAATCATGATCCTCAATTTACAATGAAATTATGGAAAACTATTTAGAAGGCTCTTAATACCGAGTTTCATTTGAGCACCCCCTACCATCCTCAAACTGATTAATAGTTTGGAATAACTATTCAAATATTAGAAGACATGTTGATATTATACTCACTTTACTTTCAAGATTTATGGGATCATTATTTAACTTTGGTATAGTTTCCCTATAATAATAGATTTCATTAAAGTATTTTAATGGCATTGTATGAAGCATTATATGGAAATAGATGTCATACTCCAACTTATTGGGATGAATTTACTGAAAGGAATATTGTAGGCCCAGATATTGTTGAGGAGACAATGAAAATGGAAAATATTATTCAAACTCATATTAAAGAAGATCAAATTAGGAAAAATAGTTGTGTTGATAACCGAAGGAAATATTTGAAATTTTAAGTGGTAGATCATATTTTCTTGAAAGTATCACCATATAAGGGTGTTATAAAGTACAATAATAAGGTAAAACTAATACTCAATTACATCAGACCTTTTGAAATTATGAAAATAATTGGATCTATCACTGATCATTTATAAATTACATATACCCACTCTAAAGTACATGATATGTTCCATGTATCATTGTTAAGGAATTACATGCTAGACCTAACACTAATGCTTACCTATAAAGAAATAGAATTGGAACCTAATTTATCTTATAGTGAAGAGCTTACCCAAATTATTGACATTAGAGAGCAAGTGTTGAGGAATCATATAACATGACTGGTAAAGTTGATTTGGAGGAATCATAAAATAGAGGAAGTGGTGTGGGAACCTAAGGATATTATGAATAAAAATAGCCCTCATTTCTTTAGAAAGTAATATCCACAAAAAAATTAAAGAATGAAATTTTTATAGGAGGGAAGAATGTAACACTCAAGATTCAATTACAGTATGATAACATTTTATTTTAATAAAACAATAATATAATATGAATTTTAATATTTCATGCTAAAAAAATTATAATTTGATATGATGAATAACAGTTTTAAACTTATTATTCCTCCTTTTATTTATAATAATGTGTTATATTATAGTGAATCTGGGGGTAGGGATACAAAGGAAACTATTTTTAAATGCATAATGTATTTTTATTATAATTAATTAAAATAATCCTTAATAATTAATGTTTTAAATTAAAGTTACATATTATATATATAACTATAGGTATTTAAATACATATGATTATTATTATTATTTACCTAGTTATTGTAAGGTCATCTTATGCTTGAAATTACATTTCTTGAAAAAAAATCATCAAGATTTGCAGTTTTATTTTTAAATTAAATTAATATAATTATATGAATTGAATTTGATAAAATGTATTCCATATTTTGAATTATAATTTACAAAAACTTTAATGATACCAATTTCATTTTTGGTCATAATAAATTGTTAAAACAGTAAAAATTTGTCACTGTGATTAAGGTTTAAATGGGTTTCAGGGGGTTAACCTAAAAAGATAAGGGTTAAAATGACCTAAATACTTTATAAAACTTTATTTGTTGGTTTTATTTTGACCTTAACCTTATAAAATTTCAATATGAGTCCTTTTGGAGACATTTTTTTAATAAAATGACTTAATAATATTTTAAAATGTTGAAGGATTACAAGTTTTCCACTCAACTCAATTATAAAAGGGTACCTCCTCCCCTCACTTATTCACACCTATTAAGCCATTTATATTTAAAAAAAACCTACTAAAATATCTCCCCATTATACTTATATACATTCTATATCTACTTATATTCCCAAAATACCAACCCTAGGGTCCTTAATAAAAGATCCAGAGGAGATTTCTCTAAGAGAAGGTAATTGTCCTAATGAAGCTTTTTCTTTTTACTTATTTTTTTACCACCTTAAATTATATCCTAAAAATTACAATATAATAAAAATATTTTATAAAATATATTGATATTTTATTCTGTTGATGGTATAATATTTATCCATCTTCTTCTCCATCAAATGGGAAATAACCATCACTTATCTGTACAATGGATTACCGTCTCGCGAACCGATGTAATGTTTTTCCATCCCCAACTCACATAGATAGTCATAATAATGGAACTAATGGATATATATTATACTTATGAAATAAATTTTATTCTATAAATGTAATATATCATATAATTCCTTAATCTTTAACCCATTAAGGAAACAATAATGCTGCTCATGCGTACGTACGATCTACATCTCCACGAAGTGATGCAGTTCATTTTCCTTGTACACATTTCAAGAATTATTATAAAAATATATATAATAAATATTATATTATATTTATATAATTAATATAATTATATATAAAATTAAAATATATTTTATTTATAATAACTGGAACATTGGTGATGATATAGCATGAGAAAACTAATAGTTAACACCCGAAACAATGATAATAATGAAATATTATCAATGAAAAAGTTATAATATGTTATAAATGGATCATATATGATAGTATAAATATTAATAAGGTTATATTATAAATTAATAACAAGTTTAAAACTATTATATGTGAGTTTAAATCATGTTCAAAAAAGTATAAGCGTGTGGTAAGGTATTTCGTCCCAATTTTCACTCCAGTGAGACATATTTAGTATTATGCACCAGTTTATTTTTAAGAGGTGTATATATTTACCCTTTTATGTATTTAACATGAATATATAGTTATTAATGGTCATTAATTTTTTAATTCAAGTTCACACTTTCATGTCTTACCAATTGAAAAGTCCCTAAATAGGTAAGAATTTATTTTAATAATCTCATTTTTGGGATTGCCTTTATTTTCGTTGAAGGAATCATATAATCCATAATTTATAAAATCAAAATATTTAAGAAGTTTCCATATTGTCTTCCATATTTTCCAATATTTATCACTTTAATCAAGAAAATAAATTTTTAAAATAAAAACCAAACTTATTTCTTTTTTATCGAATATATTTTTCTTCCATATTCATATTTTTCAAAATTATTTTTCAAAAGTTATTTTTATTTATTCAAATAATTTTATTAAGTATATTTTAATTTATCCTTGAAGTTTTAAAAGGTATGAATGTAATCTTACAAATTTTTTATAAAAGGTTCGTTTTCTACTTTCTCTACAAATTTCAAAAAGAATGTTTCCTTTAACATATATGGCATTAACGGATTTTCCCGCCAATATAACCATTTTACGCACTTTTATATTATTATATAAGTATTGAATTATTTTTTAAATAAAAATATTTTAAGAAATATTATTTTAATGTTTCTTGTCTATTTTATTTATTCTCTAAAAGACATGAATTTATCATAAAACCTATATTATCTCTCATTAACTGTGTGGTCTTCCTGTTGAAATATTCAATTTCTTGTGATCATTGGACATTAAATTTATCTAAAAATATCCATATTCTTTGTAACATGGATATGATTATTTATTAAACTATATATCATTTCTACATATGGTTTTTTAATTTTAAATCTATTTTATTTATTAGGGAAATAGTGATATTTTGTATTCTTTACTCAATATGGACATTTATTGATAAGGTATATTATTTATGAATTGAATTGATCATTCAATATATGAGGAATGCATTGGAAATATAGTGATGGGTGGGGACTAGTTATAGATATCCCCTCGATTCATCAATAGGTCTCATGAGAAAAACCAATTGGCCAAAGTTATTAAATGGGTTTTTTGGTGTATACCTACCCATCAATTAAATTTTCTTTTTCAAGGCCATAGTGGTAAATATATTATGATTTATGATATCATAAAATCTAATATTATGAATTTAATTCACTGATAATTTATTTATTATTATCCATGAGATTATTTCACTGATATTATCTATGGAATCACTTCATGCTCAAGTTAATGATTAAATGGAATATGTTTTCAGTTGTTTAACTTGTGATGTTTTTTATGTCTTATTTACTCATTATAGCTTCCTCTATACATAAAACTTATTGATAATTTGATATCACCCTTATTTTTTCCTTTCCCCAAGATATGAAGAATAATTCTTTGAATAATTTAAAGGATTATGAATGTTTTCTATTACTACATTTTATATTTTATTAATAATATAAAAATGAGAATCATATATGTATCTAGTTCTTCAATAATGCTAAAATATTTGGTTCTTTGCTGTGAAATCACTTTTATCTTATGAAATTGTAATAAATTAGACATAAACTCTGGATTACTGGATTTGGGGTTATTATAAGAGGCATATCAGATGTACTATTTACCTTGTATTTTCCTTGTGGGTTTCTCTTGATCTTATGGTTTCATGCATGTTTTATATACAGTTTAGTTGGTTATTTATATATCCTTTTGGTGTTTTTCATATCTTTTGTATTTAATATATTTATTTGTTGTAGGTTTCCATGGTATATGGCCTCCCATGTTATGATTAATTTCTACTTGATGCTAGTCACCATCTCCTATCCAATTAAAGGCAATCTTGTTGTGGCACTCTTAACTTACTACCTACAACACACCAGATAGGGCTGCCCAAACGGTGCCTGAGAAGGGTGTTCCACATCACCTTTGGAACAAATACCTATATTCTATAGGTTTTTTACTAGTTAGGATGTCATAACATAGTCGTGGGGTGACTATTTCCTCTAAAACAAGTCCAAAGGGTCATACCCAATTATAATAAAAATTTATTACAACATGTCCATACAGTGTACGTCCCACCAACCTGTAGACAAAACTAGGATCCCCATGGGCTCCCATGGTCCAAAATATAAAGTATGAAATATCTATATGATTTTTAAATATATGGGAAGAAGTGGAAGATAATAAATAAAAATCATCATATATAATAAAAATACACATTGGCCAGTACATGACGATGACAATAGAAAAATAAATACATGGCCTCCAACCCAACTCACATATATCCCACCATTCCCACAGCCTCCAAAACCTTCTAACCTATACCATGATCCTAGATACATGTGGTACCTATGTCCTAAAATAAAATATGAAGGTCTTCCCACATACACTAGAACCTATACCATGCACATGGATAGGGGTGATTCCAACGACCTAGTTATCATCCCTAGTGCCTATACCAAACTAAGTATTGTTTTGATCAATTTCATATGCATGAAATACATATATAGAGTGTGGTTATGTCCATGAAACACACTCACCTAGAAAAATGACACACAAGAACACACAAGCATACATGCTTCAGCACTATTCCATGATCCACCTTGTGTCATAAACCATACAATAAATTTTTTGACACCATGCCAGAATTCATTGCATATCATGGATCATACACTACCTTCCTCAAAACCATGTCATAAGGAACTTATATCAGAAACTCAATAACACATGTATCATATTGCATACACCTTTCACTCAGATCACATCCTCATAAAGTACCTTGACACATCCATGTGTACTAAGGGAGGTCCATGAAGACACACCAACTTATCCATGAAGAATCTAGGGAGGTTGTAATCCATCACATCAGACCATCCCCATGAGTTATATAGAGGAAAAAATCTATCACATAGGTCCATATCCATAGGATCTAGGTAGTCATAATTCAAGAACATTGTCCCATCCTCATAGGCTTTGGGGAGGCCACCATCAGTCACACCATTCCATCCCTACAGGTTCTAGGGAGGCCACCATCGAGTACCCCAATGAATCCCTATGTAACTAGGGAGTTATTTACTATCATACATTCATCACATGTGAAAAATAGTAAATAGGTAATGCATTCCAACTCACAACTCACTAACTCATTGTTAGGACACCATTCCCCTTAGGCCTAGTCTCATGCACAAGAATCTTCTTGGGTCCCTCAGACCCATCTAAACCCTCCCAGGGTCTGTCAATTTCAATAGGACAAACGCACTAATTTGATACCCTAAGAAAACATCATTATTTAAAACAAACAACACATTAAACATGAAGTAAATTATACTAATGTTGTCACATGAAAATAAATAACCAAAAAACCAAGATATGTAATAAGGTCAAGGCCCCCTACCTCAATGTAATGACTCAGATTTTCCAAAATTTATGTTTTTTATTTTTTGGGGGAAAATTCCAAGACCAGTTGCTAATACGGCGTGAGATTCTGAGTTCTGTTGTTCCTAGAATAGTTCATTGAAAAATGTTAAGTTTTAATATCACGTGTGCACATTTTTCTTGAAAAATTGGAATAACTCTTAAATAGTTTCCTGGATCATAAATCTGAGATCACAATTGTCTTCAGAGTAGTAGCTTTACCTTAGGCAAGGCCTAATATTATTCAGCATGGGTCGGCTGTGAAAGATAGTTTTTTGATGTAACCATAAATAAAATAATTAAATAAAAATTATTTTATTCTCATTTCCTAATAACTCATGAATGGAGACTTGGATTGAAAATATTTGGCCACTATTGATTTTTTAATATGGTGTTTTCCATCGGCACGACTTAACTTTAGTAAGTGCGGATCTCCTGTAAAAATACCTGAAAAGGATGTAATCATCATTAAATAATTTAAAGATAAATTATTTTGTTGATTTAGTGATTATTTCCTTTAAAAACATCCTTATGTAGAAATCCCAAGGTTAGCCACATAACCCTGGAAGCATTGGAGAATCGTTAGGGAGAGATTGGACGAAGAATCCTCTTAAGATAATGACGATGGATTAGAGATTGGATCATAGATCTTCGTGCCAATAGAGTTGGAGGATCTCGTCAACAAAAAAAATGCAACCGTTCCTCATCGATTACTGATCCAAACTTGAGGTAGGATGTTTTATTTCTTTGTGATGTTTCCCCGTTCCTGATATCTATGAAGAACGTGGGCTAATCCATGAATAGATTATCCCATAGATCGATCGTATGTTGCGGTATGGATTTATTGAAGGTTAGCAGGATTCAACTTGATCTATTTCTAACCCAAATTCCATAGATCTCGATCGTTGTCCAAGAAAAATTGGCCAATTATGTTAAACCTTTTTATGTTCATTTCTCCCTCCATTCTACATTCTCTTCATTGTTGGAACCCCTAAGATTCTTGGATAAATGTTGTTGGGTGGTTTTGAGCACAATCAGACCCCCATAGCGATGGAAAGCCAGATCAAAGCCCAAAGTAGTGAAGATCGTGACCCTAGGATTGCGGATCTACTCAATTCTGAAAAATGGATCACCAAAGAAATAGGGGAGGCCTGAGAAACTAGAGTCACTAGCAGTGGTGACTGGTGGCATGCAACGGAAGCTACATGTGGGTGCGGAAGAGGGTGGTGAGCCACAGGTGGACCAAGGATGTGTCATAGCAAGGATTTGTCCTAGAAAGGATGTGTGGGAGACAGGTCACAGCATGCGGCCATGGTGCTAATAGGGGAGCGACAGGAAGAGGCTGCATATGCGGCAGGCGGGCCACGTAGAACACAGGGTGGTGGTGAGGTCGTGGGTTAGATGGAGGGGGAGGGCTGGCCATGTGAAATGTATCATAGTGCCACATTGATCAGAGGCACACAATTGTGGTAGACCGTGTGTGGCACACTGAGCTGACCCACAATGTTATCAAGGTTCATCTGGCCAAGTTGGTTGAGCCTTGTGGGCCAGTCCAGTTCAAACCTAGTCATGTCGGGTCAGCCGAACCGGGTTGGGTCGGCCAATGGTTTGGGCTGAGTCCGGCAGGACGGGTCGGACCCGGACTGGACCCGAGTCGGACCATTTTATAAAAACAGCTATAACTTTCAAATTGTGTGTCTGTTTGACGAGCTGTTTTTGGCATTAGGACCCTTGCAATGATACTCTATGTGTTTTTGACACTCCATGTGTTATATACACTCTGTTTTTTGTCAATAATGGGTGTTATGTGGACTATTTATGATAATATTTATTTCCATTCTATAAACTAATACATGTGTGAGCTAACTGTACAATTTTTACATGGTATACTATGTGTATTTATGTGTGGTATACTGAATGTATTTTTGTGTGGTATTCTTTGTGTATTTTTGTGTGGTATTCCTCATGTATTTCTATGTGGTATACTTAGTGGTGTTCATTAGTGGTGTTTCTTCAAGGTGTTTCTTCATGGTTTTCTTTAGTGGTGTTCCTTTGTGGTGTTCCTTCATGGTGTTCCTTAGTGGTGTTCCTTTGTGGTGTTCCTTCATAATTTTCTTTTATGGTGTTCATTAGTGGTGTTCCTTAGTGGTGTTACTTTGTGGTGTTCCTTCATGGTGTTCCTTAGTGGTGTTCCTTCATGGTGTTCCTTAGTGGTTTTCTTTCATGGTCTCCCTTAGTAGTGTTCCTTCATGGTGTTCCTTAGTGGAATTCCTTCATGGTGTTCCTTCATGGTGTTACTTTGTTTTGTTCCTTTGTGGTGTTCCTTAGTGGTGTTCCTTTTTTGTTTTTCATCATGGTGTCCTTTAGTGGTCTTCCTTAGTGGTATTTATTTGTTATTTACTAGCTATTATATTTTCTTTTTGGTTTTGGGGTGTCCTACTGAGTATTGTTTTACTCACCCCTACACGGGCTTTACCCGCACGTGTCATGTCTTATGCAGAAGATTGATGCTTTGATGGAGTCATAGGTGGGACAGGACCAGGTGGTTCTTAGAGATACTAGATAGTCGAGGTGTTCAATGTGGCTTCATATAGTTTTCCATGTACCTACCCTTCAGGTAGGGTTTTCTATGGATGAGCTTCGGGAACTTTCATGTTCACTTTTACAGACTCTTAATTTTGGTGGGCTTGTATTCTGACCCTATTTACTTTCCATTTTTCTATTATCGTACTCTATTGTTGGTATCTTAGTGGTATGTATGCTAGTTTACTTATTGTTTTTACATTTCATCATTTTGGACTTGGATATGTATGTGTGTGTGTGTACATGTACTTAGGAAAATACTTCTCATTTGTGTGATATGCCTACTTGGTGCTAGAAACCATCCCCTAGCCTATTGGAGGCGGGCCTGGGGTAGTAACAACATGGGAACCTCTGGTATTTGTCGTGACACTCAAACCAAATTCAATCACTATAATTTTATGGTTAATCCATCACTTATTAGGCTCATCCAAGTAATATCATAACTCCTAAGGCCCAATATCATATCAAGTGTCTAATAAAAATTAATTATAATGAATAATAATTAATTGAAAAATTAAAACAAAACAAGTGTAAGACTTAAAAACTCACTCGGATGACCATCAACCCATATAAGGTCCATTATGATCACAAAAAGTCCCCTAAGAACCTGCCTAACCAATAAACCCCATAAAATTAATTAATTGATTAGTTTAAACCAAAATTCTGAATTAGCATAATAGGCTCTAAACTCGCCAGGAAGTCCAAAAATGTTTGAATTGCGAGCAACCGGGTGTGTTTCACTCCCAACCCACCATGGATCCTATTTCAATAAAATACTATATTTATAAACTTGAATATATGGTAAATTTTCTTCAAAATAAAAAAACCCAATTAAATCCATGTAGTGATATTCCTTGTGATAAACAATGAACAACAGCTTATTTTCAATATCTTGGGATTCCCTCTATAATCCACACAAAAAATCCCCATAAATCACAATGATTTATCTAGGATCCAAATAAATCATCCCTTAAAAACCATAGTCGGATGAAGGAAAATTCACTACTACAAAACCAGCCTTTAATAGAGCTAAAAATGGCCTTTATTAGTACTAGAAAAGCATTGGCTATTAAAGTGAGATTAAGAGACTAAGTCTTTTATCATTGCTAAAAAATACTTGACAAATGATCCTTTATCATCACTTTTAAAATCCTTGATAAATGGGTCCTTTATCAGTATGTATAGAAGCACTGATAGAGGACCATTTATAGCACCTGTAAAAGCACTAATAAAGGGGTAAACTGCAGTGTGTTATTACAGCACACTGCAGCACTAATGCATTGTGCTATAATAGCACACTATAGCACTAAAACACTAAGAAATAATAAAAATCAAGTATGAATATATAAATTAAATGAATAGAAAACAATCTAGGCTTTTTTTCTTGGTTTTGGTGATGTGATGTGTGTTTTAAACTAAAATGAGACTTGTATATTGAAAAAATTAAATTAGAGTCATACCAGTCACATTGTGCATCGTATTGAGGTGGTTCTTATTCTTACACAACTAAAATTACTTATTGGTCATTTTCCTAAATTATCAAAATAATCTAAATGTGTTTTCTCAGTTTTGAGTACATCGCTTTCTTTTTTTACTAAAATTTCATTTTAAACTATAAACACACACATTGACTCATACTGGTCACATCATGTATCAGTTTGATGTGATACTAATTAATACACATGAAAAATGACTTATGAATCATTTTCCTAAATTATAAATACAATCAAAGTGTGTTTGCTCAGTTTTTAGTGAGTGATACTTTTTGAACTAAAATGTTTATTTTAAACTGAAAATGAACACGTTGAGTCATACCAGACACATCGTGTATAAAATTGAGTTTTGGATAATTCTTACATGTTAAAAATGACTTTTGGATCATTCTCCTAAATTATAAAAACAATACGAATGTGTTTGATCAGTTTTGAGTAGGTGACTTCTCTTTTTTACTAAAATTGATATCAATTTTAAATAAAAAAACACACTTGGAGTCATATCGTTCACACCGTACATCAGATTAAGTCTTGGATAATTCTTAAAAATCCCAAATGGATTATGTTTCATTTTCATAAAGTATCAAAATAATCTGAATATGTTTACTCAGTTTTGAGTATATCACTTGTCTTTTTTACTAAAATGACATTTTAAACTTGAAACATGCACTTTGACTCACATCAATCACATCATGTATCGATTTTATGTGAGACTAATTCCTACACATCAAAAATGACATATGAATTAATTTTCTAAATTATTAATAAAATATGATCATGTTTTCTCAATTTTCAATGAGTGAAATTTTTTAAACTAAACTGTCGATTTTAAATTAATAACGGACACATTGAGTCATATCGAGCACATCATGTATTTAATTGAGGTGAAGCTAATTCTTACATGTTGAAAATGAATTATGAATCATTTACCTAAATTATAAAAACAATATTATTTGGTTTTATCAGTTTTGAGTAGGTTAGTTTTCCTCTTTATTAAAATTGATGCCATTTTTAAATAAAAAGATGCACTTAGAGTCATATCAGTCACACCGTGCTTCGGATTGAGGTATGGCTAATTAATACACATCTAAAATTAATTGTGGATCATTTTTCTAAAGTATCAAAATAATATGAATTCATTTTATCAGATTTTAATAGTTCATTTTCCCTTTTTATTAAAATTGATGTCATTTTTAAATAAAAAATGCACTTGAAGTCGTGTCGGTCACACCATGCATCAGATTGAGGTACATATGATTCTTACATGTCTTAAATTACTTATGGATATTTTTTTCTAAATTATCAAAACAATATGAATGCCTTTACTTTATTTTGAGAATGTCAATTATTTTTTTACTAAAATGTCATTTTAAACTAGAAACACGTAATTTGATCTATATTGATCACATAGTGTACCAGTTTGACATGAGACTGATTCCTAAACATCAAAAATGATGTATGAATCAATTTATTAAATTATTAAGAAAATATGAGCGTGTTTTATTTGTTTTTAGTGAGTGACATTTTTTGAACTAAACTGTCAATTTTATACTGATAATAGACATATTGAGTCATAGTGATAACATTGTGTGTTGAATTGAGGTGCGTATAATTCCTACACATCTAAACTGGGTTATAGATCATTTCCCTAAAGTATAAAAATAATAAAAATGTGTTTTATTAGTTTTAAGTATGTCAATTTTCCTTTTTTGTAAAATTAATGTCAATTTAAAAAAAAAGAATCACTTAGAGCCATATCGGTCACACCGTTGTCAGATTGAGGTGTGGATGATTCCTACACATCCCAAAGTATCAAAAAAATAACTACTAATTTTACCACATTCCCATTGTATTTCAATATCGGATTCCCAACACTACATATTGACTTGATGTTCTTAGCTGAAAAATCATTCTCATTGTTGAAAGTTAGAAGGGCAGAGGCTTCCAACAACGAGAAAGGTTTTTCAGCTAATAACATCAAATCAATATGAAGTATTGGTAGGTCGAAAAATAAAAGAAATGAAAATGGAAAACATGGTAACATTGGAAGAAAGGATCATTTTATCTCTTTTGTGGCTTGTTGTAGATAGTTGAAAGCAAAATATGACTTCTCAAAATATCTGTGAAAAAAACGAAATAAGTATTGGATAAAAATGATAAGGAAATTAACTTACAAATAATAGATAAAATGATGAAAAAATTAAATAAATAAGTAAAAGTAATTCAGATTTTCCTGATGTTTGTATGTATTATTGATGTATTTCCTTGTTGTCATTATCTCAGTTGTAGGCTCTAAGTCCAATCCCTCGCGAGCATGAGTAGCTTCGAACAAACCACCCCAACTAGAACAAAATAATCTACTTGTATAAGAAAATAATTATTATATGAGTAATACTGAAAAGAAATAAATTAAACATAAATACTAAATAATAAATTAATTCTATGGATAATGATTTTACTGTGAAAACGTTGTTGACCCTAGGGATATGCTGATGGTAAAGCAAGAATGATGATAAAAAATGAAAATATATCTCTCTAAACAATAAATCAATGAGTGAGGAGGATGAGGAGAAAATAAGATACATTGTATTGAATCTTTTAATCATATGAGATAAATTAAATATATCTTATTGGGTTTATAAAATATTCATTTTGTATAATAAATAAATAAATACACATAAGATATCCATTATCAAAGGTGAATGCCTCCCATTTGTGAGAATTACATGGATGGTAATCAGAGATTCCTAAGGGTGGAAACAAAAGACAATGTTAAATAATGGTCTATTTTTTGATGGATTAAAGTAAAACATACATAGTGTTTATTAGATGTGTGATAAAATAAATTAAGTGATTTTTAAGAAGTATTAATGAGTGGGTTATCATTTCAAATATGGATATATTTTTATCAATTGCAAGAAATACAAGTAAGGATGAAATAAATGGATAAAATTTCATTAGTGGTCAGAAAGTTTTGATAAAAACTCAAAGGAGTAAGACTCTACAAAAACCTCATTTTTTCCCAATTAAATCCTAAGTTATTTGGAGAGGATGAAAAGGATGATAATTGGATCAAATCTATGCATGAGGAGCTTGATCTGAATAATAATAATGTGACATGAGGAGCTTTCTCTGAATAATAACAATAAAGGATTCTTGTGGATCAATTTGTTTCATATATTATTCCAAAAAAATTCCATTATTTTAAGAACACATGAGTTTTTTAGTTAATTTTTTTCCCTAATGTTGTAAAACTCTTAACATAAAAGGTTATGGTAATATATTGTAATGAAAAAAAATATGTCATGTAATTGAGAAGGTAACATCTATGGGGCATCATATTACCACTAGGAGGACATAAAAAATGGATTTAAGTTTATGTTAATAAAACATAAAATTCAATTGAATTAAGAATACATAGTGAATATAGCACGTCATTAAATTATTAAATCCAAAATAATAAATTTGACTTGAATTGGGATTCTAAAGGTGTAATGAGTTTATCCATGAAAAATAATTTTTATTTCAAAAAAATAGATTCTATTAAAACCTATTTATTAAATTTATATCAATCAATGTTAATATTTTATTTTATCAAAATTAGTTAAATCTAGTGGTATAAGATTTATTCTTGAATGATTTAAAATATTATTTAAAATTTAAATAATAGAAAACTTTTCTAATTAAATAAGTTACTTTCAAAGAAAATATCAAATTTTGAAAAAGTTTGATCAATCCTAAAGGATTGTGAACAATAAATTCTATCAACAACGTACTCTTCTTATACACCATGTAATGAAACAATATTTTATTAATTAAAACACCATGATTCTGAGGTTTTTCTTAGAAAATGACTCATTCCAATTGTTTATTTTCTGAGGATATTTCAACAACCAAAATCAAAATATCAATTTAATTTTATCTCAAATTAGTTTTTCCTGTATAATATATTCCAATGATTATAGAACCTAAAACCACTTTGATTTTTCTTTTTATATCATTTAAGTCATATTATTTTAAATTCAAATTTAAATATTTCAAAATTAAAAACTAAAAACATTATATTTTTTCAAGAAGTAGTTAAATAAATAAGACAAAAAATCAAACATATATAATGTTTTTTATCATCTGATTTTATAGATTCATAAAAATAATTTGATTATTATATTTAATAATTAACCCATAAATCTATCCCAATCATCATGAAATAATTCACAGTTATCCTATATAAATCCAATAATTTTACACCATATTTCAGTGATCATTATCCTAGGAAAAAATTTCATTAAAAATCATTATATAGTTGTTCCCATGTATCAGATATTTCATCATCCATTTTTCGAAAACAAATTATATAATTACCTTTAAAATAGAAGGGGATAACCCTATATTTCAGTTCCTCCTCACTCAAATCTCTCAGTTCCAATTGTTGCATGACATAATATACGACCCCAATTATGTTATATATTTCATCATCCAAGTGATTTTCGATGTAGTATTCCAAACCAATGAAAACACCGACCTCTATATGGATAAATTTTTCAAAATTTGATTATTGAAAAGAGGTAGATGTCATGGAATATAGCTATTAGGATCCTATGATACCTCACAACAACATGACCCAACATTGTGCTTGACATATTTCAAGTTTCATTGTACCAATGTTGACCCAAGGATTCCCACGTGATATTGGGGACGACGATACTTCAATATATCTCAAAAACATTAAATTTTAGGTTGTTTTATTATTGGATAGTGCAACTAGACTTGTTGGGATACATGAATGTGGAATGAGAAGGTTTGGTGGATAACTGAGGGAAATTAGAGATATTGAAAAACCTGGATTTCATTCAAACTCTGGTTGCATTAAACCCATGAATCGCTCAAGACTTGGATTTGAGCCTTGGAGTAGTTAGATCCTTGATTTTGACCTTGATTTGAGCTTGTATTTGACAAAAAGGCACACTGATAGCAAGTTGCTTCCACAGAGAGTTTCGGATATTTTGAACTGATTCATGGTGGTTAGGGTTCTTAAAATAGATTATGACACTTTTATCAGTGCTTCAAAAAAAGCACTGATAAACATACCTTTTATCAGTGCTAAGTTAATAAGAGCTGATAAAATGAATCTTTATCAGTGCTTTTTTAGCACTGATAAAGATAAATATTTATCAGCACTTTTTTAGCACTGATAAATACTTATAATATTTTAAAAAAAATTATAATTTTAAAAAAATTATAATTATTATATAAAATTATAATACTTATAATAATAATTTTTATAAAATAATAATTTTATTATTTTTTGAATATATAATTATTTATTTATAATTATATAAATAATTTTTTTAAAAATAAAATTTATATCATTATATATGTTTATATAATTATATATATATAAACATAGTAAATATATTCATTATTTAAAGAAATTTATTATAATTTTATAATTATTTATTTATAATTATATAAATACTTTTTAAACAAATATAATTTATTTATTTAAAATTAAAAATGTATAAAAACGGTAAATATACATTTATAAATATTTTTTTACAAATGTATTTTTAATATTATTAATGAATATTTAATCTTAAGTTCATGCATGTTAAAAAAGAGTAAAATTGATTACATAAAAATGATTACAATATATTGAAAATTTGGATAAGTTTGATTAATATAAATCATTAAAAAAATGGTTATATATTGAAATAAATATTAATACATATTGAAAATATTAAAACATAGTAAATAAATATATATAAAATAAATAATATAAATTGACTAAATTCTAAAAAATATATTTGTGTGTGTATAAAAACACATTAATTATGTATATGGGAAATCAATATAATATGTCTAATCTATGTTATAAATTGAAAAATCAAATGAAATTCAATTATTTCCATTACTCAATGAAATTAGTCAGTATTTTTAATTCATATTAATTTTTAATTATAAACCATTATTCACTAAATAAATTACTTTTTAATGTAAAACATAAATAATATTTTTTATTATATAAATCAAATATATATATATTAATATATATCTATATATTTAATATATACTATTTATTAACATTACCAATAGTCATCTAATTAATAAAATGTTTAATATTTTTCTCAACTTACTTATTTTTAATTTTAATTTATTTAATTTTTATTTTGAATATATCTATATATTTAATACATACTATTTATTAGTATTTATAATTTATATATAGTATAATCAATTTATTCATTTTTATCAATAATTATTTAATTAATAAAAAAATTAATATTACTTTTAATAAACTCATTTTTCATTTCTTATTTATTAAATTATTTCATTTTATTTATTTGGACATTTATCAGTGCTAAAAAAAGTGCTGATAAAGGATTTCTTTATGAGCGCTAAAAATATAGCGTTGATAAAGGGTACCCTTTATCAGCGCTAAAAATAAAGTACTAATAAAGGTTACTATTTATCAGTGCTAAAAATAAAGTGTTGATAAAAGGTACCCTTTATCAGTGCTAAAAATAAAGCACTGATAAAGGGAAACTTTATCAGCGCTTTTTTTAGTGTTGATAAAGATATCATTTATTAACGCTTTTTTCTAGCACTAATAAATATCAGCACTCTCAAATTTCTATTTTGTAGTATTTATTAGTGAATAATAGAGAGTAGAATCAATATAAATGGGGGAGGAGATATTACCTTGAATTGTGGTAATAAAATCCTCCCAAATCCCCTGAATTAAATGGATGCCAAGGGAGATCAAGGGAGAGAAAAGAGGGGATCTCCCCCTTCTTTTCTTATGGATAGTGGGGAAGAAACCCAAGGGGATTAAAAATAGGAACCCTCAGAAAAGTCCAAAGGAACCTCATTAAAATGAGGGTGTCCATACCCCACCAGTTGGCCAGTGGTAGTTCACTAGATAATCGAAGTCTAGCTGCTAAATTTTAGTAGCCTGAAAATCCAACCACTCCTCTGAAACCCCTCTAAACACCTGATTCCTCCCCTGAATCTCAATCTCTATCTAAAAACACATCCTTGAGATTTCCAAAAGTTTATAACTCTATTATGAGTCTCAAATCTCAAAATGAATCTACCACTAAATAGAAAAAAAATCAATTTCCCTCAAAATTTTCCCAACCTGTAACAACACATGTTCTTACAAACTCCCTACTATAATGCTTCTCATCCTCAAGAAGTCATGTTAAATCTCTAACCATTTATCCTAACCTACCATGGTCATCAATTTTACAATAACTCATCATGATCCATCCCTGAAAGCCAAATTTGATTCTCCTATAAAACTAAAAACAAGAATCTCAGATACACCAAATACCTTTTTAAATTATTGGTTCAATACTCAAACCTCTTAAACTATAATGAAATGAAATTTTATAAATTAAATTCCTTTTTTGAATGAATAATTGTATTATTAAATAATGTAGATATAGAAAACACATTCACTACTTTGGTTATTTTGAACCATTATAATTTATATATTTTTGGATTTAAAATATCATTAATCATCATAACCATTAGTAATATAGTCATTATACAGTGACCATTAATATTAATATATTAAGGATTATGATAAATTAAAATTGATACATACTAAAGAAGAAATGGCCTCGACTAGTAGGATTGTACCCTATGAATCACATCTATCAGAGTTTCCAGGGGAAATAGAATCACTAGGATTTTCCCTTGACCAATACTAATATGATATTTAACAACAAAAGAATGAGTGAAACCATGTATAGTTTAAGTTCAATCTCATTGGGATCACGGCCCAAACCATGTTCATTGAACCACCCTATGAAAATATCACCATTAAACACCTTACCATTAGGGAATTCACTAGTATAATAAATAGATATATATACAAACCCTAACAGTATTAATTTTCATATTTTCTTCTTAATAAAACAATAATTTTATTTCTCCCTTTTTATTATTAATTTTTAAACTATCAAATAATAATTTTGATAATAATTAGATTTCAATACGAAGAAACATAAATTGTATTTTTAGGAATTATATTGTTTCAATTAAGACACTCGTTTTCATGAATTAAATAATTTTTAAAATAAATGATATTTTAATAAAATACTATTATTAAGTAATATTTTTTAAATATAAATGATAATATAATTTTACATAGTCAAATGTAATTTTTTAAGGGTCAGAAACCTATTATTGTCAAAAAACATGTTTTTTCAATAAATGGTGATTTTTTATATAAAAGTGTAAATTATCATATTTAAATAATTATTTTAATAAAATAAATATTATTTTTGAAATCATCATGTTAAAATTATCCAATAGTGAATTTTTCATAATTTTATGTGACAATAGAATTTTTGGGTAAAAATTAAATATGATGTGTATTATGACATCTTAATGACCCAAAAGTGATATAATATATTCCATAAAAGGTATCCATGATAAAATATATATTTCCACCTTAAATTTTTTTCATTTGATTAATTTTATAAATCCTTAAGGAATCCTCCAAAACCAATATTATATTTTAAGGTTTTAAAAGCAATTATTTATAAACATGATTCACTCCCACATCACCAAGGATATTATTTTAATGATTTCAGTTCTTATCCTTACAAAATAATGAAACCCAATCCTATTTTGAAGAAAAAATGGTCAAAACCATGGTATTTTTTGGGTTTGTATTAATTTATCATATAGAATCCAAAACCTATGTTTAGAAATTAATAATTAATTCTTCTCTATTTTTTTATATAAACCCACCCAACCTCCTATTCATATTCACTCAAAACTCTAGGAAAATGAATTTATTATTCCCTTACTTCTCTATATTCTTCCTAAGGTTACCCCAATATCTTAATAATCTCCTCCCAAGATTTAGGAAGCACCCTCTCAAGCAAATGGATCATCACCTTCTCTTCTTTATCCAAGAACCTTCTTTATGTCATGCCTTTTGATTTCTAATTGTTCAAATTAGGATATGTTTTTAAAAATCCCTCTTACTTTCTATATGGTTCCAAATTAATGAGATACATATTTTCCTCTCATTCACACCTTATATAAAACTTTACATACACCCATTATACTACTGAAATTATCCTGTCATTTTTCATGTCAAGCATTTGTGTAGTGAATAACTATCTCTATTTCCACTAAAGTTTCTTCGCGTATTTGTACCTATCCTTCATTTATTGGGGATTTACATGTATTTAACCCACACCCTTTAATCATGGGGTTAAAATTGATGAAATAAATCCTTATATTGTATGATCTATGTGGTACACTTATGCATGTACATGACATGAAAGTTATGGGTGGGATAGAAATTATATAGCCCTCTAATGAATTGGGTAATATTTTTATCTCATGAGATTACAAGTATGGTGCATGGGAGTTTATCCTAATAACACCATGTTATTATTTCTTGGTGTTTATCCTTTACTTATGTTTATTATTCCATGTTTTATGTTGTTTCCACTTTCCTATGTGGCCTTTATGTTATAATGTTATATCATGCCTCGTTGTTTAATATTATGATTCTCACCCCTCTTATGTTACCTTGATATGCCTCTCAAACTACATTTACTACTTTATCTTATGATATTTTTTTTATTCAATTACTAGGATTTATATATCACCCCTTTCTTATGTATTCCCCTGGGTTATCCCATGTATTTTTATAAGAACGATTAAATTTTAGGAGCATGTTAAGGAAGTTATCAATAATGTTTTTATATTTATTATGCAAGTTTTTATATACCTACTTACCCAAATACACTAAGCTTTATGATATTTTGGGATTGTATTATGTATACATTTATGTAATAAATCATTTAATAAATTTTATTAAATATGGGGTTTCATGGTTGGTATCATATCTAGGTTCTAGTTATTTTTAGGATTAAGATTAGTAAACTCTAGTGAATGATTTAGAGATAAGAATAAACATAGGAAAACATATCTGAATTTTGGTAAAGTATATAATAAGTGGTTTCCAAGAAAATAAATCCATGTCTAGATACTATAAGTGGATGTGTCTCTAGAATAGATGTTCCTAGGGTGATAACTCTAAAAATGGAACATTTATATAGACTCAGTCATCACCTAGTTCATGAAAATGGTCCTTTTTACACACCATACTTGTCACTCCTATGGAATATTCACTGGTAAATTCTCAAGATCCTTACGAACCATTATTAAGGGAACAAAAAATTCCCAAATATTTTATGTTAGAAAATATATCATGGATAAATTATAATGAAACCTATAAATTCATAGGTTAAGTAATATATTTCATTTATGAGTTATCCCTTTAATGTTCATGGTTTCCTATTTACATATTTAATTGTTAAAAAAATTATCATCCCTAATTCCATTATGAATAAAGTTAATGATTAAAACTAAAATAAAATAGTGAAATTTTGTCTTATCCTAAATGGTTCTATGAATTATTTCATATCATACAATTTTAGTAGAACTATTAAAACACCACCTCAAAACATGGAAGTCAGGTTATTGATGAAGATGGAAAATTGGTCCATTATTTCATCCTAAGAATATAAATAAATCCCTATCTAAATTTTTGGGATGAATTTCCTAGAAAATATTATGATAATCCCCTTAGTTTAATTTTATTCTACTCTAGGAATGGATTTTATTTCCTTGTATAGAGCCAACATAAATTTTCAAGAGAAGAAAATCACCCTTCGTATTGAAAATCTCCCTCTAATTCTATACAAGTGTAAGGAGGTGGATGAATATTCTTTGGTAACAACATCTCAAGAATAGACATTATTAACTTGTGAAAAATAATATATATCTCAAATGATTAATACTAAATAAAATATCATCTTGATCACATTCACATTGTTAGGGAATTCACTGATGTGCTTCTTGAAAAATTATCTTTCCTTACTCCAAGACATGAGGTTGAGTTCTCAATCAAGCTCATACCCAGAGATTTACTAATATCCAATACTCCATATATAATTCCCTTTATTTAACTTGAGGAGATAAAGAAACAATTACATGATAATCTAGATAAAGGTTTTATACACCCAAGTGTTTCACCATGGGATGCATTGGTCCTCTTCATCAACAAGAAGGGTGGGTAAATTCACCTCTTTATTGATTATTATAAACTCAAAAAGATCATGATAAAGAAAAATTATCCTATACCAGGGATTGATGACTTGTTTAATCAGTTGTTTGGATCACAATACTTATCTAAGGTGGATCTTTGATTGGGATATTATCAATTAAAGGTAAAAAAGTAGTATATCCATAAGACTGCTTTTCGTAAAAGGTGTGAGCACTATGATTTCATAGTGATTCCATTTTGACTCATTAATTATCTAATAATCTTCATTGAATTGATTAATAGAGTATTTATATATTTCCTTGACAAATTTTTAGTATCCTTTATATATTATATTGTTGTTTAGTGTAAAAGAAAGGAGGTATATTAGAATAATTTTAAAGCCATGGTGAAGAAATTGTGAAAGAGAAATTTATTTTCAAAGTACAATAAATGTGAGTTTTGGATAGAGAAATTAACCTTCCTAGTGAAATTTATCATCAGTAAAGGGATATCTATAGATACTTTAAAAACAAATTTAATAGAAGGATGGATCATACCCATAATTGTGATGGAAATCTTTAGTTTCCTTAGATTATTTGGTTAATATCTTCAATTTGTGAGAAAATTATCACAATTTTCAATCCCACTAACCAATATCACTTGGAATGGTTCCAAGTTTTTCTATACTAATGAATGAGAGGAGAGATTTAAAGATATAAATAATAGGTTAATCATTACACCTGTGCTCATATTACCCATTAATGGGGAATTATTTCTGATCTATAATGATGAATCTAAAAAGGGATTTGGTTTTGTACTCGAGAAATATGAAAAATTGATATACTATTCATCACACTAATTAAATATACATGATCAAAATTACCCAACATATTATCTAGAATTGGCATTAATAGTCATCATATTGGAAATTTGGAAACATTAACTCTATATAGAAAAGTGTGACATATATATGGATCATAAAAGAATCGAGTATATATTCACAAAAAATGATCTTAATATGACCCAAAAATATGGTTAAATATGATCAAGTATTGTGATTTTTCAATCTTTTACCATCCTGGGAAGGAAAAAAAGTGGCAGATGCTTTGAGTAAAAAGATTCCCACAACCCTATCCATGATGAGGATTAAAAGGGATATAATCTTCTTGGACATGAAAATGATTAATATGAGAATAATAAAAGTATATTCATACTATCTTTCTCAAATAAATTCTCATCCATTTATTCATGAGTAGATTAAGAAGGCCCAAAAATATGATGAGTTGCTAAAGAGGAATATAGTGGATATTTCAAAGTTCAACTTTGATGAAGATGGAGTTATAAGGTTTGGAACCTGGATATGTGTCCCATAAAAACCATAAATGAGGAGGGTACTTCTGGATTATTTCCATATCTCATTATTCTCTATTCATCCAGAAATCACAAATATGTATAAATATTTAAAGAAAAACTTCTAGTGGGATAGCATGAATATGGGTATTACAGAGTTTGTATCATTAAGTTTGGTATTCCAAAAATTTAAGTCTAAATGAAATAAATCTAAGGGTATGATGTAAACAATTCCCATACCAATATAAAAATGGGAAAACATAACCATAGATTTTTTCATAGTACTCCCCATGAATCCTAAAGGAAATAATTTCATCTAGGTGGTAGTCGATCTCCTTACAAAGAAAGTTCATTTCATGGATATCAAGGAAGATTTCTCTCTTTACCAACTCAACAAGATATACATAATAGAAGGGGTAAGGTTACATGAAGTTCTATCATCTATTTTATTTGATCTATATCTGAGTTTTACCTTGAGGTTTTGGAGAAGCCTTCAACAAGAGTTAGAAATAGAACTAAGATTTAGCACTAATTATCACCCTTAAAAGGATGGTCAGTCTGAAAGGTCTATTAAAACTCTAGAGGATATTCTAATATCATGTTCAATGGATTTACAAGGATATTGGTACCATCACATTCCCCTAGTGAAGTTCTCATATAACAACAGTAGGATTGTACCCTATAAAGCCCATTTATTAGAGATTATGAGGAGATAGCATCACTATACTTTTACCTTAACCAAGACTAAGCCTATATTCAATAACTAAAGCATAAGAGAAACCATTTATGGTATAATTTCAAGATCATCGAGATAATTACCCAAACCATGTTCTTTGAACCATCCCATAAATATCTCACCATCACACACCTTACCTTTTTGGAATTTTTTGGTGTAATAAAGGGATATGTATCTATACTGTAAGAGTATGATTTTTTATATTTTTTTATTAAATCAATGATTATATTTATACCTTTTTATTATTACTTTTCAATTGATTAAGTAATAATTTTGATGAAAATTGTATTTTGATAAGATTAAACACAAATTAAATTTTTGGGAAATATATAATTTCAGTATAGACACTATTTTTGATGAATTAAATAATTTTTGAAATAAATTATATTTTAATAAAATATTATAATTAAAAAATATTTATTAAATATAAATTATAATATAATTTTATGAAGTCAAATGTAATTTTTATAAGGGTCATAAAATTGTTATTGTCAAAAAAACATTATTTTTCAATAAATGGTGAATTTTTTTATTTAAAGTGAAAATTATAATATTTAGAGAATTATATTGATAAAAAATATTATTTTTGAAATCATTACCTCAAAATTATCTCACAGTGAATTTTTCATAATTTTCTTAGTCAAATTCTTTGGTAAAAATTAAATATTGTAAAATTATACGGTGTGTATTATGACATCATAATGACCCAAAAGTGATGTAATATATGTCATAAAAGGTATCCATAACCAAATACATATTTCCCCTTTAAAATATTTTTTATTTTATTTTATTAATTTTAATAATCCTTATTGTATCCTCTAAAACAAATATTACATTCTATGGTTTTAAAGGAAATTATTTATAAACATGACTCACTTATACATCACCATGGGTATTATTTTAATAATTTATGTTATTATCCTTATAAAATAATTAAAACCACTACTATTTGGAAGAAACCATGGTCAAAAACCATGTGATGGTTTGTGTTTTGGATTAATTTATCATATAGAGTCCAAAATATAAGTTTAAAAATTCATAAAGAAGTATCCCCTCTTTTCCTATATAAACCCACCCAACCTCAAATTACTCTTCACTAAAAATTATTAGATCATGAATAACCTTCCCTCTCTATAGTTTTCTCAAGGTTCCCCCAAGCTCTTAAGAAGCTCTTCCCAAGATTTAAGAAGCACCCTCTCAAGGTAAGGGATTATATCCTTCTCCTCTTTATTCAAGAACCTTCTTTATTTCATTCCTTTTTATTTCCAATTATTCAAGTTAAAATATGTTTTTATATATCTATATTAATATCCTTATGATTACCAAGTAATTAGAGACCCCTTTATCACTCATTCACCCCTTCTATAAATCTTTATGTGCACTGGTTATACTAACAAAATTATCCTATAGTTTTCTTTGACAAACATATGTGTTGTGAATACCAATATCTATTTCCACTCAAGGGTATTCACCTAGTTGTACCTATCCTTACTTTATTGAGTATTTAAATGTATGTAACTTGAAATCCTTAATTTTGGGGTTAAAATTGATGAAATACATCCTTATATTGTATGATCTATGTGGCACACTTATGCATGTACATGATATGAAAGTGATGAGTGGGCCTAAAATTATATATCCCTCCAATGCATTGGGTAATATTTTTATCTCATGATATTTCATTTTTGGTTCATGGGTGGTTATCTTGTGCACACTATGTTATGATTTCTTGGAGGTTAGCCTCGAATTGTGTTTATAATGCCATGTTTTATGTTGTGGTCACATTCATGTGTTGTCTTTATGTTATTGTGTTATATCATGCCTCATTATTCAATATTATGGTTTTAATAACTCTTATGTTATCTTTATATGCCTCTTGGATCACATTTACTACTTTAACTTATTCTATATTTTTTTATTCCCTTACTGCACTTTATAGCTCACTTATTTCTTATGTACATACCTAGGTTATCCCATGTAGTTTTAAAATAATGGTGGAATTTTGGGAGAATTTTAAGGACGTTTTCAATGATGTTTTTTGTATTTATTATAAAATTTGTTGTGTTATATACCTAATTATTCAAATACACTAGGCTTCATGATCTTATAAGATTGTACTATGTGTACCTTTATATAATAAATCATGAAATAAAGTGTATTAAAATATAGGTTGTCATATCAATAATTTCCCAAATGACATTCCTGATGAAGCTTCTAAGTCACTGTATCTGATTTCACATGGAATCATTGGCCACTACCTCCCTAAACAACTTTCCTTGAAACCATTCAGCCTCAACCATCGATACATCACTAATACCTTTTGATCATGATACCTAGATCCAAAGGCATCCTGTGACTATCCAATTATACACATCATAGGCTAAACATAACATTCAGTTTCATCTCTCGATTAAAACCTCAATTGACCAGAAAAACCATCATGTTATACCATGAGAACCAATGCACTATCAATGTGACTACCACTCAGATCACTTCAAACCATCATGGGTTTGAGGCTAACGCTCGAACCCCACCTGATACCACATCTATGACTAACCCTATATTTACTAAGGAGTTTGTTTAACTTGACCTCATTGATCCACCGGTCTCAAAAATACATAATTATCATCCATAAATCAACCTCATTCACCTATAATACCCCTCTTATAATGATCACATAACCAATATCAACATCTCACTCCCCACCATAATAAAATCCTTTTCATCTCATCATCAAAGATGATATCTAGATGAGGATGAGATCACTCATCCCTGGGAATCTCCATGAAAGGTAAATTATCACCCATCCTTGGATCATGGGAACTCCATAAATGGTTCCCACTAAAAGGCCCACAAAAAATGATATCCACACCTTAAATGACTGATGTAATACCCCAAACCATCCATCTTTTCCCTTACTACTCCTAGAGGTTCATCCCAGGTGGGTTTCATCAGAACCACACATGTTTTTCGCCTTCCAAGCCATGTTTCTGCATTATCCATTTTAACCCCCAATGTATTGTCCAGGTTTCAAACCCTGGATTGGTTATTTCATCACACTCGAAACATCCACATTATTGTTCCTCTACTATATCATCATGATTATCAAATGAGTCCTTAGGCTATTATGCCCTCGAGCCCCTCTTTAAACCTAATATATTCCCCAAGATGCGTATGGATACTCACTCATCAAGAATCTTGGGTGTACACTTTTATACCACCGAAACCATAATTGAAATATTAAAATACCTCTCCAATTTCTATGTGCCCCAAAAATTCCATCAACGCTCAACTATCACACCCTCCCATGAAATATGAACATAAGGTATTGACTCAAAACTATTGAGCCACATCTCACCAAACTCATATTATGCGTCTGAGATACTAGACATGCCCCTACCATAGGTGAGTCTCACAAAATACAAGAAACCTTTATGTTGTCCAAAACCAAAATATCTCACTGGGATAAAACATTCGCAATACCACTTAACTGGAGAATCACTCTATAATTCCACAGGAATTTATTTAAGTTGTCACCAAACATAATCGCTCATAACTCTAATAACTAGATTCTGAGAATCGTACTCTTCTCCACCACTAATATGGTGCCCCATACTTTTCATACATAAATATTACATCATTTTAGATAAATATTAAATTCATAATATTATAATCTATGCTAGAGCTGTGAAGGTTTAGTAACTTGGATAATAGATACATAATTATTTTATTTCATGAAAGATATTAAATGTTTCCCATATAGAATGCTTCTTAGTTATAAAATACTTAAAGCCTTTATTTTTAATCTAGGGAAGGAAAAACATAATAAAAGGTGAGATCAGATGCTTAGTAAGGGTAAACATTAAAGATTTCAATCAATGATCATAGATGAGAATAAGATAATCATAAGGTTATGAGATCATGATCATAAATTACAAAGTTCATACCCAATCTAATATAGATCATAAACATGATTCATGGAATAAATATTTATCATAATACTAGAAAATATTCATAAGAGTGTAGAATCATCAATAATCATCCATGATCCATGAGAGCATAACATAGACATATGGATGTGGAAAAAACATAAGATTATAATATCCTAAACATATATAAATAGAAAAAGGTTCAATCATTAAGTTAAAGACATGAAATCATCCCTTACATAAACTTATGGACATGAAACCAGGTCCACGCATAATCTTATTGACATGAAAACTAGGTCCATACATAATCTTATAGACATGAAAACCAGGTCCATGAATAAAATTTTAAATGTGATATCAGGTTCTATAATAAAATATTTATCTCATATGTTATCCATATTTTCCCAATGTATTGAAGGATATAACTGACCCACCCATCACATAATCATAATCCATTTATTTTTACTCTATAAGATCATGAAAACATTTAACACTTCCTAATAACTTAACCTATAGAAAACAAAATGAGTTTCATAAATATCTCATCATCATAAAAATAAACCTTATAGTTAAATAATAAGGATGGAATCATATAATCATATCCCCAGTGAAACATAAGTAACATCAAAGGATTTCAAAATAGATAAAAATTACTTTAAAATATCACTTGGAAAATTTCTTGAGGAAAATACCCTTTTAATTTTGAAACAACTTATTTAAAATATAAAAATTTACAAAATATTAAGGAAAAAAAATTTTGAAAATAACATTTAAAAACTTAAAGTAAGTTTCAAATAATATAGTGTTTATGTTAGTGAGAAATTCTTTTCATGCCATGTACGCAAAAATAAATATTTCTTTCACATTTTTAGTAAAAATTCAAAAATACCTCATTTAGAAAACCATAGGAGGATTTCATTTAAAACATTTTTCAAAATTTAAAACATGGGTAAAATGACTTTAAAAATAATAGGATAATAGAAAAATATTCTTAAAATCATTTTTATAAAATATGGACAAGGAAGAAGAAGGATTTTCGAACGAAGAGAAAAAGAAAGTCAGTTTTCCTTAGAAATGTTCTTTCAGTATATTGAGTAATTAAAGAAAGAAGATGGAAGGAAAAAATTTAATATACAGAAATAAAAAAAGTATAAAATAATTCATTATATTATTGATAGTTGGATCATGAAAATTAATCTTCATAAACTTAATCATAAACAATCCCGATAAACAATGAGATTGTAACATAAAACCATTATCACTTCAGTAACTTTTAAATAAAAACCTCATGAAAGAGAGAACTTTATATGGATATGTAAATAACTATAATTATCATGATAATAATCATAAAATAAATTCATGATAATTATATATACCACATAAAATAAACAATTTATGAATATGGCATGTGTCTCATGGAAATAAAGTGAGACGAAAATCTCTTACCTCAAGTTTGACTTTCATCAAAAGTACTCTAACATGTTGTATAATAAATTTAAATTTATTATATTTTTATAAAATAATAATTTAAATACTTATAAAATCTTATATTATCCACTTATAACATTTCAATACCCATTTATTAATAATTCATTGTTAAAATCCTTATTTTTGGGTGTTAACGGTTTCTTTTATCAGAAGAATTTTAGTTCAGTGGTTCTGATACTTATACTTTGATCATGGTTAATCATATATAGAATTTTAATAATGATATAAGTATCATATTATATATATATATATATAATTTATAATAGAAGAATGAATTACACTATTCATGGAGATGGTAAGTCGTACGTACGCATGAATGTTGTTTTCACTTTTTGACGGATAGAATGAAATAAAGGTAAATAATAATTATCCTTTAGAGAATAATTATTATATAATATAATATATTTATATATATATATATTCATTTAATATGTCATTATTATCATCCATTTAAAGCATAAACTAAAAACTAATCACATCATGGAGGTGGTAGTCTACACATACGCAAGAGTAACGTTATTGTTTTCAAACATACTAGAAAGTAAGAAGGTAGATATGATATTATAATTAAAAAAGAATAATTATTTCATAAATAACATATTTAAACTATAAACCCATCATAATAACTATATAATTAAAGTGGTGAGGAAAAAATGAATTACACCACTACATGGATACGGTAAGTCGTACGTAAGTATGAGCAATGTTTTCACTTTATGTAGGATAAAATGAATGTGGATAATGGTTATTACATAATCATAATAATAATTAATTATATTTAATATAATTAATTATTTATTTTATATTGGATACCATGTACTTATAATAGATATAATAATAAATAAAATTGAAAATTCTCGGTTAAGAGTTATACCTCTTTGTTGAGAAACCACCTTTGGATTACACCTTAAGCCTTGAGGGGATGGTATTTTGGAAAGACCAGAAGCTATATGAATGTTTAATGAATCTAGTAAGGTATTATGGTATTTATTTTCTGAGATATAAATCTCAAAATATGTGGTGAATAGAGGAGAATAGGTTCCCTTTTGTAAGTGAGGGGAGGGGCACTCTTAAAAATACATAAATTATTAAATTAATATAATTTAATTTTATAATAAAGTGAATAAAAATTCATATATTTTAAATTTATGATGATTATAAGTCGAAATAATATCATCAAATAAAATTTATAAAATTTTATGTGATGTGTTAACCCTTATCGTTTAGTATTAACCCTCATTTATCCATTTGACAATTGTTGTAAAAATAAAGTTTTTTATTATTTAAGGGTAAAAATGATACCATAAAAGAAAAAATGAACTATAAATGGACCATGGTTGATATTTTAAATCATATCCCATTAAATTGTATGAATATAGTATTTTTATGAATTTTAAACCATTTAGTAAAATATTATTTATTATAAAATATCATTAATGTCATTTTTGGAAATACGTGAAATATTATAATATAATATGTGTCTAAATCATGTAAAATATTTCTAAAATGACATATATTCAAAGATAAGGAATATTTAGTATTTATATAATCATATAATAAAATATTTATAGGTTTAGATATAATTTTAAACCTTATCTTTTGGTTTAACCCCTTAGTTAACCAATTCTAACCTTAATCGTGGTAATTACTTTTTCAATATTAAAGGTTTATAATTTTACTTATAAGTTAAAAATTGGTTCATAAATGGACTATGGATGAAATTTTTTGACCATTTATCACCCTAATTTTCCACTTTCAATATTTTTATGATTTTTAAATAATTTAATAAAATATATTTAACATGAAATACTATTAATGAAATTTTAAGAACTATTCCCATAATTTGACTTTGAAAAAAACATGATAGAAATGGAATTTGAATCTAAAATTCCACATATCCCTAATATGTAATATTTATCAAAAAAATCATGGAATATAATAATTCATCCAGATTTTATTACTTTTACTATTTTTAAAATCATTTATTTTATTTTTCTATTAATTTAATAAATATCATGTTGGTTGTAATAAGAAATGGGTTGGTCAAGATGGGGAGGTCCAAGCTTGCATGGGTTTGATACCATGTGGGTTTGTCTTTAAAATCCTACATACAAATGCATACAAAAAATTTCAAGCTTGACCCACCCCGTATAAGACTGCGGGTATCCCACGGTCTTGCTAGCAATTTTTTAAAAAATAAAATATTTATAATCTTTTAAATATTTTATTTTTTTCTAATTATTAATGGTAGTTATGAGAGAATTATGGATCAATAATATCTAGAGTTTTAAGGGATATCATGGATCATTTTTATGGGTTATTAGTGTAATACAGTGGTGGCTATGTGGTTGTGAACTATTATGATGCAAAGTAGGTGAGTGATCAGTGAGAGACTGTGAATGATGTTGTTGGTTGTTTGGTTATGAAAATGGATAGACCTGAGAATTAACGATGAATATTTATGTAATGATTAGTTTTAGAGAAGGTTATTAGGGTTCCCCTAATGTACTTTCCTATTTTATTAATAAAAAAATAAATTTAAATAATAACAATAATAAATCAACCCATAAAATATTATTTTAATGTCCCTAACCTGAGTTCAACTAAACCGGTACCTCGATCTAGGTTTCCACATGACCTCAAGTTCACTTACCCATACACTGGAGGCTATCAACTAGTAGTGAGGGTATAATATATCATGTGAGGATATTATACCCTCTTTATCAAAGTAATCCATAGTAGATAAAGCACTAAATAAAGGAAATGGAAATAAACTCTAACAATAAACATCAATTACCAACCAATTACCAAAACTGGGTACAATCCCACAACCAAATATTAAATATGCAATATTGTGTCATACAGTTCCAAGTATAAGGAAAACATAAAATAAATATAAATATAAGTATCCACAAAATGGATCTTGACTCCAAGTCTATATCCCTTATCCATGCACATCTCATGCCCAAATCAACCCTCCATCATAGGGCCCTTGCCCTTATCCAGACCTGTAGCCATGAAATATGCTTGGGTACCCAGCGATGGCCTAAGCAGGGTGTGAGTATAACTTAGTAGGCCACCACCAACAGTGTCTACAAAATATCCAGTCTAAACAAATAGTGTATTCAAGTACTAAATAAATAAAAAGATAAAAAAAAGGAAACTTGGTTCCAATAGTTAAAAAAGTATACTTAAAATTATTTCATCATTTATCACTTGGGTTAGGCATTTTAATCAATTTCAATTCAGCCTATGTCCATAAAATACTATGTATAAGGGGATAAATCAATTTCCCTATCTCACTAGGGTAAAAAAAATTACAAACAAACACATCACACTTACCTTGGAGCCTTAGTCTAGGTAGTCTCATCAAATTCAATTGTTAGGGGCATAGAACCTTGGTCTGACCTCCCAACCCCATGTATTAAAGTGGGTGGGGTTTAGAGCCATATTCTAACCCAAATAGTGGTTTTAGATCCTCAAGTAAAATACCCCACACATACCACTAATCCATGTACACATTCTTCTTTAATCATAACAAATTTATCAATAATAACCATAACCATTCAACATATTCATAATTTACAACAAAAGTTCATTTAAACATATCCATCATTATGCCTTGACCTATTTACATATACTCATTTACCTATTTTATCTTGATTAACTCATTTATCATTCATATTCTTTATTCAATCTACAAAATTACTCATTTAAACCCATTACTCATTTAACCAATTTATATTATACCAAACAACCCCTTATTCTAAGTTAACAACTTAACACAATTACCATTAGTTTCATTTCATAACCCAAGAAAACATTTAAACACATTTATTGGTCTTTATGAAATAATAATTCAATTATACACTTAACATTTTAATTTCTATGTTCAAGAAGTATCACACCCCATTGGTGGCCCATAACTCGGTGAAATTAACCTCAACGCATATCGCGGGCATCATGAGGGGTTCAATAAAACATTTACCCAATCATTTTATCATTTATACCAAGGAAAACCAAATGGTCAACACAAAAACACCAAATCACAACCACATACACATAAATAATCAATATGAATATAGTATATAACTTGTAGACCACCTACCTTGATTCTGAAGACGAATGCTTGCTTAACCCTAGCGTTTGGTCTGGATTCGAACACCACTCAAAGTACCAACCTGATATCTAGTGTAAAAAGAGGGTTTAGGTATTTGGAAGGATAATAAAGGATACATAATCCCTAATCCAAAAAATATAATAAATAGGGGTGTTATACTCACCCAGAGCTTTGATTCGCAACCAACAAAACTCTAAACGGCTTAGAAATGAGGTAGATCGAGCCTTGGGAAGTTTGGGGTGATTTGGATCATCACAAGGGTTGTTGTAGGAAGAATGGAGGAGAATATCTACTTAGAAAACTTAATTACTGAGAGGGAAAAATGGTAAAATCTCACTTTTAAGGGGCCCATAGTTTGGTTGCATGGTTGACCAATCCATGAGATAACGTATTCCACCCTCTATTAAAGAGGGGTCTAGGCTGCATGGTTACCTGGGAATCCCGCACAGTTTTAAAAATAGTCTGATGATCGTGCAGGATAGACATGTACAAGCCCGCATGGTTTGTCCTTCCCCCTTTCACAGTTTCTTTAAACTATTCACCCCTCCTCTAGGAAACCATTATTAGGGTGCACAGTTACTACTAACCATGATCCAACCATACAACATTCACTGGATGGCCTTGTTCTCCCATCTTTCATGTCTTGAACCCCCAGAACACCCCTAAGCCTCCACAAAGACTCGGAAAACCTTTCATTAACCATATTAAATTTATTTAAATAATAATTTTAAACAATAACGTACCTCAAATAAGTTTGGGATCTTAAAACCTCCCCACCTTATAATGACTTTCCCTCAAACCACTCTCTCAAGCATCACTGAGATTGTGAGGTAAAGAGATTGGGACACTGGGTCCACATGTCTGCCTCCCTCTCCCAAGTTTCTTCATGAAAATTACCATGATTCCAAAAAACTTGAACAAAAGGAATAGTATTACCCCACGAGACTTTCTCTCTATGATCCACAATACAAATTGGATGCTCCTCAAAGGACGCATCAGTCACAAGATCAATATCATCAACATCAATCATATGATATGGGTCAGGGTGATACTATTGAAGCTATTACACATGAAAAATATCATGCATACTATTATACTACTCTTGAAGATTCAATTACTATGTCTCCAGTCTGATCCTCTTCATAATATCAAATAACCCCACATAACTGGGCGCCAACTTACCCTGTTTCTAAATTTGATGGCGACATGGCCTTGGAAACACTCGAATAAACACATGATCACCAACCATAACACTACCACAAAATAAGGAAAGGAAAGAACTTCCCTTTATCAGCGCTAAATAGAAATCACTAATAAAGGGGTATGCCTTTATCAGCACTAGTTAAAAGCGCTGATAAATCTAACCTTTATCAGTTCTAAAATAAGCACTGATAAAGGTATACCCTTTATCAGCACCTTTTTTAGTGCTGATAAAAGGTTACATTTATCGGTGCTTATTTTAGCGCTGATAAAAGTTTTTATTCTTAATTTATATAAAATTATAATATTTATCAATGCTAAAATAAAATCCCTGATAAAACATAAATTTATCCACACTCAAAAATCGCTGATAAATTTATGTTTTATCAGAGCTTTTATTTTAGAGCTGATAAAACATACCTTTATCAGCGCTTTCAATGATCGTTGATAAAGGTTCTAGAGGTTTTTATTTAATAACCCTAACAGGCCCTCCTCTCTTACACGCGGTCAAGATTTCGCAGAAGCTGAACCAGGCCCCTCTTCTGTCGCGACCTCTCCTCCTCGTCCTCCTCCTCTTCCACGTCCTCGTCCTCATCCTCCAATTCGTACTCCTCCTCCTCCTTCACTTCCGCCATTGGATTTTTATCATCCGCTACTGCCTCCACCGCCATTGGGTTTTGCTCGTCTGCTGCGACCGCTGCTGCCTCTACCACCGCTGGGTTTTCCTCCTCCGCCATAACCGTCGCTGCCTCCATCGCTGCTACCTCCGTCGCCACTGCCTCCACCGTCGCTGCCTCCGCCACTGCTACCTCCGCCGCCACTGCCTCCGCCGTCGCTGCCTCCGCCGCCGCTGGTCAGTGTAGGAGTATTTTTCCTTCTCTTGGGTTAATATAAATGATAAGTGATGATCCTTGAATAATTATGATGACTTATAGTTTTTTTATAAGTGAGTTGAACCTATTTATGGGTAGTTGGGTCAAGAGTGAGAGCCCAAGTGGTGAGACCCTTGTATTGTAGGTTGTTTTAGATAGCGGGATGCTATCATGCTGCATTTTCAGTTAGATTAGTTACACTAATAGTTATGATATGTTATGTTGAGTTATGATTACTTATGACTTTTGTGGGTCTATGTCTGGCCCAAAATTGGGTACGGTTGATTGAACTTAAACATTGTTATGTGTAATACCCATAGTTGGTTCCTTGGGAAGATAGTACTCAATGATGATAAGTATATGGGTGTGTGAGAACCTATAGTAAGTTTTTGGTTTGGTTCACTAGATGATGTGTGTTTTGAGGTGTGTATAAGAGTGTAACCCATGGTCTAAGGATTGTGTAAGAACTGATGTAAGGGTTTTGTGTGAGATCCAAGTGGTCGTTAGCATGTGACTCAAGATGGTAGCGAGTTAGTGAATTTTGGTGGTTGGGGGAGACTAATGAGTGGGGTTATCTTGGTGTTATGAATACCTTAGATACATAAATCTATGGTATATTCTTTGACATGATGGATTGATGCATATTAGGTGTTATCAAGTTAATAGTGAAGGAATGGTCATGCCTTGGATTTTTATAAGGGAAGCACTCTCTGTTCTTGAGTTTTGGTTTTATGACTGGGTTGAGGGACATGATCATTTGGATTCCTAACCCTATTTATTTATAGCATGGTTTTAATGTGACCATCACTATTGAACCTAGATGGATGGGTTTAGGTTAATGAAGCATGGGTATATTCCTTTGGTTTTGGAATAATGTTGGGTAACTAGTGATCATGTGGTGAGTTTTGGCATGGTGTGATGTTAAGATTGGAAAAGAGTACCAGGGGTGCCCCATTGGAAATATGTGTGTTCCCCCTAATTTTTGTCAAGATGTATGGGTAGGCTCATTGAGTTTGAATAGGGATATGATCCTACTCACTAGATACCACGTGTTGTGTTGGAAAAATTATTATGGGGAAGTGGGGATATGAACCTTCTCCTTATGATCAATAGATATTAATTCCTAGAGAGATCTCATAGCTTCTTGGATATAAGAGATTAGGGAAGGGGTCTACATTGTAGTTCCCTCAACAGGCTTCTAAGTGTTAGTGGTCACAAGATGTTGACAATAGTGGCGATTGTTAGGAGCCCTACTGGGTGACCCTTGAACTGAGTTGAGGTCATGGATGACTTCTTGATCCACCTTCCTAATATAAGGAATATAATGAATATCATTCTCTAGGGATATAATTTTGAATTAATTAATGGTGGTGGTAGGTGACACTTGCTTTATTATAGTTTCCCTATAATGGGGTGGGTTGTGAGGCTTCAACACGTGAATACCCTCATATGAAACTTCAAGAGTAGGGACGGTATTGTGTTAGTGGTACCCCCTTACCATCATGTCATCCACCTAGTTTTGAGGTCTCCTAATAGGTGATGTATTCCTTTGGATCATGGGGGTCATAGATTTGGAAAAAATTGAAGCATGGAAATATCTAGTTTAAGGGAAATAGTTTAAGGTTGTTTGAAAAGATTGTACCATGAAGTCTAAAGTCATGTGATTAGGATGCATGTGTAGTGAAAGGTGTGATAATAGAGGATTGATCAGGGCTTACTCATTTGGGATATGCTATCTAGAATAAACTTGGGGATTATACCTAGTAAGAAGGACCTATTGGTCATGTCTTGCCCATTGTATGTTCATCTTTTATATTTTAAAAATTCTGTTAAACTCGTTCTATCGAAGGTGGGTTCTATAATTTCTTGTTATCTTAAGGTGTGTTTAACCATGGTGTGGGTTGATTTCGGTTTTAGTGGGTTCTTTGGGTTTTTGGTATGAGGTAAATGGTGTACTCAGTTTTAGATTATTTTATTCTCATGGGTTTCCCCTATTTTATGTTTTCTTTTCAGTTGGAAATCTCCTCTGTTGTGCGCCTCTCCTCTGCCACGAACGCACCTCTGCCATGTGCTTAATGACACCTCTGCAGTGAGTTTTATCCTGTTACTCATTGGTTTTCTCTTGTTCGCATGTTATTATTGTTTTATATTGATGGTTATAATGTGAAATGTACGGGATAAACGCCCCGCTGAAAATCATGGTCATTGGTGGTCCTTGTTTGCGCACTAAATGAATTGCATGTTGGTTGGTTCTTGTTGAACATTTGAATATAAAAATTGGTAATTTACGTATACTTGACTTATGAATGAACGCCCCATGATGATAAAACTTCTATGATAACCCCTAAATTAACAAACAAAATTGAATAAGGGATGCCTTGTAAAATCTAAAATTGTGATTGTTTGGTTTGTATGGTGTTGCGATTGTGAGCACGATTGTGTTTCTGTATGGTGTTGTGGTTGTTGGCATGATTGATATGCCATTTGTTTTCCATGTTTTAGTTCTTCCACCATTTAATATCAATCCAAACTGTACCCATTTCAATGGCACCACCACTTTGTTACTAGTGCAATTCCACTGAATCCTGAAAAACCACTTCTAGAGGACTCTATGAGACACTTTATGGTGTGAAGATGACGTTTTTCAGATTCTATATATTTTTAAAATACATGGTATGTAGTCTTGTTAAATGGAACATGATTCACCATACATGGATTTTATATAGATTTTAATGCCATACAACAGTTATCTCCAAAATTTATAGCACATGACTCATCTTCTCACTCAAACTTGGAATAAGTTTTATTTTAAATGTTAAATGTCATGTGAACTTAGGTCACACACAATGTATCTCCAAGACATATACTTCAGTATAAAACCATCTACATGCCATTAAATAATGGTAGAACTATATGATATGTGTTTTACTTCACTCACACCATGTATAGATACCATAGAAACTTGATGTGTATAGACTATACACCCCTAGTGGTCATGTAAGGACTACACACCATGTATTCCACAAAAATGTGATGCATAGCCGGTGAAGTGACTCATTTTGTATCTAAATTACACGCTTTTAGCTCAAGTTTTTCTATATGTCATGTATTTTCAAAGGCATCATGCAGTCTTTGTAAGACTAACTTGGAATTAATTTGATATATGTCAGATTAAATCAGGTATCTTATCCATATACGATGTTCACCCTACTGGACACACCATTTATATGGATTTCATATGAGTTTAGAAATGGTAGTATACAACCAAAACAATATTATGATACCCTCATTCATTGGAAATTGCACACGATGTGGTTTGGATATTTTAATTATCTTCACTCTGCTTGATAGTTGACAAGTGAAAAGTGAGATGTTTGGAGAAAATATGGAGTATGGTACTCCCCCATGTTTTGGTGAAGAGTCCTCCATGTATAGGTTTTATGTACTCCATGCAGATATACAAAAGACAGGGCACAGTCCCCCTTATATAGATAGAGTTCAAGTACTTTCACATGTTTTGGGGTAGGTTCCTCTATTTCATTATAGAGGCATTTGTACCATGATTTTTTTATATAAAACCCAAACAATGCTACTTGATTAATTAAAACATAATATTAGTAAAGTTTGATATCAAACCCATAAAGATGATGAATATGAATAAAGAATGGATGAATGACAATCGGTTGACAAAAGAGTATGAAGATGGTGGGAAAGAGTTTATCAAGTTTGCAGGAGATCATGCATGTGACCCTTCTCAAATCCTTTGTCTGTTTTTATGCTGTTGTTATTCAAGAAAAATTAGTCCAGAGGAGTTGGAAGAACACATGATCTGTCACGGAATAGATCGAAGTTATACATGTTGGAATAAACATAGGAAAAAACGAATGTATGTAGTGGCTCGGATAACACGAAGTTTTATGGAAGATCTGATATGATTACAAGAGTGAACAGTGAAGAAGATTGTATGGAGGGTGTGATTATATATGTGAATGATGATGAAGATCATATTGAGGAAATGACAAGGACAATTGAAGATAAACTTCGTGATTGCCCAAAATTGTTTGAGAAGTTAAAGAGTTGTGCAAAAATGCCATTATATGCTGGTTGTACTAAATATACAGCATTTTCAGCCGTACTGAAGCTGTATAATTTGAAAGCAGTCAATGGGTGGAGTGACACCAGTTTTATGGAACTACTTTCTCTCCTGAATGACATGCTCCCAGAAGATAATGAACTCCCAAGATGAAAAAACAATGCCAAACGAATGCTACGATCGATGGGTATGATCTCTGAAAGAATACACGCCTGCCCAAATGACTATATATTGTTTCACAAGGACCACAAATCACTTAAAGAATTCCCAAAGTTTGGTGCTTCTCGATACAAGAAAGATGATTCTAGTCCTATGAAAATTGTATGTTATTTTCCAATCATTCTAAGGTTTAGGCTCCTATATGGAAGTGAGGAGACTGCAAGACAATTGACATGGCATGTAGATACAAGAATTAAAGATGGGAAACTACGTTACCTAGAAGACTCTCCTCAGTGGAAGAGAATTGATCACGAGTATCCTTAATTTGGAAACGATCTGAGAAACCTTCATCTGGCGTTATCTACAGATGGGGTGAATCCTTTTGGTTTTTAAAGCAGCAGTCACAATACATGGTTGGTTATGTTGGTAAATTATAACTTACCACTGTGGTTATGCATGAAATGAAAATACATCATGTTATCTATACTTATATCAGGACCAAAACAACCGGGTAATGATATTGATGTTTATTTGGATCCATTGATCTAGGATTTGAAAATATTGTGGAATTCAGGTGTTATGTTGTATGATTATTCCAAAAAAGAAGATTTCACTTTGAAATCCATGTTGTACAGGATGATAAATGACTTTCATGATTATGGAAATTTGTCAGGATATAGAATTAAAGGAACTCAAGGGTGTCCCATTTGCGAACAAGGTACACAGTCAATTAGGTTGAAACATTCATTGAAAACTATGTTTTTAGGACATCGTAGATTTCTACCCCGATGACATAAGTACCGATCTTGGACGACATCATTCGATGTAATTTCAGAAGAACGTACAAAACCATCTCCACTAACAAGTGATCAATTTTTTGAGAAGGTAAAATATTTGGACACTACTTTTGGTAAAACATTTTTGAAAAACCTTACAAAAACTGGTTGGAAAAAGAGATCAGTTTTTTTTAATTACCATAATTGAATTGTCTGTATGTCATAAATTTTCTTGATGTTATGCATATTGAAAAAAAATGTATGTGATAGTGTCATCGGCACATTGCTAAATGCACCCGGCAAAACGAAGGATGGAATTAAGGATAGATTGGACATGGTTGAGATGGGAATACGAGAAGAGTTGGCACCAGTGAAGGGTGAAAAATGAACATTTCTTCCTTCTGCTGCTTACACTCTTTCCAGGCAGGAGAGATATCAGTTTTGAAACTTCTTGAATGACGTAAAGGTTCTAGTGGTGTATTCATCAAATATCAAGAAAATCGTGTCAATGAGCGATTTAAAATTAAAGGGTCTAAAATCACATGACTTCCATGTTTTGATGCAAGATCTAATTCCTATAGCTTTACGTTGCATTTTTTCCAATAATTTCCACCATAAATTAATGAAGCTATGTTTCTTCTTCAAAGATATATGCAGCAAAGTTATAGACCCAGCTAAATTGCCAACTATGGAAAGATAAATTACCTTCATATTATGTGAATTGTAAATTTTCTTCCTGCCGACATTTTTCAATATGATGGTTCATTTGGTGAGAGAGATTCGACTATGTGGTTTTGTACATTATAGATGGATGTACTCCATTGAACGGTATATCAATATTTTTAAAGGGTATGTCAAAAATCGAAGTTGTCTAGAGGGTTGTATTGTGGAGAAATATATTTTTGAGGAAGCTGTTGAATTTTATACTGAATACCTGTCTGGTGTGGAAAATGTTGGCCTACCAAAATCTCATCACACTGAGCAGCTTGAGGGTGAAGGAATTTCTAGAAGAGAGGTTATCACAATCAATATTACAGATCGAGAGCAGCCTCACCTTTACGTTTTTCATAACAGTTTTGACGTTGACCCATATGTTCAAACCCACAAAGAAATTATTAGGCGTTTGAATCCATCTAGGGATGAAAAATGGATATCAGATACACATAATCAGAAGTTTATAGGATGGTTTCAGGACCATATTTTGATGCAGTTAGATGAAAATTCATACTCAATTTTAGAAAGACTTCGATGGCTAGCCAGAGGAGAAAGTGTGTATGTATTATCTTACAATTCTTATGTAGTTAATGGTTATACATTCTATACTAATGAACATGATGAAGACAGTACCATGAAGAATAGTGGGGTTACACTTGTGGCTGAGGCAATGCATGTTTCCGGTGTTAAGGACAAAAATCTAATTTATGAGAATATGTCATACTTTGGCATCATCAAATGATTATGGAATTTCGATTATACGAAATTCAAAGTGCCGATTTCTCAATGCAAGTGGGTTGATAACAGGAGTGCTATTAAAATAGATGAATTAGGATTCGTGAAAGTTGATTTCAGTAAGGAATGGGAGAAAGACAAACCATTTATAATGGCATCACAGAGAGTACAAGTATTTTATGTTCCAGACCCCGCAAACCGAAATTACTCAATTGTTCTGTTATCGACCAAAACAACAGAAGGGTCGGATGAAAGTTCAATGGAGGATGACCCTTTTATAAGGACTTCACAATCATTTTGCAGTGGTCCCAATGTAGACATCATTTTGTATGTCAGATGAGACCACAATGAAGGGATTTACATAGTCGATAGAGGAGTCAAATCTCTTCATCCTTTAAAGAAAAAAAAGAGAGAACAATAATCAGGTTATTTGTTTATTGAAATATACATTGTGTTACGTTATGTTATTATCTGTCCACTACTGCTTTTATGTAAACAAAATTAAATGTTAAGACACTTCTGTAGATAATGACTTTTTCACCTGCTGATGCACCCAATCCCGAGGCACAAAAGGTATCTCAATCACCTATTGGTGGTCCTAGTGTAGAGAAACAACAGGTTTCTCAACCAGCTGCTGGTGGTCCCAGTGCAGAGCAACAATAAGTTTCTCAACCTGTTGTTGCTGGTCCCAGTACTGAGGTACAACAGGTTTCTCAACCTGTTGCTACTAGTCCCAGTGCTGATGCTAGTGCTCCGGAGAAACATATTGATGATACTTTTGAGTAAATGGTATGAAATGAAACCCTGAAAGCGCAAAAAAAATAAGAGCTTCGTAGTTTGACAATGTTAGCCAAAATCCTTAAGGCAAAATCAAAAAGCATCAAATTTGAGGTGGGATGGAATAAGCGAGGCCAACATGTTAACCCCAAAAAGTCCATCTTTAGTAGCTACATTGGAATCTTCACTCAGCAACGCATGGCGATTGATGTACAGTCGTGGAACCATGTTTTCACCGGTCTTAAGACACTAATGTGGGAAGAGATTATGGTAACATTATGATATCATTTTTTTAATTTATTAAAATAAAATACCAAAACATTGACTTACTCTTCATCATCCATTGTAGAGTTCATTTATAGTAGATTCCTAGCACAAGGAATTTTCATTAAGAGTTGTGGGAAGGATTCATAGAGGTTTCCCCACAATTTTAAGGAAATATCATCTTAAAGATGCTGAGGGAAAATCAAGTTGCACCCACCTTCTCTTTATGCACACTTGATATCCCAAGGAGCATGGGACGCATTTAGCAACCATCGTGGGGAGAAGACTTTTCAGGTAAATTGTGTGGGGTAATATGTTTTTTGAAGTTGCTTTTATTCATCACTTTGATTGAAAATTTTTTATTTATGAAATAGAAACTGAGTGATGAAAATAAAAAACTCGCAGAAGAACTAGCGTACCCTTACCGTAAAGCAAGGATGGGGTACGCTTCACTTGAGAAAAAATTCGTACATCTTTTAAATCTATCACACTACTTATATGTGACATAAAACAACACCATAACCATGTTTCTCTGTTTATATGCAGATTAATGAATCAAAATAGAAAGTCATATCCATCCCACACCATGTGCTATGGAAGGAGGCTCGTGTAAATAAATAGGGGATACTGATAGATGAAAACACAAAAAAAGTGTGGGAAACATGTGTAAATATGACATAATATAAATTTGATTTGTTTTAAATCACTATTACATTAGAATGACTACTTATTTTTCTATATTTTCTATCTGACATGGTCATAGGAATCAACAACACCTGCACCAGATGCAGACATACTTTCAGCAGCCTTGAAGCAGCCAGACCAGTATGGCCACGTTAGAGGTTCGGGTTTTGGGGTGACACCCTGAACATATTTTCAAAAACAAAAAACAAGCGGAGGATTAAAATGAAAAAATGTAAAATCTGTAAGAAAAATAGCTATTTTTCAAGAAGAATTACAATACCAGAGAGAGATGATAGAAACATTGATGGGGGAGAGGCAAAGAGAAGAAAAAACTCAACAACAACCCATGTGTGACGATCCCACCCCACCCCCACCAGCTTTGAGGCAAGCCATTCCCCTAAAAAACCTGACTTAGCTGAGGTAATCAATTTTTTAATAATTGTTTCTATGAAATGTGATTCACATATACATTGATACCTTTCTTGTACTAATATTCTACAGGGTTAAAATGACTATGATTTATATCTATCAACTCCCACTTATCGCCTTGTAGCGAGGGCTACAGTGTTCAATACACAGAACGACATGCTACACAATAGACATCTTCCAACAGATCATTTCAGAGTGTCAATTAACATAGCTAATGAGCCGAGTGTCGAGCTACCTGTTCCAAATGACGATGAAGACATTTATACAGCTGAACAAGCTATTGGAACATTCATCGCATGGTCTTCAGTTCTTGTAAAAAAACATGTCGACAAGGAGGTATCCATTTCCACTTTATTTTTCAAGTTGGACCTTTAACATTTAATGAAAAAAGGCTTGAACTGATGAATGTTATTACAGAACAACAAAGAGAAGGGGGTGAAACAAAATATCAGCTCAAAACTATCTCAAGGATCAACCAACCGATTGAAATGGTCTACTGAGAGCACCTTCACCCCACCCGTTCTATATCCACAGTTAATATCATTGCAGGCTCATGTGGATACAAAGTTGATAGACAGAAATGCTCACATAGTTGATTTTGAAAAAAATATGTATGGAGAGGAAACATCAGATTTCATTAGTGCTGAAAATGTAAATGAAATCCTCAAGTATGAATGGCTATGCGCCTCAGTTGTAAATGTATACATGAGGTATGTTTTCATGATTTTTTTTTACAAAAACTAATATACTATGATAATTATGACTAAATACATTTTATATTTTTCATAGGCGTATATATGAAAAAAAATTGAAGGGATTTCCCCATGAATAAAAATTTGGACTCATTAGTCCTCACACCACTTCTTCAAAAGAAGAAATAGATTTTGGTAAAGAGGCTGCAATAATGTCATCCCTGCTCAAATCATTTGAAAACAAAATTATGGATGACAAACTCTTTTTAATACCAACGATGTAGGGGTAAAACTCTACAATTTAATCATATAAACTATATTTTCATTTCTTTCTTTAATTATTCCTTTTTGTATTTTTAGGGAGCATTGGATGCTTATTGCAGTCAATTTGGATACTCCAAAGATTTATTTTATGGATTCAACGCATGGATACCCAACAAACCGACCACGTATGATGGCGTTTATTAATTTGTAATACACTAGATCTAACATTTTAAAACTAAACATCTAGTTATATAATTTATTTTATCTTTTAATGAGGATTATGTTATGATAGGGCGGTGCATCAATATCATCTAACGCATGGAATGAATCTAGGGCATAAGTATGAGCAAGCCTACAAGATCTACAACTGGAAAATTATCTGGGTATATATAATAATATTTCACTACCCAAACACATATCAAAAAAAATTACTTATTGTTGTCAATGTTTCTACAGTGTCCAAAACAAACAAACGGAAAGGACTGTGGTTATTATGTTTGTAAATTTATGAAAGAGATCGCATTTCATCAACAAAATAACATTCCTGATGAGTTATTTTCAAAAATAATTATGAGTTCATTTAAAATATTTATTAATCCTTTGTGTATTTATATTTTTTCAGTACTACCATGAATGTCGCAAAAACTCATATTCAGAAGATGATATAGATGTGTTTAGAAATTAATGGGAAACATACCTGATGGACGATTGTACACAAATAGGATGAAGGTGAGTTCCTACTAATGTTATCCATATATGATCATTGATATCTCCCTTTTTTACACTTATTAAGAATATATGATCACCCTTTATTATGTTTTATATCCTTAGGTTATGAAGAATGGTTTTAGATATGATTTTTCTTTCTAGTAAAGCATAACTCATTGGACTACACTGGTCGATAGTGTGGAAGTCGACCGATGTATATTCATTCAGTCCACTCACGAGCATCTAAAAATCTTGATGGGAACCAATATCTTGGATTTTTAATTTTCTAATTTTAGTTTCCCTTATATGTGGGTGGGGGGTGTTTAGGAGGGAGGGGGTGTCTAGGAGTGGGGGGGTGTCTAGGAGGGTTTGTGTCCAAGAGGGAGGGGGTGTCTAGGTTTGAGGGTGTCTAGGAGGGGAGGGAGGGGGTGTGTCCATGGGGGTGTCCATGAGTGGAGGGAGATCTCTTAATCCAATTATAAGGAGGAAATCCTCTATGTCACACTTCACCAATCCCTATATGGAATATCCTACCCATAACACACACCATGAATCTTATATATCCTTAAGAGGGTGTTCCCCATCATATGTGATATATAAAACTATATTATCCATCTTTTTTAGGCCTAAGACTCTTATACCTACTCAAATAGCCTTAGAAAACCAAACTAGGTTATACAAATCTCATACCAAACCTGATCCTCTCATAAACACAACTAGAAACCTCACCTCTATGGAGACATAATCTCTGGATGATCACAAAATCACAAACATTCAATAGAACCATCACTCCGATGCACGGTGTGACCAGTATGGCTAAAAGTGTCTAATATCAGTTTCAAATTGACATAAAGTTTAGAAAACAACACAAGTGACATACAGAAAACCAAGAAAACACATTTGGATTGTTTTGATACTTTAGGACAACAATCCATAAGTCATTTATGACGTGTACGAATCAACCGCACCTTAATCTGACACATGGTGTGACCAGTATGGCTAAAAGTATCTAATATCAGTTTCAAATTGACATTAGCTTTAGAAAACAACACTACTGACATATAGAATACCAAGAAAACATGTTCTTATTGTTTTGATACTTTATGAAAATGATCCATGAGTCATTTTTGATGTGTATGAATCAACTGCACCTCAATCCGACACACAGTATGACCGGTATGGATAAAATTTCCTGATATTAGTTTCAATTTGATATAAACTTTAGAAAACAACACAAGTGACATACGGAAAACTGATAAAACGTGTTCAGATTGTTTTGAAACTTTAGAAAAACGATCCATGAGTCATTTTTGATGTGTAAAAATCAACCACACCTCAATCTGACGCACGGTATGACCGGTACGGCTAAAAGTGTCTGATATCATATTCAATTTGACATTAACTTTAGAAAAAAACACAAGTGACATACAAAAAACCAAGAAAACGCATTCAGATTGTTTTGATACTTTAGGAAAACGATCCATGAGTCATTTTTGAGTTGTAAGAATTGACTGCACTTTAATCTGATGCACAGTGTGACTGGTATGGCTAAAATTGTCTGATATCAGTTTCAAATTAACATTAACTTTATAAAAAAACACAAGTTACATACAGAAAACTGAGAAAACGCGTTTGGATTGTTTTGATACTTTAGTAAAATGATCCATGAGTTATTTGTGACTTGTAAGAATCAACCTCACCTCAATCTGATGCACGGTGTGACTGGTATAGCTAAAAGTGTCTAATATCAGTTTCAAATTGACATAAACTTTAGAAAACAACACTACTAACATATGGAAAACCGATCAAACGTGTTCGGATTGTTTTGATACTTTAGTAAAATGATCCATGATTCATTTGTGATGTGTACAAATCAACCGCACCTCAATCCGACGCATGTTGTGACCATTATGGATAAAAGTGTCTGATATTAGTTTGAAATTGACATTAACTTTAGATAACAACACTAGTAACATACAGAATACCAAGAAAATGCATTCAGATTGTTTTGATACTTTAGGAAAAAAATCCATGGGTCATTTTTGATGTGTACGAATCAACCGCACCTCAATCCAACGCACAGTGTGACCGTTATGGCTAAAAGTGTCTGATATCAGTTTGAAATTGACATTAACTTTAGAAAAAAACACTAAAAACATACATAATACCAAGAAAATGTGTTCGGATTGTTTTGATACTTTAGAAAAACGATCCATGAGTCATTTTTGACGTGTACAAATCAACCGCACCTCAATCCAATGCACGGTGTGACCGGTATTGATAAAAGTGTCTGATATCAGTTTTAAATTGAAATTAACTTTAGAAAACAACACAAGTGACATACGAAAAACCAAGAAAATGTGTTCTTATTGTTTTGATACTTTAGGAAAATGATCCATGAGTCATTTTTAAGGTTTAAAAATTGACAGTACCTCAATCTGACACACTGTGTGACCGATATGGCTAAAAGTGTCTGATATTAGTTTGAAATTAACATTAACTTTAGAAAACAACACTACTAACATATGAAATACTGAGAAAACGTGTTTTTATTGTTTTGATACTTTAGGACAACAATCTATGAGTCATTTTTGACGTGTACTAACCAATAGCACCTTAATCCAATACATGGTGTGACCGGTATGGCTAAAATTGTCTGATATCAGTTTGAAATTGACATTAACTTTAAAAAACAACACAAGTGACATACGGAAAACCAAGAAAATGCATTTGGATTGTTTTGATACTTTATTACAATGATCCATTAGTCATTTTTGACGGGTAAGAATCAACCTCACATCAATCTGATGCATGGTGTGACTAGTATGGCTAAAAGTGTCTAATATTAGTTTCAAATTGACATAAACTTTAGAAAACAAAACAAGTGACATACGAAAAACTGAGAAAACACATTTGGATTGTTTTGATACTTTAGGAAAATGATCCATGAGTCATTTATGACATGTACGAATCAACCTCACCTCAATCTGATGCACAGTGTGACCGGTAAAGATTTTCATTAGATAAAGAATCAGTATTTATTAAATGAGATAAATCATCCAAAAACATATTGATTTTACATTATTCCCTTTAATTGTTATCAGAATGAAAACATTTTAGTTTAAAATTTCCATATTTTAGTTTCACATTTCCATATTAAAGTATTCTTTCATATTAATAATTTAATTTATTTCATTATTGTATTACTAACATAATATTTTTTTTCTTATATAGGTGAATTTTTTTCCTTGAGTTCAGATGCTTTGTTCGGCAACAAATACCGTGGACGACAATTTTTTATAAAGGATCACGGATATCAAAGGATGAAACATTTATGTTTATAATTGTTGTTGGATAATTGTAATTGTAACCATGTAAAACATTTTTTGAAATGTATATTGTAGTGTGTTTTTTTGTATTCATGGTGTTAAGTAAATGTATATAGCATTGTTTGTCAAAATATTGTGTGTGGGTGCTATTTTTTACAGGTGTGCAGGTGCTATTTTGTGTAGGTGTGTAGGTGCTGGTTTGTGCAGGTGTGCAGGTGATGGTTCTGCAGGTGCATGGGAAGGTGCCTTTATCATCCCTTTTTTGAGTACTGATAAAGGACACCTTTAATAGCGCTAAAAGAGCGCTAATAAAGGGCCATATTATCAGCGCTCAAGATAGCGCAGATAAAGGCACCCCTTTATCAGTCCTAGAAAAGTGTTGTTAATGCCGGCATAGATAAAGGGGGGGTCCCCTTTATCAGCACTCTGAAAAATGCTGATAAAGGACACCCTTTATCAGTGCTTTTTTAGTAATGATAAAGGTCACCTTTATTAGCGCTTTTCGGAGCGCTAATAAAGGGTACCCCCCCTATCTTCACCGGCATTAACAGTGATTTTATAGAACTGTTAAAGGCCATTTTTAGCGCTGATAAAAGGCATATTTTTAGTAGTGTAAACTCAAGAGGTATATGAAGTAGATACACATATGACTTATTCCTACTCTGAGTTGTATCCATACATTTTAGAATCAACTGAACATGTTATGACATTTCATGCGTGAGACTTGGCACCAACAACTCTGATTCTCTAGCTTCCATCTGATACAACAATGATCTGCATGGCCTCCTATAGAGCACCTCAAATGGTGAAAAAGAAATCATCACCTTATAAATGTTGTTATAATCGAACTCAACAAGCTCTAAGTTCTTCTCCCAAGACCCATCAAAATCGAGGAAACATTCCTTAAACATGTCCTCTAGAACCTGAATAGTATGCTCTGATTTCCCATCCATCTACTAGTGGAAAGATGTACACAAAAACACCTAGGTACCAAGAACATTATATAACCCCTTCCAAAATCATGAAGTAAAAAAAAGATCATGATCTAAAGCTATTTTCTGTGGAACCCCATGCAACTACACTATCTCCTGAACATACAACTCACCCAACTGGTCAATGATAAATGTATTTTGAATCGAAAGGAAATTTGACACATTGGTCAACTGGTCCACAACTACCCAGATTACATCATTATTCTAAGTCATACTTGAACGACCCACTACAAAATACATTTTTAAATCATACCATTTCTATTCTAGAAATGGAAAAGGCCATAACAAACCACCTAATCGTCGATACTCGACCTTCACCTGCTAACAGGTATAGCATCACATCATAAAACCTGCAACCAATTTCTTCATCCCTGACCTCCAATATTGTCTACGAATATCATGATACATTTTGGTTAAACCATGATACACTTACCACTTTGAGTAATGGAAATAATGCATTAACTCTTTTTGTATACATGTAGGTGTTAACATGTCAATGAATATAAACGATCTCATTATCACTGATAGTCAAATTGGAAGGTGAATCCCCACCTTCATGATTTTACCTCAAGTCCAGACACTCTAGATCCTCATACTTACTTTCCCTGATCTGATTCATAAGGGTGGACTAAACTTCTAATAATGAAAGGTTCATCTTCCCTTGTCCATCCTGATCCTCTAGGTGCATCTCAACAAACAACACCATCATCCTCCACCCAAAACTAGATTCCTAAATTGCCTGTTTTTTGAGTCTTTTAGCTCAAATAATCTGCAATGTTGTTTCCCTTTACCATCTTGTATACTAGTTCAAAATCAAAGGAGTACATGTACTCAACCCATCTTCACTACTTAAGATTCAAATAACATTGGTAGAAGATATAATTAAGGATTTTATGATCAATATTCATAGTAAACCATTCTCCCAAAAATTAATTTTTCCAACACTTTAAGGAATAAACCACCATAGACAACTTGAGATCATGTGTAGGGTAGTTCCATTCATGAGGCCTCAAATATGGAGACCCATATTCCATAACCCAATCATTATTTATCAACACTGCCACAAGACCAAAACCATGATGCATCACAAAATAAGGTATACTATTTTCCCAACATAGGTAGGATCAAAATTGGTGTAGTAGTCAGCCTCTTCTTTAAATCCTAGATAGAATTATCACATGCCACAGACCATTCAAACTTGATTCCCTTCTTGGTTAAACCTGAAAGCAGTGCTTCCAAACAGGATAAGTCTTTGATGAACTTTCGATAATATCCATCCAAACCCAAAAAACATTAGGCATCAAAAACATTCTTGGGTTTCTCCCAAGATAAAATAGCTTTCACTTTCTTTGGGTATATAGACACACATTCCTTAGAGATGATGTGTCCCAATAAATATACCTTGTTGATCTAAAAACGACACTTGGATATCTTGGAGTGTAGACTATGATCTCTTAGTGTACTTAGTACAATGTCAAGATGTTTATCATGATCTTCATGAGTCTTGGATTACACCGATATGTAATCTATAAATACAACTACAAACTCATCCAGGTACGAGTTAAATATTCTGTTCATTATGGATATAAACACTGGTGGAGAATTAGTCAACCCAAATGACATCAAAATAAACTCATACAACCCATGACTACTCTAAAAATAAGTCTACGGTATATTAGAAGGTCTCACCCTCAGATGATGATACCCGAATCTCAAATCAATCTTGGAGAAAACTGAAGTATCTCTCATATGATCAAAAATATCATATATTTGTGGAAGAGGGTATCTGTTCTTAACTTTAATCATGTTCAACCTCTGTTAATTGATGCAAAACTTCAAAGATCTATCAGCCTTATTGGAAAAATAACTGGAGATCCCCAAGGTTATGTACTTGGATGAATGTACCCTTTGTTCTCCAATTTATTCAATTGAGTTTTAAATTCCTAGAGTTCTATCGGTTCCATTATATAGGGAAGAATAAAAACTAGTTCTTCTCCTGAAATCAACTCTATTGTAAACTAAACATATCTCTTGGGTGGCATCTCTGAGAAGTATTCAGGAAACACATCATGAAACTAATCCTCCATAGGAGGAAATAAAAGTTTCTCTACTCTCCCATCATCAAGCATAAGATAAGACACTTGGTCAGTGAGGTCACCCAACTACTGACTAAATTGTCCTACATGGCCTGCTTAGATATCCCATTCCCCATGGTGAATATAAGTATTCTCCTCTAGGGATGTGACCATTGTCCTATGGTGGTAAAAATAAATATGGGCTTGGTACACCACTAGCCAATCCATTCCTAATATCAGTCAAAACCTGAAATCTCGTGCACAAAAAAGTTCCATAAGAAATCTTACCCGCCAACCTCAAGGGTACACTCCTAACATTTCTGAATATTTTCTTCTCACACCCCTAATAGTGTATAAATCAATATAACCCTACACATATGTTCCACTGCTAGTCCCAACACACTCACAAATAGATCAGATATAAAATAATGTGAGGCACCTATATCAAATAAATAACTTGAAAGTATACAAGCTATAAGAATCATATCTCAAACTATCTAAGGTCCAACCTATCCACCTCAAGATGCAGGTTGAACTACATTAATCTGACCTTCCCCTCTACCCTGAGCTCTGGTCTAAGTTCCTAGTGCTGCACTACCCTATAGATGAGGATGCCCCTATCCCGGAGCACCAGGCCCATTACCCCAACCAGTACAAATGATGGAGCTTAAACTGCCTGCATGGTATGGGGAAACTGACCCCTTACCTACACTTTACATCATCCCCAATCCTCCATCAATTCCCATTTTTCAATGGTTCCTACAGAACCTCTACACATTCCACATCATGCCACACGCTCCTCACTCAATGGGTGGTCAAATACACTAACCTTTCTTTTTTATTGAATTTCCACACTAATAGTGAAACACTTAGTCACCACCTTGAGAGGATGGACCTATTCTCTAACTACTCTAAATAGCACCTCCCTAGTGAAGGATCTCAAAATAATGCTTCATACCATCAAAAGTCACACTACTAGATTATCCAATCGGCACCACATGTCCACCGCCAGAATCCTCCTTTAAGTTCCCTTATGAAATAAGTGCCTAATCCACCACCTTAGAAAACCCATTTAAATGAAATATGTTCACCTAGGAATTGATATCATGTCTAATTAAGTTCTAAAAATTCCTTTTCATAGTTGCCTCATCCTATACCAATGTTAGGAAAAATCATCTTAAGTATGTGAAGTGGCTAGAATAATCCATCACTGACATAGTTTCCAATGCCAACCTCATAAATTATGTAGCCTTATCTTGTCTCAAGGTATCCAGATAGAAGTGTTCCAAAAAAATTTCCGAAAATTATTTCCATAGAATACCATCCACTTACTAAGTCTAAACTGGAATATCCCACTAGTGATTTGTTGGTCCCCGCAACATATAAGCTGCCAACTTGACTCTCTTCTTAGGTGGAGTCTCCAAGTGATCCAGAATTGTCTGGATGGACTCTATACATAACTCCACTACCTAGGTTCCACCCTATCTGGTAAATGTTGTAGGGTTCTACAATTGAAACTCTCTGGTCAGATTGAACATACTCGACATGACCCACCCTGGGTCCTATTCCATCATCTGTACAAAATTAGAAAAGTTCTTACAGAACTTCTCCTCTCCTATATTACCCTAAATCACTAGGGTTTCTTTATCCACATCTGTATTTCCATCCTCTATGATATTATCCTATCACCCACCTAGTACATGTCATTGTGGTGGAAATTCTCTATAATTACAAACACACATCTCAGAACACATAACATAAAACACCCATAGTTTACACAAAATAAGGCTCTCCACTAGCCATAAACAACCCATTCTGAATAGATTATCCCCAATAGATATAGTTTCATCTCTATCGTTACCCTTATCCATCCCTTACATGGGTAAAACCAACTCACACAACCACAAGTCTTTTCATTAAACACCCATTTTACCATTTTCACTTCCATGGCATAAATTTTCTCTTTTAGGCACCTTTATATCTTTATAACTTATTACCACCCAAATTTTAACCCATTTATAACCTTTAATTAGGCACAAGTCTTTAACCATTTTTTTCATTCTTTCCATTTACCCATTTTCATCATATTTATTAGACACTTTTTCTTTCCAATTTTCAAGAAATTGAAATGAATTTTATCCCTCACATACCACATAGCTTCCCTGTGTGCACCTACCATGATGTATGACACCTATATTCCTATGTGCCTAAAATGATGCATGAATGAACAAACTCATAATATTCAATTCATGATAAAAATATCATAAAATAGTCACATCACACAACAAGTGCATCACCCAATGGTGAAATATCATTCAACTATAACAACACACATCGAGAACAAAAATCTCACCCTAGGTACTTGGGTTTTCCCTCATACATGGGTTAGCTACTCCCATGAACAAGATCATTTACAAGACCCAAAACATCCTATTATCCCATATAACATCCCCAAATAGTAAGGAAATAGAAAATAAAACCTCTTTTGATACCACTTTGTAATGTTCCTAACCTGAGTTCCACTAAGCCAGTGCCCCAAGCTGGGTCATTACATGACCTCAGGTGCATCTCTCCGTATACCAGAGGATGCTAACTATTATTGAGGGTCTAATAGATAATTTGGGGAGACTATAACCTCTTTATCAGAGTGATCCATAATAGATAAATCATGAAATAAAGGAAATGGAAATAAACACTAGCAATAAACATGAATTACCAACCAATTCCAAAAACTAGGTACAACCCCACAACCAAATAGTAAATATGCTATGTCATTTAATTAGTTAAAAGTGTAAGGAAAATACAAAATAAAGATAAAAAAATAATACCAAAAAATTTTATTGTATCCAAGTCCAAATCCCTCATCCATGCACATCCCATGCCCAAATCAACCCTCTAGCATAGGGCCCTTTCCCTTGTCCTGACCTGGAACCATGAAATCTGCTCAGGTACCCAATAGAGGCCTGAGTAGGGTGTGATTATAACGTAGTAGGGCACCACAAATGATGTCTAAAAAATATCTAGTCTAAAAAGATAGTGTATTAAAGTACTAAATAAACAACAATATAAAAAAAGGGAAACTCGATGCCATTAGTTAACAAAATTAACTTAAACCACTTTCGTCCTTTATCTCTTAGGTTATGTATTTTCATTAATTTCACACCAGCCTATGATGATGAACTACTATGCATAAAGGGATAAATCAATTTCCTTATATCACTTGGGAAAAATATTTTAAAAAAATACATCACACTTACCTTGGAGCCTCAGTCTAGGTAGTCTTGTCAAATGTAACTGTTAGGGGCATAGAGCCTCAGTACGACCTCCCTAACCCATTCATTAAAGGTGGTGGGGTTTAAAGTCTTAGTCTAACCTAACCCATTGTCATATATAATCAAGTCCAATACCCCAAAAATACCAATAATCAATGTGCACATGCTTATTTAATCATGACACATTTATCAACCATAACCATAACCATTCAATATATTTTTTATTTATAAAAAAAATTCATTTAACACATAGAAATAATTATGCCTTAACTCATTTACATATTCTCATTTACATTAATTATCCTGATTAACTCTTTTATCATTCACATTCCTTATACAATCTACAAAATTACCCATTTCAATCCATTTCTCACTTAACCCATTTACATTATACCAAAAAACCCCTTATGCCAAGTTAAAAACTAAACACAATTACCATTAGTTTCATTCCATACCCTAATCCAATATATCAACACATTGTTTATGGGATATATGACATAATAATTAAATTTTATACTTTACATTTCAATTTCCATGTTCAATAAGTCGCACACCCCATGGGTGGCTCGTATCCTGATCAAATTAACCACAACATATTCTACGGGGATCATGAGGGGTTCAATTAAACATTTAACTAATACATTTATCATTTAAACCAAGGAAAAAAATTGGAAACACCAAGACACAAAATCACAACCAAATACACATAGATAATCAAAAATACTATGGTATATAACTTTTATACCACCTACCTCAATTATGAATATAAATGATCACTTAACCCTATCCTTTGGTTTGGATTCGAACACCACTCAAATCCCAAACCTAAGATCTGTTGTAAAAAAAGAGTTATTTAGGGTTCATAAGGATAATAATAGCTACATAGTCCCTAATATACAAAAATAGAATAAATTGGGGCGTTATAATCACACAGATCTTTGATTCTCAACCAACGGTGCTCCAAACGGCTTAGAAATGAGGGAGATCAACCCTTGTAAAGTTTGGGGAGATTTGGCTTGTCACTAGGGTTTTTGGAGGAATAATGGAGGAGAATACTAAGTTATAGAAATTAATTCCTAAGAGTGAAAAATGGTAAAATCCCAATTTTTAAGGGTCGCGTGGTTTGGTCGTACAATTGGAAAAACTATGCACCACTATATGTCCAAGAGGGGGTCAGGCCGCACGATTACCTGGGAATACCACACAATTTTAAAAAATGTGAGATGAACATGTAAGATGGATTTGTATAATCCCACATGGTTTTTCCTTCCCCATTTCATGTTTTCTTCAAACTGTGTACCCCTCCTCCATGCAATCATGGTTAGGGAACACAGTTACTACTAACCATGTGTCAACTATGCAACATTCATTGGATGGCCCCGTTCTCCATTATTTCATGTCCTAAACCCCTGAAACACTCTCGAGCCTCCTCATAGACTCATAAAAAGTTTCATTAACCATATTAAATGTATTTAAACCATAATTTTAAACAATATTGTACCTTAAATAATTTAGGGATCTTACAATTATGATTATAATAACTCTTTTATAATTGAAACCATGTACAAGGGAGATAACTTCCATTTTTTGAGAGGTGGGATGATAAACCATTTGAATATAGTTAATAATTAATATATAAATATTATAATATTATATTAAAATGATAAATACAAACCTATTTAAAATTCAAATACGAATTAATGGTGAATTATTTTGACCATTACAGTGAGAAATTATATGTTTAATCATGATTTTTTATAGTGTGACCATTACATAATTTTTATATGTTGGTTCAAAAAATGAAGTTGATTTTTTAAAATATAATTTCTAAAATTATAATAAATTAATTATAATTCCCATGAATAAAATTCAATAAAAATAATTTTTAAAGAAAATTCATTTTTGAAGCATAAAATGACTTCATTAAAAATTGAGTGCTCATTTCCAAATCATTAATCGATACATTTGTATTGATTAGTAATAACACACACACACACACATATATATATATATTATAATGTGGTTACTCAAATTCATAACCACCAATTCAATGGCTAGGTCACATTTAAATAATATTATTTTTAGAATATATCTCAATTCGCTTAAATCTTGGTGTTGTGTCTTAAGAAAGCTATTGAGATTATTAATATTTTAACTAAATTTTTAGGGTGTTACATTCTCCCCCCCCCAAATAAATTTTTCCCTCAAAAATTTATCTTAGTAATAAAAGGTTTAATATTTGAAAATACTTTTGTTAGAACCCACATCGTACAAAGGGATAATAAAACTTCCTTTTTAAAGGGGAACTAATAAATGTAAAGGTTTCTTGAAATAACACATAATTGGGTTCCTAGATTAGGATAAAATTGTTTTTAAGTTAAAATTTATTAATGGATGAGAAAAATAGTATCTTAGGACTAATATAGATTGACAGAGAACATGGTCATGATAAAGGTAATGACCAAAAAACTATAAATTTTTTATGGGTGAAAAGGTCATCGATTTATCAAAATTGAAGTTAAAAGTGTAACATTTTAATTTCAATATAATTTTACTAAATTTGATGTATTATATTACTATTAAGATAGAGACTATAAGAAAATACACTTACGTGATATATTTCCATTTCATAAACATAATTTCATCCTTTGGTTGTGCTTCGATTAATTTCTACTTGATCTATTACTCCATGTAATGAATATTCAAGATGAATTTTTCATTCCTAGAGAAATAAAATTGAATTTTAATGGATCATAAGATCCATAAAATAATTATAAGTCATTAATTATTTCTCTAAATATTTAACAAAACCAAAATGGTTAGAAAAAGTTATCTAGTATGGATAAATATAATGTATTAATCTCTAAAACATCAAAAATAACACCCTAAGTTCAAATTATTATTTTCTATAAATAGTTAACCTTAATTATCCTCTAAGATGTGTCTAAAACTTATTGAAACCCAAATATTAGAATTATTTGATATCATATCCTTCCATGTTGAACTTAATAATTATCTTGAAATAATTTTAATCAGTCATAAAGTCTCATACCAAAATGTATGTACATTATTCATATATTCTCTAAAATATACTAATAATTTACAAAAATAAAGTCAAATTAAAATCATATATGATTCTAAAATATAATTCACCCTTTATTCCTTAAATAATCTCTTATATTATCCAAAAATATTTTCATTGGATGTTCAGGTTCATCCTTGCACCGACAGACGGTCATATGTTGATTGATAATATTAAATATGATTTTCTTATTCCATAAATTTTTGTGTAATATATGTATAGAGAGTTAATCAATGCTTAGAATCACATAAAATTTCACTAATGGGTGAATAATAATATTTTTATAGGGATAATTTATACAAACTTCATCATATAATCCCCAACTATAGAGTGGAGGATAAGTAAGCCCTAATTATTATAATTTACTTCAGCTATTATGATTGTATAAGATTTCCCTTTGTACTTTGACTTCATAGGTTATTGTGGAATATTATCTTTATTATAACTTGGATAAGGGAATTGATTTTCATAATTTAAAAAACTCCTTGCATCTATAACACTGAAGTGTGATTGGTGTATTATATTGATCTCTCTCTATTCATTTCATTGACTAGACTTTTAAAATGACTTTGATGTTATTTTTATTGATGGTCAGTCTTCCCAAACTTGAAACAGCTTCTTGTTCCTTTCATGAATTTACCTAAGTGATCCTTCCCACTTTTTTGGAAATCAATATTTTGAAACTTTTTTACCTCCATGTGACATACCACTGAAATTTCCATAAAACTCCATTTTCCTTTTCTTATCACTAGAACTATGATATTTTCCATATTCTATTTCTACTTTGTGTGAAAATATAATGATTTATTCATAGATTCCAAAATACCTTATGGATAATGCATTTATAATTCTTGGTTTTAAACCACTAATGAATTGATCAATTTTTATTTCAGGTTTGATGATTAAACTAGGAGTGTATCTTAAAAGTATTGTAAAATTTTCCACATAGGTACCAATGGATTCATTATCCTTGTACTTAAACTTAAGGAATCCCTTATCCATTTTTGTACATAGAATATGATGGAATTACCTACTGAAAAATATCCTTTTAAACTCATCCCATTACAAGGAATAAATTTCTTTTTCTTGTATTATATTCTTAATAAGATTCCACCATTTATCTTCTTCACCTTACAAATGATAAATGGATAGGATAAGTTTTTCATGGTCTGAGAACTAAAGAATGGAAAATATATTTTCCATCACATTGATCCATTTCTCAGAAACTAGTGGATTAGAATACCCATAGGAGGGTGGATTTTTTCACATAACAGATTAAATTTCATGTTTCTCCCTCCTTAGTGCATTCAAAAGTTCAATATGATCTGTATTAATTTTAATATCTTTAGTGAGTTGAGAGAACATGGTCAAAATATATTTCATACTAGCTATTAATCCATTTGGTTTCTCATGAGGATAGTCATTTCATTGGACATAACATTCTTTTTTCACACAATTAATTTGAGTTCCATCCATTGACTTAAAATAAAAAGTATAACGTGAGAAAAAATAGTCATAGTGAGGAATCATATAATCATGATAAATCATTAATAGGATATATAAATCATGACACATTATTTTCAATATTTGACACCTTAGGTTTAACCTAGTTCATCCTTGGTTATCATCTATTCAAATCCTTCATAATAGTTCATAAGTAAAATGTTGTTTTACTTAAGAATATCCCCCAAGTGTGTTAAACCAGGTAATTAGTAAGTTCACACTCACCATGCACCATAATTATGGTCTGTATATGCTTGAAAAAATCTCTTTAGGATTATTACCACTAGATGCATCTGTGTTAAAATCATGTAAAATTTTAGTATCTAGACAGAGATGTATTGATAAGAAAACTACATAATCTCTTAATTACCAAAACTTTAGGATTTTATCCTATACTTAGACTTATCCCCAAGTTTTTCACCAAAGTTTTCTAATCCCAATATCTAAATATTAACTAAAACCCACTCTGATACCAACTATAGTGACCTATACTTTTCATAGATAAATATTACCACAATTTATATGAGTATTCAATATATAACATTACGATCCATACGAAAACCAAAAAGGATTAGTTTATTTACAGACTAGATACATAATACTATTATTTCATTAAATATATTCAATGTTTCCCACACATAACACTTCTCAGGTATACCCTACTTAAAACCTTTCTTCTTAACCTAGGTAAGGAAAAAACATGAGAAAGGGTAAGCTTAGATGCTCAATAATGGTAAACATAGAAGATATCAACCAATGATCATACACGATCATAAGATAAGAATATGTTTATGAGATCATGATCATAAATTAAAATTTTCATGTCTAATATATCATATATCATAAACATGAGTTATGGCATAAAATTTTATCAAAATAATAGACAATATTTGTAAGAGTGTGGAATCATAAATAATCAATCATGAGCCATGAGAGTATGAAATATACATATGAATATAGAAAAAACATTAGATTATAATATTGTGAATGTGTATAAATAGAAATAGGTTCAGTAATTAAGTTAATAATATGAAACCATGCCCTTTTATATATTTATGGACATGAAACTAGGTCTATGCATAATCTTATGGACATGAAAACCAAGTCCAAGCATAATCATATGGACATTAAAACTAGGCCCACACATAAAATTAAGAACATGATATCATATTCACACATAACATATTTATATCTTGAGTTATCCATATTTAACCAATGAATTGGAGGTATACAATGGACCCACCCATCACATAATCATAATCCATTCATATATAAACCACAATATCATTAAAAAATTGACATTTCATCATAACCTAACCCAAGGAAAAGAAAATGGGTCTCGTAAACAAATCATCATATTAAAAATAAACCATCCATATAAATAATAAATATGGTTTCATATAATCATATCCTTAGTGAAACATAAGTAACATCAAAGGATGTCATAATAGATGAAAATGATTTTAAAATATTACTTGGAATATTTCTTAAGTAAAATACCCTTTTAATTTTTTAAAAAAAATTATTTAAAATCTAAATATTTCCCAAATATTAAAGAAAACATTTTATTCTAAAATAACCATTGAAAATTTTAAATTAATATTCAATGCATTTATTTTTCATGATGTTAGTAAATTCTATTCATTTTTTGTGTGTAAAAACAAAGATTCCTTCCACTTTTTTAGTAAAAAATCAAAAGTAACTCATTTGGAAAATGACAAGAAAATTATATTTAAACCATTTTCTAAAAATTAAAAAATGGGTAAAAATTAATTTAAATAATCATAGGATAATATTAAAAATATAAATATTTCTATAAAATATCGACATGGAAGAAAAATTATTTTCGACCGAAGAGAAAAATAAAGTCAGTTTTCTTTAAAAATGTTATTCTGATATATTGAGTTTGTAAAGAAATAAAATGAAAGTAAAAAATGTAATATAAATAAATAAACATATTATAATAAAAATCATGATATTATTTATAGGTATATCATGAAATTTCATCATCTATTACTTAATTATAAACAATTCTTATAAACAGTGAGATTGTAACATAAATACCTTACCACTTTGGAAACTTTTAAATAAAAACTTTATGAAAGATATAACCTTGAATGGATATGGGAATACACATTATTTTTATGATAATAATAATAAAATAAATTCATGTGTAGTATATATACTTCATAAAAGAAACAATTTGTGAATATGGCATGTGTCTCACAGAAATAAAAGTGAGATGAAAATCTCTTACCTCAAGTTAGAATTTCTTAGAATGTGATATAACCTAGTGTATAATATATTAAATTTATTATAATTATATAAAATAATAATTTAAATATTTAAAATATCATATATTTCTAACTTATTACATTTAAACACTCATTTATTAATAATTCCTTGTTAAAATTATCGTTTTCGGCTGTTGTTTAGTTTTTCATGAGAATTTTGGTTCTATAGTTTTGGTCTTTATAATTTGATCATGGTGACATAGTCTAAATAATTTTAATAATGATATAAATATTATATATAATCATTATATATATATTTGGAGTCATCCATGAAAGGTGGATATAGAAAAATGAATTACATTGTTCATGGAGATGGTAGGTCTTATGTACGCATGAACGTTGTTTTCACATTTCAACTGATGTAGAAAAATAAAGGTAAATAATAATTAACCTTTAAAGAATGATTATTATATTATATATATTATATATATCATATATATTCATTAAATTTATCCTTATTACCATTCATCTAAATAGGAAATGAAAAATGAATCATAATGTTTCGTCGAGGTGGTAGTCCACACGTACGCACGAGTGATGTTAACATTTTTGAATGGACTAAGAAGTAAGAAGGTAGATATGATATTATAATTCAAATAGAATAATTATTTCATAAATAAAATATATAAAATATAAATCCATCATAATAACCATCCAAGTGAATTGGTTATGAAAAACGAATTACACCGCTACGTGGAGCCGGTAAGTTATACATACGCATGAGCGATGTTTTCACTTTTTGTAGGATAAAAAGAATGTGGATAATGGTTGTTACATCATCATAATAACAATTTATTATATTTAAGATAATTAATTCATTATTTTATAATGGATACCATTTATTTATATGAGTTATAAGAAGAAATAAAATTGAAAATGCTCAGTTAAGAGTTATACCACTTCGTTGAGAAACCTCTTTTGGATTACACATTAAGAATTAGAGGGATGGTATTTTGGAAAGACTAAAATATATAGGATATGTTGATGGAATATAGTAAGATATTATTTTAGTTTTGGATCATATATAAGGATCAAAATGTGTGATTAATAGTGGATAAGAGGTTCCCTTTTATAAGTGAGAGGAGGGGCACTCTAGGAATTACATAAAGTATTAAATTAATATAAATTAATTTTTAAAATAAAGTGATTAAAAATTGAAATATTTAAAATATAGGATGAGGATAAGTCTAAAAAATTTAATCCAATAAAATTTATAGAATTTTATGTGATGTTTTAACTCTTATCTTTTAGTTTTAACCCCCCCCCCCCCCCATTAATCTTTTTGACAATTACCAAAAAAATCAATGTTTTCTATTATTTAAGGGTCAAGAATGATACCATAAAATGAAAAGTGAATGATAAATATACCATGGTCTATATTTTTAACCATATATCATTAAATCGGGATAATATAGGTTTTTATGAATTTTAAATCATTTAATAAAATATTTTTTATTATAAAATATCATTAATTTCATTTTTTGAAATACATGAAATATTATAATATAATATGTATATAACTCATGAAAAATGGTTCCAAAATATAATGGATTTTAATATAATGAGTATATAGTCTTAATATAATCATAAAATAAAATTTTAATAGGTTTATATGTCATTTTAAATCTTATATTTTGGTTTAACCCCTTGGTTAACTAATTTTAACCTTAGTCGTGGTAATGACTTTTTCAATATTAATGGTTTATAATTTTACCTATAAGTTGAAAATTGGTTTATAAATGGTAATGGGATGATATTTTAGACCATTTATCACTCTAATTTTCCTATTGAAATATTTTTATGATTTAAAATAATTTAATAACATATATTTAATATACAATACTATTAATGTCATTTTAAGAACTATTCTCATAATTTGAATTTTAAAACAACAATACGAAAATGGAATTAAAATATAAATATTTAACACATCCCTAATAGGTTATATTTATCTAAATAATTATTTTAATGTGATAATTCATCCAAATTGTATTACATTTAATATTTTTAAAATCATTTATGTTGTTTTTCTATTAATTAAATAAATATTGTGTCGGTGTTGTGTGAGAATTTAAGGTGATTATTCCATCACTAAAATTTAAAAATAAATTAACATGATAAAAATAAATTAATTCATATTTCAAATAAAATTTTAAAACTAAAATTATCATCTTTTTATCCTTATGATAAAAATTTAGAGTTATAAAAGTCAAGTGAGTGACATTTTGTATTTATCCTTTTCTTAAATTAATGTAAGGTTCATAATCAAAGAAAAATAGAACTAATTTTATATATTTTTGAAAAATGGATGAGTATGTCCAAACTAAAATCATTCAATATGATAAAGGAAATTTTTAAATATATTTTAAAGCCTTATCCCAAAGTATTAACCCTATTTTACCTCTTTAACCTTACTGATGTGACAAAAATTTATCAAGGTTTCCATTCATAATGACCAAAAATAAAAGGGACATATTTAAAAAAATATCCTCTTGATTACAAATATGGAATTAATTTTTCAATATTTAATTCCAAAAAAATGGTATAATTTAAGTTAAAATTAAACCTAAAAAATGAAATCAAAAGCAGTATTCCAAAAAAAATCTGAAGTATAAAATGTTTGCATACCAATATCCAACATAAAATTAATTCCAATGAAATTAATTGGATTATTAATAATATACATGAATTATTTATTCTTTTAAAACCATATTAAAAAATGGAAATTTTTTAATTATTTAAATGAAAATATAGTTTTCAAAAAAAATCAATATTTTCACTATTCATTAAAAAATCGATCTTTTTAGAAAATTATCCAAAAAATCACTCTAAGATAATTTGTACATATTGATTCCAAAAAAATAATTTTATTTTTATAAAATTTAATTTCTAAAATTGGTGGAAATTAATTATAACTTCCATCCACAAAATTCAATAAAAATAATTTTTGAAGAAAATATATTTTTGAAGCATAAAATAACTTCACTAAAAATTGAGTGTTCATTTACAAAGAATTAATTAATAAATTTTTATTGAGTAGGAATACTATATATATATATCATAATTAATTTACTCATATCCATACCCATCAAGTCAATGGATAGGTCACATTTAAATAATAATATTTTTATAATATATCTCAATTTGCTTAAAGATCGGTGGCGTGTGCTAAGAAGAATATCAAGCTTATTATTATTTTTACTAAATTATTGAAGTGTTGAAACTAATCACCGAGATGGTTCTCAACTGCACCTGTTGATTTCTAGAACCCCAAACCCCCAAAAAATAAGACATCATGAGGCTTATGGAGATCCCCACCATAAGGCTCCACCACTGACAACTGATTCCAACTAGTGGTGATCCCTACTATAGGAATATCCTACCAAGATCACACACCAATATATCCCAATTGGGGACCTAAACCAAATACACATAAATATTTCCAACCTAAAAAATCAACCAAACACATCAAAACACATATCATGGGTCCAATCCCTTAACCTTCCAAAACCACATATGGAAACTCAATCCTCACATCAACCATCCACAAGCTTACTGCACATGGCTATATCAAAACATAATCTCACAATACTACCATAAAAATATCCAACTAAACATCCATACAAGGATTCTCTATAATAATCACCCTCAAACATCCATGGAATACCTTCCAAATGCATGAACCAACCATCGGTCCTCTCTAAGTCAACCACTGAAGATCTAAAATACTAGCCTGCATAGGTATCGGTTGCTCTATACACATCAAATAAATACAATAACACACACACACACTAACCTCACTTAGTTATTTATAAAAAAAACTTGACACATAGGCCAAGTATACTAGTCAAGCTTTTGATTCACCCTAGCCAACAGAAAAAATCTCTACAACCGGTTTTCATGGATATTGGTTTCTTATTTTCAAAAATATATTTCCCAAACATTGGCACACACAAAAGTCCCCATGAGTTTTCAAAACTCTCCTTGGAATCCAGGGGTTTTCTATCAAAACAAAAATCACCAAATTCCCCAACCTAGCAGGACCCTTTCCCAAAAACTAATCTTGTTTATATAATTCCATTTGAAAATAATTTCCAAACCCACTCTAAAGTCCAATTCCAAAACCCATTTTACTTATGTTTTCACTAAATGAAAAAATACAAACCCATTTCAAAATCACCATCTCCATGATCCATTTTCAAAAAAAACAACCCATAAAACCATTTACGCACACATCACATCACTGCATGATTTTTCTTTTCAAAATTGGATTTTCTCAAAAATAAATATTTTTATAACCCCATTTCCCTATGGTGGCTAGACATACACAAGCACAATCAAAAAATAGGCCTCTTGTTTCTATATTAATTTCATGAAACCTTATAATATAAGTGAGATAAACATAAATTATATTATAAGTTTCTTCCAACAAGGAAATCATGTCAAAAAACAACACCCATAAGAATGTGTACCATTCCCCTAACATGACACTACCATGATGCATGTACAACTCAATGGATAAAAACTAAGCCCTATGACTCTTCATGTTTCCCATATATCCCACATCTGAATTATCAGTCCAACTAATTGATTCACTCATCCTAGAGTGTTAAACCCCAAAATTGAACATCCCCTAGAAACTTGAGTTTAAATTGATTTCGTGTTGGATAAGAATGTGCTAAATCCACCAATCAGGTCCTAATATAATATCTTCACTTCAAACTATTATATTTATCCCAACCATCTCTCATTAAATTTGTAATGCCCTGGATTAGGATTCCCAAACTGGGCCTTAGGGGGGTGTTCCAGATTTTCTCAGGCACACCTCCCCATATGACAAATGTTTTTGACTAGTGGTGAGGGCCTAACATAATCATGGGGAGAATCTACCCTCTGAAACATGTCTTGGGAATCATGATCAATTCTACCAAAAATTTATTATGAATTTTTTGTATAGTGGGTGTCCCACAAACCTATAGATAAAATTAGGATCCCCATGGCCCCCCATATTCCAAAATATAAAAGCAGGAACTATTTATATGATTTTTCATTACAAAACAGGGTAGAAATAATAGATAATAAATAGAAGACATCGTATACAATAAAAAGTAACATTGGGCAATACATATTGATGATAATGTAAAAAAAATACATTTCCTCTGGTCCAACTCACATATATCCCATTATTCCCATAGCCCCCAAAACCCACTAACCTATACCATGAGACCAGCTCCATGGGGTACCTATGTCGTGGAAGAAAACATAAATTTCTATCCATGTACACTGGAACCCACATTGTGTACATGGATAGGGAGTGAGTCCAACGACCTAATAATAATCCCTAGTGCCTTATCCAAACTGGGTGTTGTTATGATCAAGTGGATGTGAATAAAATACATATATAGAGTGTGGTCATGTCTGAGTAAAACACCCACCCAGAAACATAACGCACATGAACACACAAGCATACCTACTCCGAAACCATGTCAGGATCCACCACGTACAACAACCCAAACAATATCTGCTTCAGCTTCAGGCTAGAATCAGTTTTATACCATGACTCATACACTAATTTCCTTGGAATCATATCAGAAGGAGCTTCTACTAGGAACTAGATAGAACATGTATCCCATTTATCATTCCTTTCACTCAGGTCATAGACTCATCAAATACTCTAACCCATCCTTGCATACTCAAGGAGGTTAATCAAGTCACCCCAACCCATCCTCGTAGAATTTAGGGAGGTCATAATCCATCACACCATCCCATACCCATAGGTTCTATATAAGACACCATCTATCACACTGGATCATCCCCATAGGTTCTAAGGAGGACATAGTCAAGCACACTAGCCCATCCTTATAGGTTCTAGGGAGGCCATCATATGCCACACTGGCCCATCCCTACATGTTCTAGGGAGGCCACCATTGAGTACTCCAACCCATCCCTTCATACCCAGGGAGGTCCTTCTAGTCATGCAATTATTGAACATGGGAAAATATTAAATAGAGAATTTATCCCATCTCAAAACTCACCAACTCATCATTGGGGCACCAGTCCCCTTAAGCCTAGTCTCAGGCATAAGTTTCAGCCTAATTCCCTTAGACTCGTACCAACCCTCTGGGTGTCCATCACTTCCATCAGGATCAACCCACCACTTAGATACCATGTGGAAATGTTGTTATTCAAAACACACAAGAAATGAAACATGCAGGAAATAATACTAATTTTGGGACAAAAACATAAATAATAAAAAGATTAAGAGACACAAAAAGTTCAAGGCCCCCTACCTTAAACCTAAGTCATTCACTTTAATTATTTTTCTCATCCATCAATTTATAGGATCATACAGGCACTACCTCTACTCCTGAGGCCCTATATCACATCAAGTGTATTATAATAATTAATTATAATGACTTTTAATTAATTAAAAAATTAAAACAAAATAGACCTAAGGCCTAACAACTCACTCATCAGTCCATCAACCCATCTGGGATCAGTGCCAATCTCAACAAGTCTCTGAGCACCTACATAATCAATAAATTCTATCAAATTAATTAATTAATTAATTGAAACTAAAAACCTAAATTATCATAATAGACTCCAAACTCATGGGGTAGTCCAATGATGCTAGAGTCATGAGAAATCGGGTGTGTTTTACTCCCAATGTACCCCTGAGACTAAACCAAGAAAAATCCATAATTTATAAAATTGTATCGATGGTGAATTTTATCCAAAATCATCCAAATACATAATTAAATATGTGTAGTGACATTCCTTTAAAAAAACAATGAACAATGGATTAATTTTGGAGCCTTGGGATTCCCTCTACAAGCCACACACAAAAGTACCATCAATCACAATTATTCCTCCATGCTCTATAGAAATCATCCCTCTAAAACCCTAGACAACTAAATGAAAATTAGTGAAGAATAGAGAGGAGAAGAAAGGGGAAGAGGTTAGTCTATCTTACCTTGAATTGGAGAAACAACGCCCCCCCCCCCCAATCCACTAGATTGAAGTGGAATCAAGGGAAATGGAGGAAGATCCAAGAGGGAATCAACCCCTTATATTCATATGTATGGAGGAGAATATTCTTGATCCAAGAGGGAATCAACCCCTTATATTCATATGTATGGAGGAGAATATTCTTGATGGGGTTCCAAATAGGAACACCCAAAAAAGACCCAAAGTCCCCTCATTAAAATGAGGTTTCCCATACCCCATCGGCCAGCCATTGTCCAGCTTCTAAATTTTAGCAACCCGACCACTTCTCTGACACCCCTTTAAACACCCAAAACCTCCTTCGAATCTCAAAATACATCTATAAACACACCCTTGAGATGTCCAAAAGTTTAGATTTTCATTAACAATCTCAAATCTCAAAATGAATCCATCACCAAATGGAAAAAATTAAATTTTCCTCAAAATTTTCCCAACTGGTAATGACGCGGGTATTACACCATCAGCCCAAGTGGGTCCTCGATGGCTCGGGTCATGTCATAGTGGTATCAGATCCAAATATATCCTAGGGATGTTTTTTAAAGATAAAATTAATATGAGGAATGGTTTGGGAACATTAGGGAAATGATATTAATGGGGTGTTGAGTTTGGTTATCAGATTGGGGAGACAAGCATAGGTATGTCGGTCGATGTTCAATTTCACTGGGAATTAGATAACATGTTATCCAACCCATATCTTTGAAGAATCATTATAGGGTACAAGTAAGTTTGTACATGAATCAAATAGTGTTTAGTTATGATATTTCATGTCATTAACATATTATCTCATACAGATATGCTCTAAACCTTGTTGGTTCTTCCTATTGACTATAGATAATTAACTATTGATATCCAACTTGTAAGCAAAGGTAGGGTCATCATGAGATCATTCCTATAGTTGGGCCTCTAACCTCCAGTTATTGAGTGATGGGGTGTTATTTTCTAAAACTCGGTTGAGAGATTCACTTTCCCAGTTATCCAAGGTAGTATCTCTCACCCTCTTATGCTTAGTGTATGTCTTTCTTGTAGATAGGATCATAGTTTCCACTAGGTTTGATGAGACTACCTATAGACCATATGTTTTTCATTTATTCAATGGTAGATACCACAAGAGTTTTTGTTGTGAGCCCAATCCTTGGGTGATATAGATTTGTCCAGAATCTGATACTCACATTTCCATCGTGTTTAGGATTTTACTAAATAGATATTGACTATTTAATCTATCTCTCTATAAGATAAGGTTATCCATTAGTGGATATAATATTATCAAATCCATGATGGATCTGCTCTACTAAGGAGGAAGTTTAAGGTTTATCCTAGGATAGAGTTTTATCAAAGGATTTTAAACCCTATTCAGGGAAACGTGACCATTAAAGAGTGTTAATTGGATACTATGGAACTCATGAAGTGTTCCCCAAACCTTTTTCAATGTGGAATCGTTTGATCTTAGTAGTTTGGGCAAAGACTCCAGAGGAGGAGTTAACAAGTTATGGTTATTCTTTCACGAACACCACATTAGGCTAGTTCCTATTAGATATTCAGTTCTTAAAGTAAGATTTTTGGGATTATTCATATAACACCCTAATATTTTAAAATAATAAAATTATGTTTTATAGCGTTTTCAACATGCAACACCAAGCTTAAATAGCCCGTGAAATATATGATCATTATAACATAGACATTAAATTGGAGTCCATGAATATTATTAACTAATTTATTAAATATATATAAATTTCCTAATATATATAAATTATTGATAAATTCTTAGTAAATATCCAATCAATTTTTACTAAATTAATTTTATTCTTCAAAAATATGTTTTCTTCAAAAATGATTTTTATTGCTTTTTGTGATAAAATGTTATAATTAATTTTTTGTAGACTTTATAAAATGTATTTGATAACATTAATTTAATTTTTTAAATCATTATATAAAAATTAACTTAGGGTGAAATTTTGGGATTTTTTTGGAAAATATTTATTTTTCAATGAATAGTGAAAAATACTGATTTTTGTAAAACAATTATTTATTTTAAATAAATTAAATAATTTAAAAGTTTAATTATGTTTTGAATATTATTTAAATTAACATGATTATTATTTAGTTATATTAAATCCATTTAATTACATTTGAATCATCTTTTTATTGGATTTTAGTATAAGTTAATTTTTGGGTTTTAAAACAGGGATTTTCTGAAAACTGTTTTAAAGTGCATAATGTTTCTACTTTTTAATTAATTAGAAAAACACATAATAATTAATGGTTTAAAATGAATTTATATATTATATATTAATAAATAATAATTTAAATTCATATAATTATTATTACTATTCATTCATTTGATATAAAATCATCTTTTTCTTAAAAAATACACTTCTTGAAAACCCATTTTTTTCATCGCGTCTACGGGTTTAATTTTAAATTAAAATTTTCCACTTATGTGAATTAAATTTGGAAAAATTTATTTAATATTTTTAATCATAATAATTTATATTATATAATATAGTCAACTTAATTTTTTACCATAATGAATAGTGAAAATAGTAAAAATTAATTATCATGGTTAAGGTAAAAATGGATTTACCAAAGGGTTAAACAAAAAATATAAGGGTAAAAATGACCTAAAAATTATATAAAATATATTATATGACTATATTTAGACCTTATAATGTATAAATATTTAAAAAAATTAATTTATTATCCTTTTAGAATGATAAAAATGTGAGTGCACCTTTTTCTTTTCAAAAATTACAAGTGTGTCACTCACCTTACTTATAAAAGGTCACCCCCTATACTCTCTTATTAACAGCTTAAAATCCCTTTGTCTCGGCCAATACCTACCAAAAAATATTACTTAATTCCCTTCCTATATCTTATATCCCTTATTTTGATCATAAATCCATCCTAAGAAGGATTTTGGTGCTAACCTAAGGAGGTTGTCCAAAAAAGTGATATTGTGCTTAACCGACCATTTTTATTTTATTTCTTCTTCCACATCATTAGAATCTTATTAAATTAGTCTGATATAATAAAACCAGTATATATCATATATTTATATTTTATTATGTTAATTTAATAACCTAAATCCACCTCATATTCCATCAATTGGGATACAAAATCGTTATTTGTGTGTACGGTGGAATACCACCTCATGAACCGATGTCATTTGTTTTCCATCATCACTTGTCACAGCTTGTAATAATGATGGATTTAAAGTATTTATATTTTATATTTAACATATTTATACTTATTTAGTTATTATATCACATATACCTTATTAATTTCCATTCCATGTGGGATACGATAATGTCGCTCATGAGTATGGCAGACCACCACCTCACGAAATGATGCGATTTTGTTTCACTAATGCTTTACATGGAAGGTAATAAGGATAAAATTAATGAATATATATGATATAAATGAAATATTTATGATATTAATTACATATTTATCATTATTAAAATATAATATATCATTTTTCTCACATTGAAAAATGATAACATCATTCATGCGTACGTATATGATAACGTCATTCATGCATACGTGTGGACTACAGCCTCTACAAAGTGATGTGACTCTTTTTTCATTAACAAATCGCATGGATGATATATATATAAGTATATTTAAATAAATAATATGTTATTTATTATATTATGATAATTTTATAAATATAAAATAATACATACCTTCTTTCCATAATGATCATTTAAAAATGGAAAAGTTACTCATGCGTACATACCAGCTACCATCTCTATGATCGTAACATAGTTATTTTTTCATAACTATAATTCATGATTGGTTTTAAAATATTATAATTATATCATGATTTTTATTCTATAGATTTTGAAATAATGACCTCTTTGACCACGGTCAACACACTAAAGCTGTTTTGAAACAATGAATCGAGCGTCCTCAAAACACCAGATGTGGACTTAACTGATTAAATATTTAAATATTTAATTAAAAATAAATAAAATAAATGATTTAATTATAAGGTATTAAACCTTTAATAGGTTATTAATAAATAAAATAATTTATATAATCCTTTTGTATGGGAGGTTCTAACATGTATGAAGGAAGTCGAACCTGAGGTAAGGGTTTGTCATCTCACTTTTACTTCTGTGAGACATTTCATATTCACCACTTATTTTTATTTTGTGGTGTATATACTTCCCATTAATTTATATTATTACTATTTTTATGAAAATTATTGGGATTTAAACATCCATTGAGGTTCTCTCTTTCATGATGTTTTGATCCAGAGATTATCAATGCAGTAAGGGACTTAGACTCAATTTCCTTTCATTGAGGAATATTGTAATTTTATGTTCCTATTTTATTTATATGGTGTATATATTTCCTATTTTATATGTAATATCATTAATCCTTAACAATTAATTGAATTTAAAATTTTAATTTGAATTATTTCATCCAATGGATTGGACTTGAAAGTTACCAAGTAGTAAATAATTTCATAAATCAATTTCTTTTCATTGGGTTATATTACTTCTTAGTTGTCTTTTATATTCTAAGATCATTTGTTTAATTGTTTTTAATATACTATGTTTCATTTTTACTTTATTTATGTGTATTTAAATTTTATACACATAATTTATTTGTTTATTAATTCTCACTTCATCATTATGATCATTGTAAGGGTTGTTTGTCTCAAATTGTCTTCTTTGGGACATATATTATATTATACACTTATATTATTTTATAAGGTGTATATACTTCCCCTTTTAAATTTTATATAATTAAACTCCTTATGTTCATGATATTTAAATTCTCATTTTAATTTATTCTTTCATGGGTCTTATTATTGAAGAGAACCAAAGTAGCAAAGGCTTTATGTTACATTCTCCTTCCTTTTAAGATTGTTTATGTTCATGGTTCCTTTCGAATAAATCATGTGATATTATTTTATTGAACCAAATATATTTAATCTACACTGGTTATGAATTTGGTTAACATTTTTTATTCCATTTCCTCTCTTATTAATTAAATAAACATTAATAAATTCATTTTTATGTGATACTGATCTTGTATTTTCTTTTAGATCGGTTATCTTTCTCTTCCATATCCATGTTTTCTAAAATGTTTTCAAAAGTTTTATTTTATAAAAATAAATTATTTATTAAATATATATTACATGGTATTTGACCTTCTTTTAAATTTTTTAGAAATAAAATTCTTAACATTTTCCAAAACGGGTCACTTTTTACTCCCTTTTACAAAATCTTATGAAAATAATGTTTATTTTTAACATTTACAATAGATCTTCCCACCATCATGGAAATTATTTTATTTAAATATTCCTCTATAATTTTTCAAGTTTATTTTAAAATAAAATTATTTTCACAATGTTTTGTGAATTCTTAGATTTTAAAAGTTATTTTTCAAAATGAAAAAATTATTTTCCTCGTGAATGTTCTTAATGACCTTTTAATAGTATTTTCATTCATAAATGACAAAAAACTTTAATGTTAATTAAACTCCACTATGGATATGTGGTATTGATACCATCCTTATTATTTATTTTGATGTATTATGAGGTTTAAATGGAACACGTTTCTTTTCCATGGGTTAATCATGTTTCAAATAGATTATTATGTAACCCATTTATTTTCTATGGGAAAATCAAGTTATTAAAGGAATGATGATTTTTTTATGAGTTTTAGGATGAAATGAAAGATTTATATACTTTATTAATGATATGGTTCTTGTAAATTTTTTATGATGATGGGTGGTTCCATTATAAACCAAGGACGTGTGGTTACGTTATTAACCAAGGATGGGTGGTTCTAGGATAAACCAAGGATGATTGGTTCCATGATAAACTAAAGATGGGTGGGTCTATGATATCCCTACATTGAATTGGGTACTCTAGATATTTAATTTGACCATACCATTTGTTCTATTTGTAAGAGTGATATGAAGATAATGTTTCGACATACCAATATTTTTTCTTTATGCTTGTTATGGGTTTTAAAAGTTTCCTTTGATCAAGATTGACATCATATGGCTCATGATTATTAAATTTCATGAATCCTTCCTTTGTTAAATATTTATTAATTTATATGTATTTATTGATCAATGTTTTATAGGTATTAGTTCTATTATGTTATGCTCATCCACTTTGATTATGTCATCATACCTTTATGTGTGTCTTATTGTCACTGATGACATTTAACTATTAATACTTATGTTTACCCTTACTGAGAATGTGAGATAACCCTTCTAATTTTTCCTTCTCCCTAGGTTATCAAGAATGATTTTGAATGAATTATATATATATATATATATATATATATTTATATGGATTATTATAATGACTTAATTTTAAATAAGAAAATTTGGGTTAAGTGGGAGAAATTTTATTTTAAAGACATGGGTATTGTTTATGTAAGTGTTTGTCCTAATTATCTAAAACTATAATCCAAAAAGGTTCTTGGGTATATAATTTATCCAATATTTATTTTTTATGTTGTAAGTTTTGGATAGAGAAAATCGGTTCACTTTCATCGGTATCAAATCCATAAATGTAAAGTTTATGTTTTTAGCACCGGATCTAGGAGTACGGGTTGGAGGTTGTTATAGTTGGAATCAAAGTAGTGCTCATATAAATTTGGATATTATGATGTTTTCATATGAGTTTAACTTAATATTTATGGATACTAACATAGTTCTATAATATTAAGTTTTATCGTGATTTCAAAGTCCTAGACACCCTTTTTGATGTTTTATGTTATGAGATCTTAAAGTGATTAATGACACTTTAGGAGAAGTTTTATTGGGTGAAGTGTATGTAAATATTTGGTTTAATGTGAAGTATTACTTTAAATTTTTGTGGACATAAGTTTTAAGGTATTTATAACCTTTTGTGTTTATATTATCTTGGATATTTAGGTAATTTTTTGAACACATGTTTTATTATATAGATGACCATGCGATTGAAAAGTGATTTAGTGACTAAGTGATTAATGTTATTTCAAAAGATGGTCACTATATTTTTGATCTTATAAGATGAAAGGTATGATATAATATTTGATCTTAAAACAATATTTAATATTGAAGTTATTAAGGTTATTTAGAATACAAGTTTATTTATATATGAAATTATTTAGTTTTAACTTTTTGTATTATTATTAAATTTTGTATATTAATGTATTATTTTATCATATGAAGGTTTATCCATTTTGGGAATTATCTTACCATTTTATTACCATTTTGGTGTTGGTAATGTCTAAACATAGGTGTAATTGATTTATTATCCCTTTTATGGTTATGTGGTCCTTTAAAATTTGGTTTTACTATTTCAACCATAAAAAAAATCATCGTGAATACTCATCATTTAGAGAAAAAGATGAGATTATGGTGGAAAATGATAAAAGGATAAAATTATACTCATCAAGTAAGTATATTTATTTATTTTTCATATCCTAGATGGTAAGTAATTCCTCAACCCTAGTAAAAGGATATTGAAATAAAAAATTTCCCTATTACCATCATTTCTGATGAAATCATTGATTTTTTCACACCTCTTTGGTTTATGGTTTCGTAGTTGCTGACTTTCTCATGATCATTCACTTTCTTGTGATCAGTGATCTATATTATGCTCCATCATTATTTATACTTCACACTTTTATTTCATGTCCAAATATTCACTTCCCTCCTATTTTTTCCTATTTGAAAACCTAGTATGTGTTATTCCAGATGACCTTCATACTAACTTTTCTCTCTAGTCAAGAGAATGTTTTATTAAACCTTTTTACAATATGGCTTTCCAATAAAGATATTTTCAAATTTATGAAATTTTATTACCGAGTCAATGTTCAAATTCTGAGGATGAAATTTATTAAAGTGTGGAAGGATGTAACAACTTGATATTTTAAAATAAGAATATTATATTCGATAGCGTATTCAATACATAAAACCGAGTTTAAACGACCCATGAAATATATGACCGTTATAACCTAACTGTTAAATTGGTGTGTATGAATAGTATTAAATAATTTATGAAATATATAAAAATCTCCTAATCAATATAAATTATTGATAAATTATTAGTAAATATCCAATCAATTTTTAGTAAAGTAATTTTATTTTTGAAAAATATGTTTTCTTCAAAAATGTTTTTTATTTATTTTTATGAGAAGATATTATAATTAATTTTTGGAAACTTTAGAAAATTTATTGATAAAATTAATTTAATTTTTTTAATTATAATTTAAAAACTAAATTAAGGTGAAATTTTTTGATTTTTTGGAAAATGTTGATTTTTCAATGAATGGTCAAAAATACTGATTTTTGTAAAAAGATCATTTATTTTAAATAAATTAAGTAATTTAAAAATCTAATTATTTTTTTAATATGATATATAGTAACATAATTATTATTTATTTATATTTAATCTTATTAATTAAATTTTAATCATATTTATATTGGATTTTAGTATAAGTTTATTTTTGGGTTTAAAAACGAGATTTTTATGAAAATTGTTTTAAAGTGCATAATGTTTATCCTTTTTAATTAATTAAAATAGAACATAATGAGGAATTATTTAAATCAAATTTATATATTATATATCAATAAATATTAATCAAAATTCATATAATGGTTACTACTAGTCATAGAGTTAATATAAAATCATCTTTTTCTTGAAAAATACACTTCTTGAAAACCCATTTTTTCATCGCAAATATGAGTTTAATTTTAAGTTAAATTTTTCTAATTAAGTGAATTTAATTTGGTAACTTGGATTCCATATTTGGAATTAGAATAATTTATATAATATAATAATTTCAACTTAATTTTTGACCATAATGAATACTGAAAATAGTAAAAATTAATTACCATGGTTAAGGTAAAAGTAGGTTTATCGGGGGTTAAATTAAAAATATAAGGGTCAAAATAACCTCAAAACTTTTCTAAAATATATTTTTTGACATATTTTAACCTTATTATATATAATTATCAATAATTTCATGTTTTGGATCCTTTTGTCATGTGAAAAACGTGCATACACCTTTTTCTTTTTAAAAATTTCAAGTGTGTCACTCACCTCACTTATAAAAGTCCAAACACTCTCCTCTCATCCTCACACCTTAAAATATATTTTTATTATCCAAGACCTACCCATATGTCTTCCTTAATTTCCTCCCCACATCTTATATCCTTTTTTATCATAAAGTCTTCCTAATAAGTGTTTTGGTGATAACTTAAGGAGGTTTTCCAAAGAAGAGGTATTGTACTTAACTGAGCATTTTTATTTAATCTATTCTTCCACCTAATTCAAATATTATTCAATTATTCTGATATAATAACACCAGTATATCACATATATTTAGATATTATTATTTTAATTTTATAACCTAAATCCATCTCATATTCCATCAAATGGGATACGAAATCATTATTCGTGTGTAAGGTGAACTACCGCCTCATGAACCGATGTCATTCATTTTCCATCATCGCCTCTCATATATTGTTATAATTATGGATTTAAATTACTTATATGATATTTCTAACATATTTATACTTATTTATTAATGATATCACATATAAATTCTTACTTTTCATTACATGGAGGATATGATAATGTCGCTTGTGTGTATGGCGGGGCACCGCCTCGCGAAGCGATGTGATTCAATTTTCAATAAGCCTTTACATAGAAGGTGTTAAGGATGAATTTAATGAATATATGTGATATAAATTAAATAATTATGATATTAATAACATTTTATCATTATTAAAAGATAATATATCATTTTTTTCTTACATTGAAAAATGATAACGTTGTTTGTGCGTATGTGTGGACTTCCGCCTCCATGAAGTGATGTGATTATTTTTTCATCACTAAATCACATGGATGATATATATATATATATATATATATATATATATATATAAATTTAAACATATAATATTGTATTTATGATATTATTATAAATCTGGAAAGATAAATTAATACATAGCTTCTTTCCATAATGATCATTGAAAAATGGAAACGTTACTCATGCGTGCGTGCGGTCTACCGTATTCATGATCATAACGTAGTTTATTTTTCATAACTATATTTCATGGTTAGTCTTAAAAAAAATTATAAATTATGTATAAATATGATAATTATTTCTTGATTATTATTCTGTAGATATTTAAATAATAACTTATTTAACCACGGTTAACACACGGAATCTGTTTTGAAATAATGAATCGAACGTCCTCAAAACACATGACATGGACTTAACTGATTAAATATTTAAATGTAATTAAAAAATAAATAAAATAAATTATTTAAGTAAAATTTATTAAATCTATAAGTGGTCTTTAATAAATAAAATAACTGATATGAGATTATTGTACAGGAGGTTCGAACACATATGAAGGAAGTCAGGTCAGAGGTAATAGTTTCTCGTCTTGATTTTACTTTTGTGAGACATATATCATATTCAACACAAATTTTTATTCTGTATTGTATATACTGACCATGAATGTATATTATTACTATTTTCATGAAAATTATTGGGATTTAAAAATTCATATTAGGTTCTCTCTTTTATGAGGTTTTGATCCAAATATTGCCAAAGCAGTACGGGACTTTGACTCAATTTCATTTCATTGAGGAATGTTGTAATGTTATGCCCATATTTTATTTATACGGTGTATATAATTCCTATTTTACATTTAATATCATGAATATTTCATACATAATGGTATTGTAAGTTTTAATTTGAATTATTTTATCCAAGGGGATTTTACTTGAAAGTTACCAAGTGGTAAATAATTTCATAACTCAATTTATTGGGTCATATTACTTATTCATTATCTTTGATATTCTATGATTATGTGTGTAATAAATTTTTATTATATTATTTTGTATTTAAAAAAAAATTATGTGGATTTACATTTGATACACATAATTTATTTGTTGACTAATTCTCACTTCAACGTTATGATCATTGTAAGGGTTTCTCATCTTAAACTGTCTTCTTTGGGACTTATGTTGTGTTATACACCTATATTCTTTTATGAGGTGTATCTAATTATCATTTTACATTTTATATCATGAAACTATTTATTTTAATGATATTTAAAGTATCATTTAAATTTTTTATTTTATGGGGCTTAAGATTGAAGATTACCAAAGTGGGAAAGGCTTTATGTTACAATCTCCTTCCTTTCTAGATTGTTTATATTCAAGGTTCCTTTAGAGGAAATCATATGCTATTATATTCATGAACCATGTATCTTTCTTATAAACTATTTATGAATTTGGTTAACATTTTTTATTACATTTCCTCCATTATTTATTAAATATTCATCAAGAAAGACGTTTGTAAGTGATACTGATCTTGTATTTTCTTTTAGATAGGGTATTTTTCTCTTAAATACCATGTTTTCTAAAATGTTTTCAAAAATTTTATTTTATAAAAATAAATGATTTAATAAATATATATTTCATGTTCTTTTACCTTCTTTTAAATGGTTTAAAAAATAAATTTCTTAATGTTTTCCAAATGGGTCACTGTTAACTCCCTTTTAAAAAATGTTATAAAAAGAATATTTATTTTTAACATTTACAACATAAAAATATTTTCCTATCTTCATGAACATTATTTTATTTTAAGATTAAATTACAATTTTTCAAGTTTATTTTCAAAGAAAATTATTTTCACAATATTTTGTGAATTTTTAGTTATTAAAAGTGATTTTTCAAAATGAAAAGGTTATTTTCCTAAAGAATGTTTTTAATGAACTTTAATGGTATTTTCATTCATCAATGAAAACAACCCATGATATTAATTATACTCTATTGGGGATATGTGGTATTGATACCATCCTTATTCTTTCTTTTGATGGATTGTGAGATTGACATGGAACTCATTTCTTTTCCACAGGTTAATAATGTCTCAATGATATTATTATAGAACCCATTTATTTTCCATAGTAAAATCAAGTTATGAAAGGAATGATTATTATTTTATGAGTTTTATGATGAAATTCAATCTCTATGCACTTTATTCATGATAAAGTTTTTGTAAATTGTTTATAATGATGGTCGGTTCCATTATAAACCAAGGATAGGTGGTTATATTATTAACCAAAATAGGTGGTTCTATGATAAACCAAATATGCCTTTCATGAATTATGTCATTGTTAAATCTTTATGACTTGCCACATATTTATTTATCCAAGTTTTATGGGTATGAGTTCTCATATGTTATTCTCTATGCACTTTATTCGTGATAAAGTTTTTGTAAATTGTTTATAATGATGGTTGGTTCCATTATAAACCAAGGAAAGGGGGTTACATTTTTAACCATAAAAGGTTGTTTCATGATAAACCAAATATGGGTGGTTCCATGATAAAACAAGGACAGGTGGGTCCATGATATCCCTCCAATGCATTGGGTACTCCAAAGATGTAATTCGACCATAATGGTTATTCCATTTGTAAGAGTGATATGAATATAATGTTCCAAGATAAAAATATCTTTTATTTATGATTTTTATGGGTTTTAAATGTTTCCTTTGATCAAGATTGATATCACATAGCTCATCATTATTTACTTTCATGAATTATTCCTTCGTTAAATCTTTATGACTTTTCACATATTTATTTATCCAAGTTTTATGGGTATGAGTTCTCATATTTTATTCTCATGCACTTTGATTATGTTATCATACCCTTATTCTTATCTTATCTAGAAGAGTTTTATATGGATGATGATAATGAGTTAATGTGAAATAAGAAAAGTTGGTTTAAGTGGTAGAAATTATCTTTTAAAGACATGGGTATTGTTTATGTAAGAGTTTGTCCTGATTATCTAAAACTCTAAACCTAAAAGTTCATTGGGTATGTCAGTGATTCAATATTTTATTTTGATGTTATAGGTGAAAAAAATTGGGTTACCTTTATCAGTATCAAATCTGGAAATGTAAAGATTATGTTTTAGCATCAAATCAATGAGTGTCGGTTTGGGGCTGTTATAAGGCATGCATTAGATGCCTATAAATGGTCATTAGTGAGTGAATTTAGAGAATGATTCTTGCTCTTTCTTCATGGAACTATATACTTATTGAAATCAGAATAAGAAAATCACTGTGCATTGTATGTTCTGGTGCTAGAGATTCTAGTGGAATACTTGGCAAGACTTTGGACAGCTAGAGAGTTTCCTATGATAGTAAACTCCATTCACTCACTCCTTTTGGAGAAGTGAGTATATCCTTATTAGAGAAATATGTGCAGTGGTACCCACCTTAGGAATAAATTTATTACCCATTTATAGTGTTTGTGGATCTATCCATAATGTGCATGGGGAGTGACATTCTCTTTGTAACAGCCCAAGATTTTATGAAAATTATTCTTTTTAATTTTATTAATGTCTTGTGTTATACACTACACCAAAAGTAGCTTTCACAACACGCATCCTTGACTTGCCTTGCATTACACGCAATCGCGACCTTCCTCGATAGCGTGTGTAGTACGCAATACCGAGTTTCACTAAACAACGCTATGCTATTAAATTATTATTAAAACTAGCCATTATGAATAGTAATAACCATTTTTTTAAATTTTATTTTTCAAAATGGACTTCATTTTTGGATTCGGAATATCAAAATTAGCTTAGGGAGAAATTTTGGTACTTTTCGGATAACTTTCATATTTTGATGAATAGTGAAATTTACTAAATTGTAATTAAAAACAACTTTTTCAATCGAAATAATTAATAGTGAAAAATTATTAATTTGAGTGGTTTTAAAATATATTTAGAATATATTTTTTACAATTTAATACAATTTTGGTCATTGAATGTAATTTCACATTTAAACCAGACATAAACAAGTGTCAATCTTTTAATAGTTATTATCTCTTAAAAACACGCTATTTGTTTTGACGATGGGATTTAATTTTTAAATTAATTAATGCAACTGATATGTTTTGAATTTGGTAAAATAGACATCATTTTTTAATTCATAATATCAAATATAGCTTAGGCCTAATTTTTGGTATTTTTCTGGAAACCACTAAGTGGTAGTTAAAAAAATGAATTTTTCATAAAACTTAATTTTACCGCTTCTGTGAGTGGAATTTAAAAAATCCGAGAGACACGGTTAATTTCAGTAAGTAAAATGTGGTTCAATGAGATGAAAATATTTTTTGGTGAATAGTAACTTTTTACTTTTTTTACCATGGTTAAAAGTAAATAGGGTAATTAAGGGTAAAAATGATATTATTATTACCCTAAAACATGTCCTAATTCTATTGGACAAGTGTAATTCGACCAAAAACAACCTTAGGAATAAAATATGACCATTTAGGCCCACATGGATTAGATTAGGACATTTATTATTAATTTATTTAAAGAAGGGTTAAAATAGTTAAAATCAAAGTTTAATAAGAAAAATCATTTTTAATATGGAGTTATACATAAGATAAATTCGACTATAAATATTCATTAGAAATATAAACAGATTTCCTACATAATGGTATTTTATTTGTAATTTTGAGACATTAAATAATTTAATTTATTTATGACACAATGATGATGCAGTAATTATCTTATTAATGAAATATTGACATAATTGATGTTATAAATACCCAAATAAATGTAATTTTAGACTTTTTATGAATTACATTAATTTTCTAGGTTAATATGACATGTTAGTATTGATTTAAGTAACTTGTTTTGAACTAATCATTCTGTTATGATTTTCACAAAAATCAATTACTAAATAGTGTCAAAATTGACATAAAATAGTTTTTAAAACAATATTATATTATTAATTGTTATTTTATTCCTAAAAATCTAAGGTTTGGCCAAATGACTTAGATATGGTTATATATATTAATAATAAACAACTTGGGGTTCGTTTGGCTTGATATAGTAAGTTTATTAACCTTATAGTTCAAGAAAACAAGAAGACACGGTAAACGTTAAATTATCTAACTTAAAGTTAAATATAAATGATAAGGTTAAAATTGATACCCAAACTTGTCTAAATTATATTGGATGAGAGTATTTCGACCCCTACCCACCTTATCTTTGAAATATATCAATTTGGAGCTATTAAAAACCGAATTTGACTTTATAATAAAATAATATTTTTAGTTATTCCAAAGGTGCCCCTCTCCTCCCTTATAAAAGGGAACCTCCTCCCCCTCTTCCTCACACCACTTTGAGCCTTCAATCTTGGCCAACCCCTGCCAATTTCTCCTCTCCAATTCCCTAGAAACATCCTAAAGGTTCTTTTTTTCTTCAAATACCTATTTTAGTGCCCTAAAAGGAGGTCTCAAAGAATCACTTCAAAGAAGAGGTAATGTCCGTTACCGATTCTTTCATCTTTATTTCTTCTTCCACTTCTTCTTCTTTAGTTGTTTTATTATGAAGTAATAACATCAGTATCACTCATATACTGATATGTTATTATAAGTATGAAACAACCCTATTTAACCATCTATCCATCCTACGGAAAAAGAAACCATCGTGCGTGCGTACGTACGGAATACCGTCTCCACGCCGTGGTGTAATCTATTTTCCACCACCACCTTACTTGGATGGGTATAATGGTGTAAATAATGACTATATATGACTATTATAAAGTGATATTGATTCTGAAATATTATACATACACTCCAATACAATTCCACGATCATAGGAACGATATCATCACTCGTGCGTACGTACGGAATACCGTCTCCACGATGTGATGTGACTCGTTCTACATGATCTTCATTGCATAATGATTATATAAATGAATTGAATGAATTAATATGATATATATTACACTAATACCATTCTGGAAATGAGGTATCTATAACCTAAATAGAAGAATAAGAATTTATTTTACAAAACACGCATAAGAACAAAAAGTAATAAACACCCGAATAACAAGTAGTAATGAAATATTACTAATAAGAAGCTAAGAATATGACCATATATGATATCATAACAATAAGTATGATTTTTTAATAAGTAAATAACATTATTTAAATCATTATACAGGAGGTTCGGACACTTACGAAGCCAATCAGACCTAAGGTAAGGAAAATATCACAATCTCATTTTTATCCGAGATTGTTTATACTTTGGTATTTACTGGGGTGTATTTTATCATCCACATCCATGTTTTCTCAATATGTAATATTATTTCCATCCACCTACAATTGTTTAAATCTAATTTTACCCTTCGGTGAGTTTTAGTAAAAGATATGAAAGGAATATTTTGTTGTTTTTTCGTACGAGGTACTTTTGACTTTTTTGACAAAAGTACGAGAAGAATGTTTTTTTAACTTATACGGCATGAAGGGATTTTTAAAACATTATTTCCAAGAAGCTTCCTTTACAAGTTTTCAAGTTTATTTTTAATCAACTTCTTTTAGTTTAAAATTGTATGACATGTTAAGAAAGTAAAATGTTTTTTGCATTTGAAAGGATATTTTCCTCAAGAATGGAGTTCAAGTGTTTTATCAAAATTATTTTCCATCTAAGGGTTCTGTTTATATCCCTATTAATACATTTATTTGATTATGTTGTGATGGGATTATTTTTATGAATTCCTTTATCTTATATGAATTGTTTGATGATGTCACGATGTTTAAGATTCCCATTTTTATTACATGGGTTATGCAATGATGTATGATTTATGATTTTGTGGCACACATAAGAATGGTATAATTATGACATGGGTGGGACCTATATCTACCTCCAATGAATTGGGTAAAGATTTTATATCTCATGAGATAGACATGGATGGAATGGTAGGTTATACCGGTTCAGTGAAACAGGACTGAAACGGGGAGTGAACTCGGTTCAGAAATGGACTTTGTCCACTAAGATAGTCTTGGAAATGAGTCTTGACTAATAAGAAATGATTCTCTATGATTATGTGTGTATGCCACAAAGTTTCATGTTTTAAGTTATGATTATTGGGATTACATTTCACTACTATGATTTATCCCATGTTATGAAATTATGATCTCTTTTGCAGGTTAAGATTTCCAAAAGTTATGTTCTTATGAATATGATGTGATTGATATTTCTTTGGTTTACCCTTACTAAGCATTTGAGCTCACCCTTTTATGTTTTCTTTTCCCCAGGATATAAATAAAGGTTTTAGGTAAAAAAAAGTAAGATCTTTATGGGAGATGTTGAAGATCTTTCACCACGATTAGAAGATTATATTCCGAGTTTCCAAAGACACTTAACTATTACGGTCCTTGTGTGTGTTTTTTTTAATGTACTAAGTATTCTGCAAAAGTAATGTAATGTCCATGTATGTCAAGCTTCGGGTCTCTACAGTTGGTATCAGAGGAAAGGTTTAGTCAACCTTTGGAAACTAGGATGTGAAAACGTTAGTGAAATCCCTAAAGATATTTCTAAGGTATGTTTAGGGATGTCCCTAAGGATAAGTATACATATAGGATATAGTCCTAGAACTATGGTAACGATCTTAGAATTTATCCTAAGATGTTAGATATTGAGGGTACTCCCCATTTACTATGTTGTTTTCCCTAGAATGATTTTTGCCTCTCACACTATTCTTTTTGGGTTTTAGACGATGGTTGGAACCCGAAGGAACCGTGTTGATCAATGCAATGGAAAATGCAATGATTGTCCTCCTGAACAAACAAATGTTATTGGAGATGGAGTGAAAAATCTTATTGCTATACTTACACAAGGTATGAATCATTCTAAACTTCCAAATGAGCAGATAAGGGAACAATATTCTATTGAGTCCTTCATGAGGCAACATCCACCTTCTTTCAGTGGGTCTTCTGATCCACTTGTTCCTAAACAATGGATCAGTACTACTGAAAAGATATTTTCAGTTCTTCAATGTTCTGAACATGATAAAGTCATCTTAGCAGTATATCATTTGGAAAGTGAAGCTGATCAATGGTGGAATCTTATCACGAATACGAGGCCAAGAGATGAAATTGAGTCCATGGAATGGGATGAGTTCAAGAACTTATTTTTCAATAAGTACTTACCTCGTATTCTTCATACAAATATGGAGAAGGAGTTTCTTGAACTAAAGCAAAAGGATGATGAATCTATTGGTATATACGAAGCGAATTTTACAAGTCTTGCAAGGTATGCATCTGGATTTATCATCCAACCTGAAAGTAAAGTTGATCGATTCTTCAGTGGCTTAAAACCAAATATTCAAAGGGAATTAGCTATAAGAGACTTCAGTAGCTATGAAGAAATTGTGCGTTGTGCTATCAAGGTAGAAATGGAAGTTGGTGTTACTTATCCATCTCATAGTTTTGACAAGAAATGAAAGATGGAGTTCAAGGAGAAATCTCAGAATAATGGTGAAAAGAAGATGAATGTTTCCTTATGCTCAAAGTGTGGAAAGAATCATGGTGGAGATTGTCTTAAAGGGACTATAAAATGTTTTAAGTGTGGAAAAGAAGGTCATTGAGCAGCTGAGTGTCGAAGTAATGGAAAAAGGGTTTCTAATGATGTGAATAAAGAAAAGACTGCAGAGAACGCACCAACAACACTTCAATGCTTCAAGTGCAATGAAATGGGGCATTATGCTAATCAATTCCCAAATCCAAGGGTTAATGATGATCAACATGAGCAACCACTTAAGGCAAGGGAAAAAGGGAAGTCACATGCGATCACCATTGGCGATGTTGAATATGACAACGATGTGGTGGAATGATTAAGTGTTTATGTAATGGGATTCCAAAATAATGTTGTATATAGTATCGTGGAATATTGGAATATTTATGTATTGGTCTATTGTGGTTTTCAATAATTTTATGGTACCGGTAACCATGGAAAGTGATTGAGATATTTTTGGGAAAAAAGATGATATGCGCATAATGAAGGGAAAAAGAGAAAATGAAACATTTTACAGTATTCATGAGCTCATGATTGATATAAGGATTAACTGATATCATGGTTTGAGTATATAGAATTTTGAGGATTTTGGTATGTGGAAAGTGTTAACTTTTAACTGCATTCATGTTTTCACTATGGTTCAATTAATGGGTATTCATTCTTCAAGAGAATACATTATTAAGGTATTCACATGTTTGTAATTTGACTAACAAGATATATCTTATGATATATGGGGGATAAATGATGGCATTCACGTGACTGTTATGTGACGTTAGAAGTAATCATTTTCTTTATACTATGAGCTTGGACCAAAGTATTTTAGATAAGCCTAAAGATTGGAAAGGATTATGTTGAACATAAGTTAGTATTAAGGATAGATGTTTTTTTCGATATTATTAATGGGATGTTATTGTAATATAGTTTTAGAAAAAGGACAACCTGCAGGATGGGCGACAGCCCATCGTGTCGGACAAGGTTGTGGGAATCGAACCCACAACCGAAGTGCGACTGGCCTTTATCGCCTACCACTGGCCTACAGGAAGTCCTTATTTAGTAGAAACTAGTTTTATTATATTAAGCAGTATTATATATGAAGTATAAGTGCATTTTAGGAACCATATATGATTAATCTCACTATAGATTGACTTATGTATTTTTTGATAACTTTTCTAACCTTTTGTTTGAGACAGATGGAATGACCCATCATTCTATCACATGATCTTCTAACACATCACGAATGACAAATTCTACTTCATTTCTTTAAGAGATAAATTAGAAATTGTCCAAAGAACGACCAACGGTGAGACTATACCAAAATCACAAAAGTATTTCTTCTAATTCCAATTTCATTAACTTTAGGGAAATGATCTTGAAAGCCAAAAATGTTGTCCTAGTGCTCTTATATCTGATGATTCAGATGGTACCTTAGATCATCACAAATTTATGGATTTGTGATTGTTGGATTTTCCATAGCCATGTTCTCTACCACTCTCTATCAGAACATGATGGTTAGATTTCTCTTCCATATCCATATTTTTACCTATGTGGAAACCCAGTGATTAGTTTATTTGGGTAACCGTTACATTTCATACTTTAGATTTTAAAGCCAAGTTTTGGTATTCCTTTTTACGATGTGGGTTTCTATTAAAGAAACTTTCGAGTAGTAAACCATTTACAACCCCGACGAATTTCGAGGGCGAAATTCATTTTAAGGGGGGTAGAATGTAACAGCCCGAGATTTTATGAAAAATATTCTTTTTAATTTCATTAATGTCTTGTGTTATACGCTACACCAAAAGGATCTTGCACAACACGCATCCTTGACTTGCCTTGCATTACACGCAATCGCAACCTTCTTCGATAGCGTGTGTAGTACGCAATACCGAGTTTCACTAAACAACGATATGCTATTAAAATATTATTAAAACTAGCCGTTATGAATAGTAATAACCACTTTTAAATTTTATTTTTCAAAATGGACTTCATTTTTGGATTCGGAATATCAAAATTAGCTTAGGGAGAAATTTTGGTACTTTTCAGATAACTTTCATATTTTGATGAATAGTGAAATTTACTAAATTGTAATTAAAAACAACTTTTTCAATCGAAATAATTAATAGTGATAAATTATTAATTTGAGTGGTTTTAAAATATATTTAGAATATATTTTTTACAATTTAATACAATGTTGGTCATTGAATGTAATTTCACATTTAAACCAGACATAAACAAGTGTCAATCTTTTCATAGTTATTATCTCTTAAAAACACACTATTTGTTTTGATGACGGGATTTAATTTTTAAATTAATTAATTAAACTGATATTTTTTGAATTTGGTAAAATAGACATCAATTTTGAATTCATAATATCAAATATAGCTTAGGCCTAATTTTTGGTATTTTTCTGGAAACCACTAAGTGGTAGTTAAAAAAAATGAATTTCTCATAAAACTTAATTTTACCGCTTCTGTGAGTGGAATTTCAAAAATCCGAGAGACACGGTTAATTTCAGTAAGTAAAATGTGGTTCAATGAGATGAAAATAATTTTTTGTGAATAGTAACTTTTTACTTTTTTTTTACCACGATTAAAAGTAAATAGGGTAATTAAGGGTAAAAATGATATTATTATTACCCTAACACATGTCCTAATTCTATTGTACAAGTGTAATTCGACCAAAAACAACCTTAGGAATAAAATATGACCATTTAGTCCCACTTGTATTAGATTAGGAAATTTATTATTAATTTATTTAAAGAAGGGTTAAAATAGTTAAAATCAATGTTTAATAAGTAAATCATTTTTAATATGGGGTTATACATAAGATAAATTAGACTATAAATATTAATTAGAAATATAAAAATATTTCCTACATAATGGTATTTTTTTTAATTTTTAGACATTAAATAATTTAATTTATTTATGACACAATGATGATGCAGTAATTATCTTATTAATGAAATATTGACATAATTGATGTTATAAATACCCAAATAAATGTAATTTGAGACTTTTTATGATTTACACTAATTATCTAGGTTAATATGACATGTTAGTATTGATTTAAGTAACTTGGTTTGAACTAATCATTATGTTATGATTTTCACAAAAATCAATTACTAAATAGTGTCAAAATTGACATAAAATAGTTTTTAAAACAAATATTATATTATTAATTGTTATTTTATTTTTAAAAATATAAGGTTTGGCCAAATGACTTAGATAAGGTTATATATATTAATAATAAACAACTTGGGGTTCTTTTTGCTTGATATAGTAAGTTTATTAACCTTATAGTGTAAGAAAACAAGAAGACACGGTAAAAGTTAAATTATCTAACTTAAAGTTAAGTCTAAATGATAAGGTTAAAATTGATACCCAAACTTGTCTAAATTCTATTGGATGAGATTATTTCGACCCCTACCCACCTTATCTTTTAAATATATCAATTTGGAGCTATTAAAAACCTAATTTGACTTTATAATAAAATAATATTTTTAGTTATTCCAAAGGTGCCCCTCTCCTCCCTTATAAAAGGGCACCTCCTCCCCCTCTTCCTCACACCACTTTGAGCCTTCAAGCTCGTCCAACCCCTGCCAATTTCTCCTATACACTTCCCTAGAAACATCATAGAGGTTTTGGTCTTCTTCAAAGACCTATTTTAGTGCCCTAAAAGGAGGTCTCAAAGAAGCACTTCAAAGAAGAGGTAATGTATGTTACCGATTCTTTCATCTTTATTTATTCTTCCACTTCTTCTTGTTTAGTTGTTTCATTATGAAGTAATAACATTAGTATCACTCGTATACTGATATTTTATTATAAGTATGAAACAACCCTATTTCACCATCTATCCATCCTACGGAAAAAGAAATCACCGCGTGTGCGTATGTACGGAATACCGTCTCCACGCCGTGGTGTAATCTATTTTCCACCACCACCTTACTTGGATGGGTATAATGGTGTAAATAATGAATATATATGACTATTATAAAGTGATATTGATTATAAAATAGTATACATACACTCCAATACAATTCCACGATCATAGGAACGATATCATCACTCGTGCGTACGTACGGAATACCGTCTCCACGATGTGATACGACTCGTTCTACATGATCTTCATTGCATAATGATTATATAAATGAATTGAATGAATTAATATGATATATATTACACTAATACCATTCTTGAAATGAGGTATCTATAACCTAAATAGAAGAATAAGAATTTATTTTACAAAACACGCATAAGAACAAAAAGTAATAAACACCCGAATAACAAGTAATAATGAAATATTACTAATAATAAGATAAGAATATGACCATATATGATATCATAACAATAATTATGATTCTGGAATAAGTCAATAACATTATTTAAATCATTATACAGGAGGTTCGGACACTTACGAAGCAAATCGGACCTAAGGTAAGGAAAATATCACAATCTCATTTTTATCCGAGATTGTTTATACTTTGGTAATTACTGGGGTGTATTTTATCATCCACATCCATGTTTCCTCAATATGTAATATTATTTCCATCCACCTAAAATTGTTTAAATCCAATTTTACCCTTCGGTGAGTTTTAGTAAAAGATATGAAAGGAATATTTTGTCGTTTTTTCATACGAGGTACTTTTGACTTTTTCGACAAAAGTACGAGAAGAATGTTTTTTTAACTTATACAGAATGAATGGATTTTTAAAACATTATTTCCAAGAATCTTCCTTTACAATTTTTCAAGTTTATTTTTAATCAACTTATTTTAGTTTAAAATTATATTAAATGTTAATAAAGGAAAATGTTTTTTGAATTTGAGAGGATATTTTCCTCAAGAATGGAGTTCAAGTGCTTTATCAAAATTATTTTCCATCTAAGGGTTCTGTTTATATCCCTATTATTACATTGATTTGATTATGTTGTGATGGGATTATATTTATTAATTCCTTTATCTTATATGAATTTTTTGATGATGTCATGATGTTTAAGATTCCCATTTTTATTACATGGGTTATGCAATGATGTATGATTTATGATTTTGTGGAACACATAAGAATGGTATCATTATGAGTTGGGTGGGACCTATATCTCCCTCCAATTAATTGGGTAAAGATTTTATATCTCATGATATAGACATGGCTGGAATGGTAGGTTATACCGGTTCAGTGAAACAGGACTGAAACGGGGAGTGAACTCGGTTCAGAAATTGACTTTGTCCACTAAGATAGTCTTGGAAATGAGTCTTGACTAATAAGAAATGATTATCTATGATTATGTGTGTATGACACAAAGTTTCATGTTTTAAGTTATGATTATTGGTATTACATTTCACTACTATGATTTATCCCATGTTATGAAATTATGATCTCTTTTGCAGGTTAAGATTTCCAAAAGTTATGTTCTTATGAATATGATGTGATTGATATTTCTTTTGTTTACCCTTACTGAGCATTTTAGCTCACCCTTTTATGTTTTCTTTTCCCTAGGATTTAAAGAAAGGTTTTAGGTATAAAAAAAGGAAGATCTTTATGGGAGATGTTGAAGATCTTTCACCACAATTAGAAGATTATATTCTGAGTTTCCAAAGACACTAAACTATTACGGTCCTTGTGTGTGTGTTTTTGTAATGTACTAAGTATTCCTCAAAAGTAATGTAATGTCCATGTATGTCAAGCTTCGGGTCTCTACACTCTTCCTACAGTTATGGAAGAATACATTGATGCTTCTGAAGGGTGAGTTTTGGTTGACCATTTTTGAAAGGATGATATATAAATCTCTTAATTTCCAAGAATGATTTACCAATTTTGTATAGTGTTATGATGGTCCCCATGTGGAGGTGTTACATCTAGTGGTCCAAACCTTTTGTTGTATCGATTCGAGGTGGGGCTAGTTAGGTGTTCAAGGGAGTTTCCCTAGACTTACCATGAGAGTAACAGTTGTGTAGAAAAATATCATGGTGTGGGATTTAGAACCATGGGGTATAGTTGGTCTTTGTGATGTTGGAACCATGTCGGTTATTGAGATTAGAGCAATGTGGCAAGGGTGTAGTGTTTATCACTTATAACAGAGGAATATTTTTACAGATATAAAATAATGCACTTAAGAAGCTTGTTTTGGGTCTATTGTGTTTAGTGTAGAGAGGGAGATGTTACTTGCATTTGGTCAATGATGGTGTCCCCACACTCTTACTTTATATGTGAGAGTCCCATAGTGGTGATTTCAACTTAGTGGTCTATTGGGACTAGGTGATTCACTAGTAGAAAAACTAAAGGTTTTTTCTAAATATAGTGATCACGATGAGAATTTACCCTGGTGAAAGTTCATTCTACCCTTGATGTTTTTTGTAAGTATCATGAGGGATATCTTGAGTGGATACCACCCTTGAAAAGTTAGGCCCTCGATGTAGAGCATCTGGTCAATTTTTTTGGTGTTCCCATCTCATGGTAACTCTTATTATGCAGTAGATGAGGGAATTATTCTCAAGATGTTGTGTTTTTTAGTCACTTGGGAAGTTATTATCTTGAGTTATAGGTCTGACAAAGCAGGTTCACTTGAGCGGTCAGTACCATTTTCTTTGGATTGGGGTAAATCGATCCACCCGACCAAAAATGTTGGGCCATTAACCGGTTGAGTGACATTTTTGTTGTTACTATAGTGATCATCAGTATCTTTCATGAAAGATAGATGATAATACAACCAATTTAAATTTAATAATGGTTGAAATCTTGTTGGAGATCATGGTGCATATGGGTAGTTTCATATAGTTTTCCAGGTAAAGGTTTAGGAGGGATACTAAGGTTTCTCTTATGCGACAAGCTATCGAAAGTGGTGCTAATTTCCATGTAGAAAAAAGATTATGCAGAAACTATCATGATTTTGGACGTTCAAACTTCTTAGAAACCCTTATGTTGTCAATGTAGAAGTTTGTAAAGTTCTTGGTGATATGTACGGAGTGGATGGGTTGTATCATATAATATATAACATGAACGCTCTTTAAAGGTTGGTAGAGAGGTGATCCCACCAGTGATAACCTTGTTGAAAAACCCTTAGGATTTGTTTGTTGATAGTTCTTGGATTTTATTCATTCTATGTGGTATCATGACTTTTGAATTAGAAGTGGGTTTTGGGTGTTACGTCATGGAAAGACTTGCATGGAGCGGGTGTGTGTCTTTATTTTCCTATTACTTTGATATGGATGGAATGTGTATCTTAATGAGTGAATGGGGATGTTTCATTCCTTAAAAATTATGTATCAGGTTCACTTAGATCTTGTATCTTCATAGATAAAGGAAGTGGGTGTGATGGTGTGGTGCCTCTGCACAGGTATTCCCTATGTTCTTCTTTCTAGTGATGTTTTAGTTGTCTTATTTTTTAAGTAAAAAATGTTTTAAGGTGGGTAGGATATAAATATGTATGTTTTTTAAATTGATACATAGATCAATTTTCAGTGTTGGAATCTTGAGACCTCTCTATATGTGAAATAGTAAATTTACCCAAGAAGATAACCTTGTAAAAATTATATAAAGGTTCTGTTGGTTTTGGATTGTAGTGTTTACCTTTGGGTTGAGCCAGTGTGGAATAGAAAGTGTTGTAGGAGACTCATTAATAATATAATAAAAATATTAAATTATTTATATTTTGTACATGATTTTTCGATTAAATGTTTATATATTCTATAAAATTTCTTGGATGTGAAAATAGAGACCTCATTTGAGGCCAAGAGGTTTAAAAATGAATGAATTAAATTATTAAATTATTAAATTAATTTATTTAATTTATTTAATTATCTTGAACTAATTACTCGTATATATATTACATATTATGATAATATCTAGGGTTGTTCATACAACTCTAGAGATTTAATAGGAGAGATTGTGGAAGATATTTGGTGGGCATCGAGAAAAAATTGAGGGATGAACGCATCAAAACCATCGACGATGACGATGCAAGTTTCTTCTTCACGATCCTTTTATGAGGTAGGGATACATACCTTATCTTTTTGTTTTTAATTCATTAGAAATATGTGTTATAATTAATTTTCCTCACCTAGGTGGATTATGATTTATTCTTAATTGGGTTTCCTCATTCTTCATGATTCTCAATCATTTCAATAATTTAGAACCATGTTCTTTGTGAATTATTATTAAATTATTTATCTAACCTTAATATATAAGGTGACGTTGGATAATAGTGGTGTACGGATTATTATTCTCACTCTCTCCCAAATAATCTCCCCTATCTATTATCCTCATGCTTCACTATCTCCCGTATGAATTAAGGGTCGTCAGTGAAAACAATAAGAAGAGGTGGGGGTGGGGAAATGGCTGGTGTGGTAGTATGCGGGTGAGGAGGAAGGGTGATACGAGTAAGGAATCCTTGATTGATAGAGGAAGAAAGGAAATTGAAAATTGAAAATAATAATGGAAAATTGGGTAGTGAGAGAGGAGGGTAAGACAGGTGGATACCCATGCATGAAACACTCTGCACTTATATATAAATATACTAGTACTCCCTACACCCTGTGAAATCACACCGGATTTGAGATGTTTTTTTATTTTTAAAAATAATAAGTTTGTTTTTAATTAAAAAAATTAAAAGAATAAATAGTAAATGTGGAATAAAACCACTATGGGATATGAACAATGATATAATGATAGAGGATCTAAATTAAATAAAAGGGTTGGTGATACAAATAAAATATAACAATAGTAATTTCAAAAAGAAATTAAAATACATTAGGAAAAAATAAAATGAAAATATAATATAATATACGACGTTAATAAAGAAAATATAATTTATAATGGAAAATGTTTATCTTTTCTTATAGTGTGGAAGAGTGGCATATGTTAATGAATTTAGAATGAAATCTATTTGGTTGACTATAGATGACAAATTGTGTCTCACACAATATTTGTTATTTTTATTGATACAAAAATGATACAATCAAAAATATGTTATGATTCACAAATTAAATAGTATTAAAATGAGACAGAAATATTTTTTAGTAGAATACATATTATAAAAAATGGATATACAGAGAACATAGATTATAGAACATTGATATGAAAAAATATTTTTTTATAATAAAAACACATACATTCTAAATTTTTCATTGTAGTTTATAAAACATATTGTATCATTTCATTGGAATTCCATATTTAAGATTGTATTATAGATAGTACAAATTTTCACATAGAAATTTCATATTATAAATAGTTTATTACATTATAATTTAGTAATACATTGATTGTGATTACATTGTTGTGTAATAAAATCAAATATAAACCGATGTGTTATAACAAATTGTTGATTCATAAAATATTATTCAGATATTTCATATTAGAAAAAAAATAAAACACTATATACAGTGATTTCAAATTGAAAAATTATTTATACACTAAATTTCCAAATTCCCCTCAATATTGATTGAACATGTTCAACCAGCCCAAAAAATTATCTATATACCCAAAATAATAAATTTTTTATTTCACTAAGGCTCTCTATAAAACAGTTAGAAAAAAATTATTTTTTTCACGTATTTGAATATTTCAAAACTCACCATATCATAAGAACTCTCAAGTGTTGGTGCATGTGGCATGCCATGGATATAAATATCATTCATCATCCACATAATCTTTATAGGAAATGTCACTGATCAAACTCTAGTGCTATCATATGCTAACCAAAGTTTGGTTTCTACAATATTTTGATTGGATTTTAGAAATAGAATTCAAAAAAATTATAAATGAATGAATATTTACTTCAAGTTACTTAAATTGGTGAAAAATTATGATATAGGATTATAGCTCACAATTTATTCATTCCACTAAATTATTTTCATTTTAATTGGCTCATATCTACCACTTGATATTATTCCCTAATGAATCTCATAAGATACAAATGTCACATACTAGTAAGAAGAATGGGCATGGTCCTTAAGGAAAAAAATCATTACAACATGTGAATGCATACAGATGTTTTTCAAAACAATATTAATATATTTTAGACATATAAAGAGATGTTTTAAATGATGAATAACTTTCAAGGGAAATAGAATAAAATATGAAATTAGAAAATGGAATTTGTAAACTTATATCAAATATTATACAAGAGATGAATCTACATATTAGAGTTTCACAAAACCTCCTAGATTTACATGATTTTAAAGACTATAAATGTTCACATGAAAATAAAGGGTTAGAAAATAGGGACCCCTAAAATAGTTTCAACCATAACTGATTCTAACAGGCCTATAGAGAACCAATATTGATCAAACATATCCACCTTCAAAATTATTTAAAATACTTTTAAGATGGGTTTATAAGAAAAAAAATTGAATATTAAATATGATAATGACTCATTTAAAATTAATGTAAGAAAAAATGATAATATATGGTAACTTTCAAATAGAAAGTTTCCATAGGAAAAAAATGAGTGAGTGAAAATCCAGTGAGTTGAGCATTATATATATGCATTTATAAAGTCAAGAAAAACATGAAACCATATATTAGAATGTATGTAAGTGTGTTCATATTAATTCCTTCAATGAAACAGATCAATAATGGATAATGGTCGTGGATTTAAAAAATCATATACAAAATATCTTCTTGGCATTAACCATAAATACTTCAACAACTATTTCATTTGAATGTGAAAAAACTTATACTTGAATTACAAGCTCCCTGGTGAAGTAATAATAAGAACCTACAAAAGGAATCCTGAAACATGTGTTTTGTTTTCACTTTTACTTATACTAGGAATTATATAATAGCAAATCCAAAGGCATGTATCTTTCCAGACCCTATATCTACAGCACCAACAACAACCTGTGACTCAATCCAAAAAACATTAATATAAAAAAACCAATTATTACTCAAAAAATAATTTTTCATATCAGTTAAAAAATGTACAAGTATAGATGAAACCTTCCCTTATTGAGCAGCAAGATGAATGAAAGCATTTTTTATTTCTTTGGGATCACTAAATCCAATATTTTAAATAGATATCATGAGTAAGGTGTGGATTCTTGGAACTCCCCATACAAAAAATCAAGTTTCATCAAAGGTCACTACTTTAAACTTGTCTTGTTATCATCAATTAAAACCAAGGATAACTTGTGAAGAATATCCTATATGAAACCACCTAAAATTTTCATGTATAAGAAACATTTACATCAACGAGTCTTGAGCAGTCAAGTTCAATTCTATAATGGACTTTGACATCACAAATACATTTATTAATAAAGCTAATAAAGCACATAAAATGTCTTACAAACTTATTAAAATTAAAATTAAAATTAAAATGGTAAGTGGATTTATTTCTCAAGAAGAAAACTGATCTTTTAAATCACTAAAATAATGGTAAATTAAGATAAAAAGTCAGGAAAATGGAAAAAAAGGACTACATTGTTTTATGGAATCACAATATGAAAATATAAGTACACACATAAAACCATTAGAATCTATTATTTTTAAATTACCATTGAATTCATCTTGGAAAACTACTCTTAATACTCTACCACGAAAATCTAGGCCCCTTAGTTTTATGGGAAGTAACCAAAAAGGATAGTCTATGTATCTTGATAGACAATCTACATTAAATATGTCAGTTTGAATAGTTCCTCATTAAAAAATATTAACGTGGAATTAATGATAAGTGAGATGATTTAAAAGATAAAAATTAATGGTGATAAAGCTTCAATTAGAAATTAATTAAATAAAAAATAATATAAATCATAAATTAAAACAATGCTCAATGAAACTTATCTACCTATGATGATGAATCATACTGATTTTCTTTTTTTTCTATAATTAATTTTTCAGACTAAAGCCATTGTATCCTTATTTTCTCATTAAACATATCCTCATGTTTTATGGTTTCCCTATTATACACTTATATTGATTGTATGGTGTAAAAATTATTCCTTCAAACATTCAAAGATGTAGTGAAATTATGAAATGTTTGTTTTAAAAGTATTTATGCAAAAAAACATTAAAATATAGTGGTAAATAAATTTCATTGGACACAATGTATTCTTATATATTTCAGTGAGATAAAACACATTATGGGATACAATGTGTGTAGTAATATATTCCTTTAAATTTCAATGAGATGAAATAGTAAATGGGATAGCTCATAGATAAAGGACATACCCATTTATTCCTCTATATTTCAAAAGATGGGATAGATAATAAATCAATTAAGTATTAAAAAATGAAAATTAATGATTTATTAGCTACAATATTCATAAAAATAAATGGGAAGGTCCTCCACTAAAATTAATAAATATCAACAGCACCCATTATTTAAAAAATAACAGTGTATAATAGTAGAAAGAACATTAAATGGGAAATGTATAATATTAGAAAGTATTAAATGATAGGGTATAATAGTAGAAAGTATTAAATGATAGTGTATAATATTATATATTAAAAAATGATTTTATAATAGTATGGAGTATTAAATGATAGTGTATGAAAGTAAAAATTAAAAAAAATGATGTTGTATAATAGTAAACAATATTAAATTACATTGTATAATAGTAAATATTAAAAAAACTATAGTGTATAACAGTAAAACGGGTAAATCAAATTCTAACCTAAGAAGATATATAATAAATCAATTAATTATTAAAAAAATGATAGTCTATGATTTATTAGCTACAACATTGAGAAAAATAAATGGGCAGGTCCTCCACTAAAATTAATCAATATCAATAGCACCCAGTATTTAAGAAAATTATATTTTCATAAACTAAAACCAAGGATACATTATGAATAATATCCCATATAAAACCACATAAAATGTTCATGTAGAAGAAATATTTACATCAATGAGTCGTGATCACTCAAAATTAATTCTATGATAGAATTTGACATCACAGATACATTTATCAATCAAGATAAGAAATCACATAAATCATATTACAAAATTATTAAAATAAAAAATATATTAAATATGGTAAGTGGATTTATTACTCAATAATACAATTGATATTTTCAATCACTAAAATAATGGTAAATTAAGATAAAAATTCAGGAATAGGGAGAAAAAGGACTACATTTTTTTACAAAATCACGATATGAAAATATAAGTACACACATAAAACCATTAAATGTTATTATTTTTAAATTACCATTGAATTAATATTGGAAAACTAATCTTAATACTCTACCATTAAAATACAAACCCCTTGGTTGTATGGGAAGAAACTAAAAAGGATACTTTTATGTATCTTGATAGCCAATCTACATTAAATATGCCAGTTCAAATAGTTATGCAATCAAAAAGATTAGCATGTAATTAATGATAAGTGAGATTATATAGAAGATAAAAATTAATGGTGATAAATCTTTTATTATAAATTAATTAAATAAAAAATAATATAAATCATAAATTAAAGAAATTCTCAATGAAACTTATCTACATATAATGATGAATCATACTAATTTTTCTTTACTCTAATAAATTATTCATACTAAAGCCTCTATATAATTATTTTCTCATTAAAAAACTCCTCATTTTTTATGGTTTCACTATTATGCACTTATAATAATTGGTTGGTGGAAAAATTATTCCTTCAAACATTCAAAAATGTAGTAAAAATATGAAATGTTTGTTTTAAAATTATTGATGAAAAAAAATACAAATATAGTGGTAAATAAATTACATTGAACACAATATATTCCTATACATTTCAGTGAGATACATCACATTTTGGGATAAAATGTATGAAGTAATATATTCCTATACATTTTAGTGAGATAAAACAGTAGACAAGATAGCTAACAGATGAATGACATGTCCATTTATTCCTATAGATTTCAGTATATGGGATAGATATTAAATCAATTAAGTATTAAAAATTAAAATCTATGATTTGTTAGCTACAACATCTATAAAAATAAAATGGCGGGTCCTCTATTGAAATTAATAAATATCAATAGTACCCAATATTTAAAAAAATGATAGTTTATAACAGTAGATAAAACATTAAATGGGAAGTGTATAACAGTAGAAAGTATTAAATGATACTGCGTAATAGTAGACAATATTAAATGATAGTGTATGACAGTAGACATTAAAAAATGAGTGTATTAGAGTAGGTAGTATTAAATGATAGTGTATTATAGTAGACATTAAAAAAATGATGGTGAATAATAGTAAATAGTATTAAATGACATTGTATAAAATGGACATTAAAAAATTATAGTGTATAATAGTAAACCTGATACATCAAATTCTAACCTCAAAATACATATAATAAATCAATGGAGTATTAAAAAAATAATAGTCTATGATTTATTTGGTACAACATCTAGAAAAATAAATGGGCAAGTCCTCCACTGAAATTAATAAATATCAACAGTACCCAGTATTTAAAAATATGATGGTGTCATCAACTAAAATCAGGGATACCTTGTGAAGAATATCCCATATCAAACCACATAAAATTTCCATGTAGAAGAAACATTTACATCAATGAGTCATCAGTACTCAAGTTCAATTCTATGATGGACTTTGACATCACATATACATTTATCAATCAAGCTAATAAAGCACATGAAATTCCTTAAGAACTTATTAAAATGAAAAATGTAATTAATATGGTAAGTGGATTTATTACTCAAGAAGAAAATTGATCTTTTCAATCACTAAAATAGTGGTAAATTAAGATAAAAATATAGGACAAGGAAAAAATGGTTTTTATTGTTTTATAGAAGAAAAATATGAAAATATAATTACACACATAAACCCATTATATGTTATTGTTTTTAAATTACCATTGAATTTATCTTGTCTAACTAATATTAATACTCTACCATTAAAAACTAAACCCCTTGGTTGTATGGGAATAAACCAAAAAGGATACTTCTATGTATCTTGATATCCAATCTACATTAAATATGTCAGTTTGAATAGTTATTCATTCAAAAATATTAACATGGAATTAATGATAAGTGATATAATTTAGAAGATAAACATGAATGGTGATAAATATTTCATTGGAAATGAATTAAATAAAAAAAATATAAATCATAAATTAAAATAATGATCAATGAAACTTATCTACCTGTGATGATGAATCACACTAATTTTCTTTTTTCCTCTGATGAATTGTTTAGAATAAAGCCTATATATCCTTATTTTATCATTCAACATCACCTCATGTTTGATGGTTTCAATATTATGAACTTATAATGATCATCTTGTGGTAAAATTATTTCTTCAAACATTCAAAGATGCAGTGAAAATATGAAATTTTTATTTTAAAAGTATTGATACAAAAAAATATTCAAATATAGTGGTAAATAAATTAAATTGAACACAATATATTCCTATACATTTTAGTGAGATATAGAACACTGTGGGATACAACGTACACAGTAATCTATTCCTATAAATTTTAGTGAGATACAATAGTAGATGAGATAGCTAATAGATGAAGGATATTCCCATTTATTCCTATTGATTTTAGTATATGAGATAGATAATAAATCAATTAAGTATTAAAAAAATACAGTTTATGATTTATTAGCTACAACATCTAGAAAAATAAATGGGTAGGTTCTCTGGTGAAATTAATAAATATCAACAGCACCCAGTATTTAAAAAAATGATAGTGTATAACATTATACAAAACATTAAATGGGAATTTTATAATAGTAGAAAGTATTAAATGATAGAGTATAATAGTAGACGGTATTAAATTAAAGTTTTTAATATTATAAATTAAAAAAATGAGTGTATAATAGTAGGCAGTATTAAATGACTATGTATAAAAGTAGACAATAAAAAATGATGGTGTATAACTGTATTCAGTATTAAATGACATTGTATAATAGTAGACATTAAAAAATGATAGTGTATAATAGTAGAACTGTTATATAAAATTCTAACCTCATAAAATAGATAAAAAATTAATTAAGAATTAAAAAATGAAAATCTATGATTTATTGGATACAACATCGAGAAAAATAAATGGGCAGGTCTATCACTAAAATTAATAAATATAAACAGAACCCAGTATTTTAAAAAATGATAGTGTATAATAGTATGCAGAATATTAAATGGGCAGTATATAGTAGTAGAAAGTATTAAATTACGGTGTATAATAGTAGATAGTATTAAATGATAGTGTATAATAGTAGACATTAACAAAATAAGTGTATAATAGTAGGCAGTATTAAATGATAGTGTATGGAAATAGACATTAAAAAAATAGTGTATAATATTATACACTATTAAATGAAATTGTATAACATTAGAAATTTAAAAAAAAGATAGTGTATAATAGTAGTCCCGGTACATCAAATTTTAACCTCAGAAGACATAAATTACATTAATGAAGTAACTCAGTTGTAATAGGATATAGTGTAAGAATTAAATTGAATATATGTTCAGTTTTAGGTAGAGTAATATATAAAGAAAGTAATGATATAGGTATTAATATATGAAACTTGATGGGGAAACCAAAGTGGAGGTAGATAATAGATTGGGAAGGGAGAAGTGATGTCCAAAGTCAATGGAATTACTGGTGCATATTGAGGGATTCAGAAGAATTAATTCCCGACATAAATATAAATTTAAGGATTAGGGAGAATCAATTCCCATAGATGTAAAGAAGAATCGATTTAGAGAGAACTTAATGAAATCTAGTTGGAGATGGTAGAGATATTTGGGATAATGATAGTGAACATGAGGACATTTGGGGAATGATTGTCAACATTATGGACTTTGGAAGGTGAGGGGATTAGATTTGGAATATTAATGATGGGAGAAGAAGAAGATCATGAATGAGCGAAGGAATTATTATTTTAGGAAGAATATTAGAGGGGGTTATGAGGATAAGAAACAGAGGTAGGGAGGTTGAGGCAGATAGGTAGTGAGGCACCAACTGGGAGGCAGGGAAGCAGTGGCAGCGAGGAGGGGAGGATTTGTTTGAGAGGTAGGGCGGAGGGGAAGAATCTGAAAATGAGGAGTATAGAAACATGGAGTTGGTGAGCGGGGGATTGGGGTGAGTGGGGAGGGAGACGGATATAGGGAGACAAATATGGAGATGGGGGTTAGGGGAAGAATGGGGAAAGTGAGGAAGAAGAGAGGGTTCGGGTGAGGGAGAAGAGAGGAAGCAGGGATAGGAGAGGGAAAGTAGGGAATGGATAAAAATAATAGTGAACAACAAGGATAGCTTGACACATGGATTATATCCACAAATTTTATTATAGATAATAGATGTTATATTAATAATATTAGATTAAAAAAGAAATAATAATGTGATATTATGTTGAAAAGGGAGGGGTCAATTGATTGGAGAGAGGGATCCATCTATGCCCCTTTGTTTCATTAACTTAAATAATTATTTATATTTTATAATAATATTAATAATATTAATATCATTATTATTATTATTATTAACTTTTTTCAGTTGTACATTTTTACCAAGATGTCATATTGATGATATGTCTGCGACATTATGATCCAGACATTGAAATGGACAATTCAAGACCAATATTGGATATATAATTTCAACTAGTGTCTCAAGTCTGGGGCCCCACCATATAGGTACTTTCATCTGTGATATGAAAAAAAAAATTTATTTCATCGAGAATCCATTTTGAACAAGTAAATAGCCTAAGTATTTTTCACATAGAACATGATGGTGGTTTTTCTAGTGACATTTGAAGAGTAGTGCATGGTGATGCATGTAACCGCTCTCACTAGAAATGGTATGTGATGATGGGGTGATCTCATGGGGTCTAAATAGGTTTTACGGTATCTCCCCTTCATCTTTAAGGAATGAGATCCTCTATCTCGAACTACAGATAGGGTTCGTGATATGTCCCTTGTATGCTCGGGACGTGATGTCCTCTATCTTAAGCTTCTGGTAGGGTTTGCATCCAACCCCATGTGGCCAAGGGGGTAAGATCCTCTATCCATGAAGTGTTCTCATGATAGGGTTTTCAATATCTTCATCACCTATTGAGGCATGAGATCCTCTATCTTGACTTGTGGTAGGGTTAGGTATCCCCTTCGTTTTTTAAGAACAGATCCTCTATTTGAGGGAGAACTTGGTGGTTGAGGTTTCTTCCAGCGGAGTGCAAGATTACCCATGATATTCTTGAACTGGTTACATGGTTTACTATCATGGGTAGTTATGAAGGTCGGATCGATGGTACGATATGGTTAGACCAAATTCACTACCATAGATCATGCCTTATGCAACACCGAATTTTATCAGTGCTAAACAAAAACCATTGATAAAAGGGTAACCTTTTTAAGCTCTAGTTAAAAGCACTGATAAAGGTATACCCTTTATCAGCATTTTTTTGTGCTGATAAAGGTGGATCTTTATCAGCACTATTCTTAGCACGGATAGATAATTTTAATAAAAAATATTATTAATATATAAAAAATTATCATATTTTTATTCAAAAAATAATGTTTATTTATATACATAAATTAAAAAATGCATGTATATAATTAATATAAATATGAAATATTAATATATTTTTTTAATAATTTAAATATATATATAATGTTTTAAAAAAATAATTTATAAAATTATAAATAAATATATATATATTTAAATAATTATAAAATTATAATAAATATATTTATTATATTTATAATTATATATATTTATATATTAATAAATATATATATAATTATATAAATATTTTTATAATTATATATATTTATTTATAAATATATATATTTATAATTAGAATTATAAATAAATATATATATATAAGTAATTATAAAATCTTAATAAATATATTTAAATAAAAAAATTATTTTATTTATAATTATATATACTTATATACTAATAAATATATTTAATTATATATATATATAACTAAATAAATATATATAATTATATAAAAATATTTATAATTATATACAAATATTTATAAATATATTTATTTATAATTATAATTATAAATATATTTATTTATAATTATAATTATAAATATATTTATTTATTTAAATAATAAATATATTTATTATATTTATATAATAAATATATAATTATAAATAATTATAGGCAGTGATGGATTCAGTTTTGAATAGATATTTCGACCCGGTAGAGGTTTTATCGATCCCTCAAAGAAGACGAAAGCTGGATTTGGTCTGGGGGATGTGCACTTGACCGCAGAAGTCGAGTGGGCTTTGATTAGGGATGGTCCTATTTCTCCCTTTGCATAAGATCAGAGGAAGAATCAGGATCAGGATAAGGCTCAATAGCTTGTGGCGAGTGACACACTACTGGAAAGGTAGTCTATACCAATGGTTTTCCAAATCATTGGCTAGTTAAGCATTGGGATAGGCCTATCCCAATGGTTCTACTTCAACCATTGATATAGATCTTTGTAAATGTTAGTATCCCAACGGTTTTAGAACAACTGTTGGTATATATTTATACTAACAGTTTATTAACCGTATTTATATAGTATAATTTAATAGTTTACCAATGGTTTAAAAACCATTGGTATAGAGTTTTACCAACGGTTTTAGTAAACCGTTGGAAAATACATGCTTTTCAACACTATACCAACAGTTTTAAACCATTGTTATAGAGTTTTTCCATAATTCTACATAGAAGGAAGCTATAATCCCCTCCATTTCATATACCTACATACAACACTTAAAACAAAACAAAAAACACCTACAGTAGTACATAAAAATAGCAGAATCTTCCAACCATGGAATGTACCAGAACATAGTATTCCCCATTTTAATATTCATATCACAACCACTCTTCCAACTAACCCATTTCAATTTCTTTAGTTCAAGCATCTCAAAATTTTGACTTTACTCAAAATGATCACAAATATTTTATCATTGAGTAGTCAATGGTGTGTTATCTACTACACCATGACATAGTCAAAACTTATTTTTTAGAAAATGACATGAAAATGATCATTTCTTAATTAGAAAATCTATTTTACTTCCCATATGATAATTATACATCCTTATTTTCTTGTTATTATTTATTGATGAGTTTATTATTTACAACATTAATAATTTTTTAGAATAGGTTATTGATGGTAGGTACTTATTTTATAGATTTATTTAAATGAAGGGTTGTAATGAAAATGAGTATAATGATTACTCAAAGAGAGATTGAAGAAACCATCCAAGAATTTATGGATAAAGGGCACCATCATCATCACCCTGATGGTGTGAGACCAATCACCTTTAGAAAGTGGGAATGTGATTGGATCAAAATGGTGTCCTATAATGTAAATCATAAAAATACAATAAATCAGAGTAATATGACTAGAAGTGGTATGATGGAAATGAATAATCTCAAGTTCTTCATCCAAGAGTTTGAGTGTATGATTTTTTGGATCTTATGACTCACAGAAGGTTTCCCAGGTAGTGTAAAGGGCCATTGTTAATCCATTGATATTATAATATATGTCAATGTGATGGAATTTTTTTCCATAATGTTTTAAAATTATGTGTCTATGGCCACTTCCATAGGAAAGTCCATGATTAGTGGAATAGTAAACACCACCATGTCCTTGAAAAGATATCATGGAACTATGAGAGGGTGATAAGGAGATAACATGGAAGGGGATACTAGGAGGGTCCATGGACATGGGTTGTTTTGGAAGGGAAGGTGGTGTGTTGGGGAGGTATTCATGGATAAGGATGGGTAGGGTTGTGAAATAGCTTTGATTCCATGTAAAAAAGAGAATTTATAGAATCCAATTATAGATAAAAAAATAAAGATACAAGTAATACCATTGACCTAATCAATCCTTTGAATGTTGAATCATATATTAAATATTCAAATTCCCTAATTACTTTATCAAAAAAGATAACAATACATTGGTAAAAGGTTATATAATTAAAACTATATAGTATTTAGGCTTCATGAGACAATCATAATGTGAACTACCTAATCACACATATATTTAGTCACAGAAAATCAGAAAATATCAAATGTCAGTAATATCAGTCAAAAATGTAACGGATCATTTTTTCCCTCATCACCATCACTGTCACTGTCATCACTATCATCATCATCATCATCCTCGTCCTCATCCTCATCCCTACCCTTGTCCTCATCCCCTTCCTCATCGTCATCCTCACCAACATCCTCATCCTTAGCTTTATCCTCAACCTCATCCTCGCCCTCATCCTCCACCTTGGCCTCTTCCTCTCCCTTAGCCATGACCTCATCCTCATCCTCGGCCTTAGAATCATTCTCTTCCTCAGCCTCTTCCTCGCCATCATCATTGCAAGGAATGAAATTATCTTGACCACCACTAGAACTAATTCTTGATGCACTATATATTTAACACATCGATGACATATATTCATCACAAGTTGTTCTGACCTCTATTGGAAGTGATGGACATAAAACTTTCATTAGTTTCATAAATTTATTGTTTTCCTTAGAAGATCGTTATTCCACCAATGGGAACTTTTTTTAGCCTATTTTTTCCATTACTTAACCTTATAAAACTCAGTGGCACTATAACTGGTACCTAAAGAGGTCCATTACCTCGCTAGGAATATACTCTTCCCAGGTCGGTAGCATACTCCACCAGGGTTCTCATCTCCCAGCACCTGATGTAAGCGATCATTTGGCCCAAAATTGTCAAGTTCCTGGGCATCAAGGGCCTACAAAGCATCCTGTTACAAATATAAATAGATTATTAAGTTACAAAATAGATATTAAAATTTTAAATCAATAAAGTAAAACTTACAATGTGTTGCTATCTCATTTTGTTAACTTCACTTCCATCTTTTTCCTTCTACTCGAGTAAAATAGTTTTGCTCAAGGCACGTGTCCTTCAATATTCAATACCTACCTCTACAATGAAATTTAATGTAGGAAACCATAATTAAAAATAGGTTACCAATAATTAATTTAATAACTAAAATTATATGAGAACTTCAGAAATCAAATAAAATATAGATGAAATAATATAAAGTGCGAGTTATAAAGAAAAATTATATACAACTGTTGTACCTGATTCCTCTCATGATCTATCATAGTATGACCCAAAGTGTGGAGGAATTTTTTAGCATCAATGTTTTTTTATGGATGATTCCTAAATAAAATTCAATAATACAAAAGATATTAGTAATGAAAAACATGAAAATTTTCATTTAAATACCTCAAATGTGATTAATAACTTAAACTTTATAGTTGTCCAATGAGTAATCATTTTCCAATACTATTCTATTAGAAAATAATCCACGATAGGTACCACCTATAACTATGTACAAAATATATCATGCCAGCCAATATACAACTCATGCTTATAGGCTCTTCAAAACTCACCTAACTCCTTTAGACATACTGTTCGTGCACCCTCACCGTTGGAGAAATTAAACTGAAGATGAAACCAAAATATTAATTCATATAAATACAAAAAAAATATTACATTAAATCCAACAGATTTTTTTACCCATATTTATACCCAAGCATTATCCTTGATTTTTTTTGGAAACTGTCTCCATAAGATTGGGCTGATGGGAATGATGTCAGAGTATTTGGAAAGTGTCGCCAAAAAACTCCGACATTGCTTTCCTATTTTTTCAATCATTTGGTTGTCTTCATTATAGTCCACCATCAACTGTGTGCAGTGGTTCCACACTGAATGCATGCGTGTATGCCCCCTCCCCCATCGCTTATCAGTAGATGTATCTATTATGATAGAAAAACAAATATTATATCAATAAAAGTTATAATGAAAATAAATTGTGGTAAAAATTTGTTAGGGTTCTAAAATATACCTACAGCAGTCTGATCAATGGGTGCCTCTGAATCTTCTACCACTGAAGGAACATCACCCTATATCGATGGATTGGGTCTCGGTGTATGCTTCATGGGCATAGACTATGTCGGAGAAGGAGTCTAATAAGGAATGTAGAAGCTCGAATAAAAATAAGTATATGGTAAAGAAGATGGAATGGATGTCTGGACAAATTCATAATATGGATGAGGAGTGGGAATCATCATAGGATACGGTAAATATGGGTGAGGAGGATCAGATGTAAAGGGTGGTGAAAACATGGGAGACCTAAATATCCTATGTGTTCCTAACGACACTATGGGATCAGAATGTGTGGAAGATCGTATGTCAGTAGGAGGGGTAAGGTCTAAACAGGTATGCTGACTGGAGTGCCTAGCTATCATACCACCCCCCTCGTACCACCAGCCTAAGTACTGGGACCACTACTAGGCTGTTCATTGAATAACTGGTGCCTAAGTGGTGGATCTTGCATAAAAATTTAAAACAAAATTAATCACATGATATTATGTGTTATTGATATATATATATGTGAAATAAAATACTCACAACAGGCACTAATGGAGGAATTACTATCTCATCCATTCGATGATTGTTGTTTGTTGTCTTTTTTCTTCGCTACTCCTCATATGGTTTCATTTCCTTCATTTGAAAAAAAATATGGAAGTAATTAAATAATGATAACTATTGTGTAACCAAAAAAATGAGACATGGATTATTTATCTTAGGTCATTTGGTTCATATTTTTAGTTAGGTAATTTAGCTATTTTTTGGGTTAGGTCATTATTTTCATTGGTTTTGATTTTTGTATCAATAGTTTAATATGTCTGATGCAATTCATCTAGTTTTTTGTTAAAATTTAACTGTTTCGGTTTTTTTGGTTTGGTAGGTATGAATACAGTTCAATTCAATATTATAAAATGAAACTCAAAGAAAATTGCAACCAGTAAATATTGAAAATGAACATGAAGGTATATTTAGATAAAAAATATTTGTAATCAATAGTAAATAAATTTTTATAGCACAAACATCAACAACTCAAGTCGAGCTAAACCAACAAAACTGAGAACATAGATGAATGCTTCTATCTATTTACCACCACAACTTCAGGTTCACAATTAAATCTAACAATTAAAGTATTGGATTCCTCATAAGAAATAAATGGATTGGGCCAATGGGGGCAGGAATAGTGTCAATTCCATCATCACCATCACCAAAAATATGTCTTGGGATTACTTCAATAATGACACCAAATTAAGGTCTAAGATGATGTTTGACATAAAAACCCCATTTTACATTGATTCCAATACATATGGTTCATCAGTAGAAATAGTGAGAGTCATGTAAATAACTTGAAATCCACACTTATCAATAAAGTTTCCCTACCTCGTCATCGAATCAAACCACTGGCATTTCATCATAGTGACTCGATCATGAGAGTAATAATCCAATATTATTATTTTTTTCAACAAATCCATAATAAAATACATTTTCAAAACGAGTTATGTTATCCAATTCACTAACATAATAGTATATTGTGGAAGTTATCATTACACCATCATGTTGTGTTCTCATGTTCTTTTCTCATTTAGTGATAATAAATCTATAACCATTGATCACAATTGATTTACATTCATGAACCGCGGTATTAGGACCAAAATCCAAAGCTCTTATTTCTTCAGAGACAGTTTCAGCAGGAAAACTCGATACCTGAAATATAAATTAATATTAAACTTAATAAAATATTGATTTTATTTATTTATTACATCAATATTTATACCTTTAATTTCAACCAAGAAGAAAACTATTTTCTATACAAAGTCTATCTCCTTCTCAAAGATAAATAATGATGCTTTATATTTATCATTTATTTATGTTCCCTATAGATAAAAATATAAATATTTTAAAAGATATGTACAATTACAAGAGATGAGATAAGATATAATGTCCAATTTACTTGGTGTAGTCATCAAACAAATCACAATTGAACAACGCTGTGGGATATTCCATCTTCTGCTCTTCAAGTCTTAATTTCATCAATGTAAATGATCTGGGAATTCCCCCTATTTGAGGAACTGATAGAAAACTGGGTAAAATTTTCTCATACTATTCTTCTTCATTTCTTATTGGTCTATTCATTCTCGTAGTAAGATCAGACAAATATATTGAGTAGAAATCCATACATTCTTAAGACAAGTAATCGTTCATGATAAAACCTTCAGGATGATTCCTGTTCCAGATATAATATTTCAATGAGTACATATTTATTTTAGTTGGATGCATCCAATGAAAATCAATGGGTCCTCCAAGAAGTGTTTTGGTTGGAAGGTGCACAGTCATATGCAACATGCATGTGAAAAATGATGGAGGAAATATTTTCTCTAACTCACACAAAATTAATGGTGTCTCTACAAACATTTTTTGCAAGTAATATTTTAACAACTTATTAGCACAAAGATCTCTAAAAAAATAGAACGACCAAAAAACTAACACCCTTACATTATTGGAAAAAAGATGACAGATTTCTATTGGAATCAACTCATGCATAAGGATGTGATAATCATGAGTTTTTAAAGATTTCATCTTCAACTCTCTCTATTAACCTATTTTGATATATTACTTGAATATCCATTAGAAACATTAATAGTCACTAGCACTTCTAGAAATTGATTTCTTTCTACAGGTGTTATCACATAATAAGCACATGGAACTTTCCATTTATTTTCACTAATACACATAGGATGCAATTCTGGTCTGATCTCCCAATCCACCAAGTCACGCTGAGATCATAAATCATATTTTATCTTTCCCTTGAAATTTAGAATAATCGAAAGCAACATTTCACGTATATTATTTTCAATGTGCATTACATCTAAGCAATGACATAAAAATTTGGTTGACCAATAAGGAAACTCAAATAAGATACTCCTCTTTTTCCAATTGTAACAGGTATCATTGGAAAAAATTTCCTCTTTAGAGATTTCATTTATCCCTTCTCGAATAAAAAACTAAAATATTTCAATTCATAAAGCATATCAGTTCCATGCATACATTGAGTTGGATCATCGGTCTCCATGGTATTGTCAAATATTTGATGATTATTTCTATATGGATGGTCCATTGGAAAGATTCTTCAATATCCCATAAAACTAAAACTACGGTGATATTTCAGTATTTTGGATCGAGTATTCTTCATATAAACAGGACATGAAAATTTTCCCTTTGTGATCCATTCAGACATCATTTCTTAGGTAGGAAAACCATTGATCTTCCACATAAGCGTGCATGCATCTGAAATATCTCTTTCAAACATGCATCATATGTGCGCACACCCACGTCCAAAATAAGTTTCAACTCTTTTATTAAAGGTTTCATATATATGTCTATATCATTTTCGGGATCAGAAGGGAAGATATGAGTATACTCATGAAAGTGAAATGTTTTTTCATACAAAACCATGGGGGAATATTATAAATGTGTATGAAAACTGGCCATGTGTTGTGAAAAGTAAGAATCTACCCAAACAGATTAAAACCATCACATGAAAGACCCAACCTTACATTAAGCACGTTAGCTGAAAAATCAGGATATTGAGCATCAAATCTCTACCATGAAAATCCATCTACATGGTGAAACAACTCTTCAATATTATTCTTTCTCTCAGTATCATGCCATTGTATTTTTATTGATATTTCATCAGACATGAAATATTTTGTAGTTTGGGGATTAATGGAAAGTTCCACATTAATTTTTGTGGCACACAGAATGGTATTCCATCAGATTTTGGATTCAATTGTGATGTTCCACATTTTATAAAATCATTTCTTTCAGTAGTTTCCTCCCAAAATAAGCTGCAATCTTTCAGGCAATCATGAATTTTGTTTTTTGAAAATCCAAGTTATTTAACTAACTTTCATACCATATAGTGGTTTGAGGGAACATCTGCATTATTTGGAAGTAAGTCCTTCAATAAGGTAATAATGTAATCGATGGTATTATTAGAAATCCCATACATGGTTTTCCCATGAAACAATCGGATTAGAAATTTAAACTTTTTCATTTTACCACATTGTCGATATATTGGCATCGTCACAGCATCATTCAATTTTCTCACCCTATCAATATCATCATTTTCATTGGATGCATCATGTATGATCGTATCAAAATCTTCTTGGGTCAACATCCTTTCCTTCTCATGATGACGAATAAATAGAAAACGGTCATATATCAAATTCTCCAATCCAGTCCTCTCATTTTCATCATCATCAATTTTAGATTCCATTTTCTCCACATTGTGATACCACACATAGTAGTTTATTTTAAACCCATATTTGGTTATATGGTATCTAACTTCTTCATGGCTCAACCAAGGTATTCCAACACAATTATAACATGGGTAGTTTATGTGACAACTATCTGAAGCATTGTAAAATGTAAAATTTAAAAATATCTTCAAATTGTTTTGAAAATCACTTGAGATAAAATCAGTTTCATACATCCAACTTCTATTCATTATGTAAAAAAATAAACCATTTTATGAAATAAATTAAATAATATTGAAGTTCAATCGAATATATATTTAAGTAAACGAGAATTGTTCAGTTTATATAAAACCATAACTGACATACTAATCTATATGAGAATCAAAATATGAAATACAAAAACGTACTATATATATAAAAAAATACTAAAAATATAAAACCATGATATTTAATTGAAACATGGTGGATGTGATGGAAAATCATTGTATAAAGAATGATATCTCTAGAATAATTATGAGAAAATGGTTGGAATTAAGTCTAAATTTATAAAGATCATTGTATTTCACAATTAATGATATATTTCTAATCAATGGTGTCATTGTAGTATTATTGATCAATGATATTTTTTATAGGGTGTGTTATTTAAAAGGTGTCCATCTTGGTGTCATGAAAAAGAAACATGTAGGTGCTCAATGAAAATGATATAAACCCAGCAAGATGAGTTATTTAAGGGTTGAAGGACTTAAAGGTATACCCCAATGTGTTATATTTACCTTACTCTAATACATGACAATATTTTTAAGGGACACCCGGGTTCCTCAAGGGACACCTAGCCCACTATACCCGCTTTGGTCTAAGCTGGAATACCACTTTTGATGTGTCACCATGTATATTGGTATATACATATAATTATGTATGCATATATATTCACTATATATCTTGTAACATATATACCCATATATTTAGATATGTAGTACTAGCCAAGACCTGAGGCCTTAATCCAATTTCCTTGTATAATAATAGGAGTCTCATAATTTAAATAAGGGACACCATGCCCATATGTCTCATAGAAAAATAATGGGAACCAAGATTGAATTTCATAATTAATATAGGATTTCATGCTGAGTATCATAATCGATGTAGGATTCCATGCCAAGTATTATAAATAACACTGATAGGGTTCACACCCATCATCTCAATATAGGGGCATAGAATTTCATTCCCATCATCCTAAGTGATGTGAAATTCCATGTCAAACATCCTAGACCAAGGGGGTTTTAAATTCCATGTCCACAAAAATAACCAAGTTACCTCTATAATAATTCAGTATAATGTAGTCTCACTTTCCCTATGATACCTTATCTAAGTAAATCCACAAAGAGGAACCCAACATCGCACAAGGTCCATTGTACCTTCATTATCTTAATTCAATTAAAAATATAATAACAGCCAATGAGATCATACATTCCTTAATATAATTCATCAAAAAAAATATTAAACAAATTCTAATTCAATTAAAATAATAATATTGATCAACAGATAAACATAAAGAATAAAGAAAGATATCAAGGTAAAATGGGTTCATCAAAACCTATTTAAATTTATTAAATCATTTATAACATTCCAAGAAATTTAAATAACACACCTAAGGGGTGGTTTAATCTCTAGTCAAGGATGGTAAAAAATCATGTAATTTTACTCAGAATCACCATCTATGTGTATAAATATGTAGAATCAGCATCTATGTATATTAGTATATATGTGTAGAAATATGAAATGTATCTATACAGATGAAATATAATGGATTTTTAAAAAATTAGTGTATATAGATGTCTTATATGAAAAATAATCAATAAATCTTTGTGTATACAGATATAGTATATGCAACATAATCAATAGATATAAATAATGAGAGATTGCAGACCAATGGGGAAACTGAAAATAAATGAAAGAAACAATACTCACCAATTTGAAGATAAATATAGGTAGAAACTGATTTTAATTGTAAGAAACTGATTTGAAGTGTAAGAAACTGAATTAACACAATGATGGATCATTGGTGGAAGAGTGGTCAATGAATGGAATAGGGAGTTGCACGCTATTAGGGAAAAATGATGGATCTGGAATGGAGAGGGGGAGACTCACATTGCATTTAAAGGAAATCTATCCCAAAGGTTTTTAAAACCCATTGGGATATATCATCTATACCAATGGTTAATTAAAACCATTGTTATAGAGTGGTTTCGACAACCCTTTCCCAATGGTTTTGAAAAACCATTGGGAAACCATAACACTATGCACCCTTTCCCGATAGTTTTGAGTAAACAATTGGGAAACGGTGCCCTATCCCAACGGTTTTAGAGAACCATTAGGATAGGGGAATTAGTAAAAACTAAAATTACAGTATTGATAGATTCTTCTTTAATTCTCATAATTGTCCTGTGCACAATTGTAACTCAAAGAACAGTGCTTGTGCATTTTTTGAAGTGAGTCTGAAGTTATTTGAAGACTGAATTAAGGAATAAAAACATTCCATTATCATGTGTCTTTTCCCTTTTGTGAGGAATCATTCTTGGAAGATTTAAGATCTGATAAATTGGCTCATTCATCTTTGGGGGTTTGAAGGATGGTGCTTGGTTTCTATAGGTATGGGTTTCTTTACATTAACTTTCCTTCATATGACCTTAATCTTAAATCCTAGATCATTGGATTTGTGAACCTCAATCTGAGAGTCCAATGATTACAATACTGGGACACCTGGTTCGATCTAAGTTAGGAAAAAAACATTATGGTCTAATATTGTATCTGCATTAAGGGGTTGAACTAGTATTTATAGCACCCAAACATCTTATGGGATATTGAATCCACTATGGTCACTCCTATTAAACTTGAAAAAAGGTACTCAGTTAGCCACCTATAGGAACTATGCTAGAGTTTTGACTGAATATAACCTCATCTCAACTCTGGTTGATACAGTCTTCTTAGTTGATGGAGATTTTATGTTTGAATTGGGTATTGAATTTGATTATGTTTCGGAGTTTTTTTCCAATTGTAGTTCAATTGTCCGTGGTAGAGAAAATTTTCAAATGGGTTTAAGGTTTTCTTTTTGCAGTAAAATTGGACATTAGGTTGAAAATTGTAGATTTAGAATGTATAATTTTAATGGAGATAATGTCGTAATTAAGGATGGATCAGGTTAGATGAAGGATAATGGTGTATGTGCTTCTATAGCTCATAGTAAACTCTATTTTGTGGATGTGGATACGGTCCCTCTTACTCAGCAAGATAAGGATGATAGGTTTGACAGCGGTTCTTCTACTGTTGATTTGAATTTGAACAATTCTATTATTGACAATCCAAAATTGGTTGTGTTGGTTGATGTTTTACATTCCAATATTGATGTGAAATGGGTGGAGCAGATTACTCGGGTTGTGGTTCCATTATCTGAACCCTCTAGCTAGGAGAAAAATGTGGTTTGTCACTGATTGTCTTTAAGACCACCTATTTTGGGAGATCATGGCCCTAATGCAGGCACTATGACTCTGATCAAAATAATGGATGATGAGATGGCAGAGGAGGATACATCATTTGATGAGGCAATTGCACAATAAATGATAGATCAGCAGATCACTCATGAACAGATGATATACTCAAGAGTTATGGAGGGTAAACATAAATTGGATGTAGAGATTTGTAAGGACCCAACCCCAGTTTCCCGGATTCAGTGCCTTATTTTATTACATTGACATATAAACAAGGAATAATTATCCCGAAGGACCAATCAGTTTAGTATTATTGGAAAAAAGATACATACATAAGTTCAACATTACTACTTGAAATGAAAAACAACATAGAAACTCCTTAGAAAACTTCCATAAGTCCTAGGTTATTTCAGAATTTCATTCATAATAAAATTCTTCATGTCCTGAGAAAATGAAACATAAGAAGGGGGTGAGATCAAACGATCAGTAAGAGTAATCAATATAGCAGAAGATAAAATAAACATTAGACATGGTGAATAATTTAAAACACATTCCTTTAAAAATAAACTTGAACATAATATGGCAGAAATATGAGCTGAGTAAATATTGTCATAATATAACATAATCATGGGTATTCTACTAGTCGAATAACCACATGAACCATCAATACTATTTTCATAATGAGGTAATTCATAATGTGGGACAACATAACCATACAGTCAAGGCCTTATGCCAAGACCATAAATAATCATTTTGTCAAGGCCTTGTTCCAAGACCGTAGTTTGTCTCATTATACCTACCGATACACCGAGGGATTATAGCGGGCCCCACCCAAAAATTTATATGTCAAATTAATTCCTCATATTAATGGGGATAAATGTAAACAACATATACATTCATATTAAAACTAATATATGAAATGTAAATAACTTTCCCCGAACATTAAGCATAAACACTAACCATTCGGAGTAAATTGATGAATGGTTTTAAGATAAAACATCCATAGAAAAAATAATAATAAACCATTAAATTAAATATGGTAGATTATACCATGAAATATCAATCCAAATAATACATAAGAATCAAAAATAGTGTTGAAATAGATGAATATACTCTTATAAAATCTTCAAGTAATTCTTGAGATAAATACCCTTTTACTTTGAAAAGAAGAGTAATTTTGGAAAAATATTTTCATAAAACCAGAATTCAATTAAGATATTATTTTCATAATAAAATGATTTATTTTATAAAGAAAATGGTTTCCAAAAAACAGATTATAGGGTGCCCTTGAAAATGGGTAAAAATTTGAGAAATTCCCTTGAATTGGGCTTGTATTTCAGGAAGGATTTTGGAAAGATCCTTTTAGAACATATAACTCCCATTAAATGAAAGTAGTATTATGGTTGGTAAACATATATAGAACACTCACACATAATTTATGATGAGTTCATAATAATACACAATAATTTCATTGAGGTAATTAGACAATAAAAATAACCCGAATGAAAAAGGAGGTTCGGGTGGAAAAACCTTTACCTTAAGTCCGAATGTGTTCCTCTCTTGAATTTAAGGTCATGGAATATGAAATTAGACTTATTAATAACTTATTTCAGAAACTATTAGTCATGTGTTTAGTTTATCTTTTTTTTAGTTTATTTATGCCCTTATTGATAAGTTATTATATAGAATTTCATCGTTCTGGAGTGTTTGTTTTCTTTATTTTCATAATCAGATTACCTATTCTTAAGTAATGGAATTCATGTGGAATGGATATAAATCTCCAAAACTGAAATTACATATTATTTATGAACATACAGAATTTTTAATTTTCATTTATATCATTTTGTTTACATGGAATGAGGATGAATCATTATATGAAATATTAATGACATTCACTTAGATTATTTTAGCTGTATTTTGATTATTAGGAACTAGTTTGGTCATATGATTTAATAATATTACGTATATTGGTTCCTGAATATTAATTATGTTATAATACATATATCATATTCTTTTTAAACCATAAAAATGGTTTTATGACCAGTAATTAATGAGAAATTGAAGAATGAAAATTTGCCATCCATGAAGGTTATAAATTGGAACCTCATGAACATTGATTTCGTTTATAAAAAAGAAAAAAAGAGAGTAAGGATATTGATGGTGGTTATTATATTAACATGATATAATTACAGTATATAGATGATACTGGATCTATCATGGTCATTTTTATAGAGGATATGAGGATAGGATAACAAAAGAAGATAAATTAATATGAAACTAAATGAAAAAGAAGGGTGTTTTGCCTCTTGAAATAACCTCTTTGAGAACCTCCTTAAGGGAAGGGGTTTTGGTCTTTTTTCAAGACCAAGATCTTCCTGGATGTGGGTAGTAACTAGGGAAGGGTAATTGGGTAGAGATTTTAGGATCTTCAAGTCTTAGAGGAGTGAAGGTAAGAGGAAGTGAGGGGGGTTTATAGTGGAGGAGGGGAGGGATTTCATAATTTTTTTAATCATTAGTTTATTAGTTTCCCTCAAGACTAGAAATAGTGATGATTCTATGACCAAGAATAGTAATAAATGCATGTGAGTTCTAAACAAGTGGTATTACATCACTTATGATGTCATAAATAGTGTATTTAACTGATAATTTGTATATACAGTATTTTACCGTATTTCACTATTCATCAAAAAATTTGAGTATTTCGTAAAAATACGAAATATTCACCCTAAAAATTTTTCAACATGTAGAATCAAAAAATGAAATCCATTTTTCAAAAATAATTTTTTAAATATGATTAATTTAATATTTAATTAAAATCATAATTTATTCTAAAAAATATATTTTTAAAACATTTATTTACTTATTCCAAAACATAGGCATATCGTACTTCCACTTGAATAATTTTTATATAGTATCATAGGTAAGGTAACTATTCATTAGGTTATATCACTATTCATAAGGGTATGTTATTATTCATAAGGGTATGTTACTATTCACCAAAAATTATGTTTCTCTTATCAGACTTTAAATAACTTACTAATCGCAACCGTGTATGTCAGATTTTTGAAATTCACATCACAAAAGTGATAAACTTATGTTTAAAGGTAACATAGCACTTAGTAGTTCATTATGTTGTGATTTCATGTGATTATGAAATATTTATAATAAAGTAATTTCCATTGAAAAATATTGGGTCGTTACATTCTCCCCTCCTTACAAAAATTTTGCCCTCAAAATTCAAAAAATGTTACCTAAAAAGATTCGGGTATGTCTTCAACATAAGATCCTCAGGCTCCCATGTTGCCTCTTCCATATTATGATTCCTCCAAAGAAACTTTACCAGAAGATTCATCTGATTTCTCAATACTTGTTCTCTGGTATCAAGAATCTTGATAGGCTCTTCAAAATAAGACAGATCGGTCTCATGTTCTATTTCTTCATAGGTGAGTACATGTGTTGGGTCTGTCATGTATTTCCATAACATTTATACGTGGAACACATTGTTAAATTTGGAGAGACTTGGTGGCATTTCCAAATGGTAATCTATGGCTCCAATTCGATCTAGAATTTCAAAAGGTATGATGTACCTGGGACTTAATTTTCCATTCTTACCAAAACATATAATACCCCTCCATGGAGATACCTTTAAGAAAACATGATCTCCTTATTGAAATTCAAAATAATTCCTTCGGTTATCAATATAACTCTTTTGCCTAATTTGATCTATTTTTATATGGGTTTGGATAATCTTCACCTTTTCTGTTGTTTCATCAACAAGTTCTGGGCCTACGAGATTTCTTTCACCAACATCATCCCAGCAAGTTGGTGTACGAAATCTCTTTCCATACAATGCTTAATATGGTGCCATCTGAATACTTGAATGGAAACTATTTTTATAGGAAAATTATATGAGAGGTAAATAGTGATCCCACATTCCTTGAAAGTCAAGTGAACAAGACCTCAACATGTATTCCAAATTTTGAATAGTTTGTTCTGATTTTCCATCAGTTTGTGGGTGGTAGGCAGTGCTCAAATGAAGATCAGTATCTAGGGACTTCTGAATACTTTTCTAGAATTTTGATGTAAAACAGGGATCGTGATCAGAAAAAATTGATAAGGGTATACCATGAATTCTTACAACTTCATTAATATATAGTCTTGTTAAACGTTCAAATGGTAAATCATCCCTTATAGCAAGAAAATGTGTTGATTTTGTAAGATGATCAACAATGACCCATATCACATCATTATTTCTTGGAGTCTTTGGTGGCCCCATAACAAAGTCCATCATAATATCATCCCATTTTCATATAGGTATAGGAAGGGGTTTCATTACTCCTCCAGGATGTTGTCTTCCAACCTTCACCTGTTGACAAACCAAACATCTCGACACGTAATCAGCAATCTCCTTATTCATGTTTTCCCACCAAAAATATTCCTTTAGATCTCTATACATATTTGTGCCACCAGGGTGTATAGATAAATTAGAGCTATGAGCATTATCCAATAGTTCCCTCTTTAGCTCAGGAATAGCGGGGACACAAAGCCTCTTTCTGAATTTCAAAATTCCACCTTCATATATGAAGTCAATCAACTTTCCATCATTTACAAATTTTATTTTATTTTGTAACTCCTCATCATCAGCCTGAGAAATTTTTATCCTTTCTAGTAAAGAAGGTTTGGAAACCATTTGAGAAAGTAGTGATGTGTTACCTTCCTTGACAATTCTCATATCCATCTTTACTGGATCCATGAACAAAGGATCCCTTTCAACTCTCATCTTGTTCAGAATTTCGTGGTCCTTTATACTCAAAGAGGATCCCACCTTATTTTCCTTCCCCAGGTGGTAGTTTATTGTGCAATAATAATCCTTTAGTAGCTCAATCCATCTTCTTTATCTTATATTGAGTTCTTTATGTGAGAATATATATTTCAAACTCTTATGATCTGTATATATCTCACATTTTTTCTATAGCGGTAATGTATCCAAATATTCAAATCAAAGATTATCGCTTCTAAATCAAGATAATGAGTTGGATAGTTTTGTTCATGAATTTTTAACTTCCTAGATGCATAGGAAGTCACTCTATCATTATGAATAAGGATACAGCCAAGTCCTTTCTTTGATGAATTGCTAAATATCACAAATCCATCATTCCCTAATGGTAGAGTCAATATTGGAGCATTCACTAATATTATCTTCAATTATTTAAAACATTCTTCACATTCCTTTTTCCATATGAAATTAACCCCTTTTCATGTAATCTTGGTCATTGGGTTGGATAAACGGGAGAAGTTTTGAACAAAACGATGATAATAACTTGTTAAACTAATAAAACTACGTACCTCAGTTATGTTCGTTGGAGTAGGCCATTATTGCACAGCCTTTGTCTTCACAGGATCTACAGATATTCCATACTTAGAGACAATTTGGCCCAGAAAGGAATATTAGTGGAGCCAAAAATCACACTTTCTAAACTTCCCATATAATTCATTTCATCTAAGTGTCTTCAGAATAGTGCGCAAGTGATTTTCATGATCTTAATATCTTTTAGAGTATACCAGGATATCATCAATAAACACCACTAAAAATTCATCAAGATATTCCTTGAAAACTCTATTCATTATATCCATGAAAACAGATGGTTCATTAGTTAGTCCAAAAGGCATTACTATAAACTTGTAATGCCCGTACCTGGTTCGAAATACTGTTTTTGGAATGTGTTCCTTCCTTAAAAGCAACTGATGATATTCAGATCAAAGATAAATATTTGAAAAATATTAGGCTCTATGAATTTGATCAAATAAATCATCAATTCTTTTCAGAGGATACTTATTATTTATTGTAATTTCATTGATTTCCCTATAATCAATGCATAGCCACATGGATCCATCTTTCTTCTTGACAAAGAGGACAGGGGTTCCCCATGAAGAAACAATAGGTCAAATAAACCCTTTATCACTCAATTCCTCTAGTTGTTTCTTTAGTTCCACTAACTCCATAGTGGTCATTTCATAAGGGTTATTTTATATGGTCCTTGAACTAGGAATTAATTCAATGGAAACTCAATTTCCCGCTCTGGAGGATGTCCAGGTAAATCCTCTAAAATGATGTCAACATATTCTTGCACAATAGGTACTTACTCTATCTATACATTCTTCTCCTAACCCATATTTATTTCATTCCCTTCCACCCCAATAATTGAATTTGGTAGATCTAATAGGGTGGATCTAGATGTGAATCAAATGGTGAGGTTTCCAGTCTAAAAATAAGGGATTCTACACCATTATCAAAAAATTTAACTTCCTTCTTCTTGAAATAGATCTTTGCATAATAATTTGATATCCAATTCATACCAATAATTATATCATAGTCAATAATTTTTATGATGATAAGGTTTGAAACTAAATAACTTTTATGTGTTGTGAGGGGGACTAATCGACACGCCTTTTTTACAATGATACATCCACTAGAAGTTTTGATTGATAACTCCTTTGTTAAATCAAATTGGATATGTCTAATTTTCTTGGAAAATTGGGAAGATATAAATGAATTTGAAAATCCAGAATCAAATAAATCATTGGATAAGTTTGTTGAAATGATCAATGTACCTACCACCACTTCATTAGATACTTAAACCTCCATGGTTGTGACCGCATAAGCTTAGTCTTGCTCCCTTGGCCTTCTTTGGGGAATGTTTACCTGACGCTTAGGACATTAATGTTCATAATGTACCATCTCCCTACAATTTTAGCACTGAAAATTGGTAGCTTCTTTCATCCCCTTACAATCCTAAAATAGGTGGCCTTTTTCTCCGCACTTATAGCAGATTCTCATTCCCATCATTAAAGTGCCAGGGTGTTTCTGCCCACTCTTCCCTTCTTCTCCATTTCCTTATTTCCTTTTCTAGAGTTTTTGGTAGCCCTCTCCTCTTTTTTTACTTTAAATTCATAAGACTTAGAAAATTCCTTTTCTGTCTTGATAGCACTTGATACTATATCTTCATATGAAGAGAAACTTTGGAAGACTAGATCCCTTCATAGTAATGGTTTTAAACCATCAAAGAATCGATCAATTTTTATCCTTTGATTACATATGTAGTCCGCAGCATGAATTTCCAACCTTGTAAAGTTGGCTTCATACTTGGAAACATTTTCATCCTCCTTCTACCTCAGATTCAAGAATTGCTTCTCCATATTTGCTCATTGTTCACAAGGGGAGTATTTTTCTAGGAAGATCCAAATAATACATTCCTTACCAAAATACCAGGATGTTCTTTTATGATTATCCTCAAATACTATCTTAGGTATTCATTCCCTAATCTACATTTTTTAAATCTAGTTTTCAGGTTTTCTACTAAACTTCCTCTGATACCAACTGTAAGGACCTGACCCCAGTTGCCCAGAGCCGGTGCCTTATTTAATTACATTGGAATATAAACAAGGAATAGGAATCCCTAAGGACAGATTATTTTAGTATTATTGGAAACAAGATACATACATAAGTTCAATATTACAACTTGAAATGAAAAAAAAAACATAGAAACTCCTTAGACAATTTCCATAACTCATAGGTTATTTCAGCATGTCATTCATAATAAAATTCTCCATGTCCTGAGAAAATGAAACATAATAAAGGGGTGAGATCAAATGCTTAGTAATAGTAAGCAATATAGCAGAAGATAACATAAACATTAGACATGGTGAATAATTAAAAACACATGCCTTTAAAAATAAACTTGAACATAATATGGCATAAATATGAGCTGATTAAATATTGCCATAATATAACATAATCATGGGTATTCTACTAGTTGAATAACCACATGAACCATCAATACTATTTTCATAATGATGGAATGCATAATGTGGTACAACATAACCATACCGTCAAGGCCTCGTGCCAAGATCATAAATAATCATTTTGTCAAGGCCTTGTGTCAAGACCGTAGTTTGTCTCATGAGACCTACCAATGCACCGAAGGGATATAGTGGGCCCCACATAACAATTTCTCTGTCAAATGAATTCCTCATATGAACGGGGATAAATATAAACAACATATACATTCATATTGAATCTAATATATTAAATGTAAATAACTTTCCCCTAACATTAAGCATAAACACTAACCATTCATAGTAAATTGATGAATGGTTTTAAGATAGCACGTCCACATCCAAAATAATCATAAAACATTAAATTAAAAATGGTATATGATACCATGAAATATTAATCCCAAAAATACATAATAATCAACAAGAGTGTTGAAATATATAAAGATACTCTTATAAAATCTTTGAGTAATTCTTGAGCCCTTTTACTTTGAAAAGAATAGTTCTTTTGGAAAAATATTTGTATAAAACTAGAATTGAAGTGAGATAGTATTTTCATAATAAAATTATTGAATTTATAAAGAATATGGTTTCCAAAAAAACATAATATAGGGTGCCCTTGAAAATGGGTAAAAATTTGAGAAATTCCCTTGAATCGGGCTTGTATTTCGGGAAGGATTTTTTAAAGATCCTTTTAGAACATATAACTTCCATTAAATGAAAGTAGGATTATGGTTGGTAAATATATATATAACACTCACATAGAATTTATGAGGAGTACATAATAATACACAATAATTTCATTGAGGTAATTAGACAATAAAAATAACCCGAATGAAAAAGGAGGTTTGGGTGGAAAAATCCTTACCTTAAGTCCAAATGTGTTCTCCTCTTGAACTTAAGGTACTAGAATATGAAATTATAATTATTAATAACTTATTTCATAACCAATTAGACATGTATTTAGTTTCTCATAATTCTTTTTATTTCATATATGCCCTTATTGATAAGTTATTATATAGAATTTCGTCGTTTTGGAGTGTTTGTTTTCTTTATTTTCATAATCGATTCACCTGTTCTTAAGTAATGGAGTTCATGTGGAATGTATGTAAATCTCCATAACTGAAATGACATATTATTTATGAAAATACAGAATTATTAATGGTCATTTATATCATTTGTTTTACATGTAATGAGGATGAAACATTATATGAAATATTAATTACATTCACTTAGATTATTTTAGCGGTATTTTTATTATTAGAAACTAGTTTGGTCATATGATTTAATATTATGTACATATACTTGTTCCTAAATATTATTTAGGTTATAATACATATATTATAGTCTTTTTAAACAATAAAAATGGTTTCATGACCAGTAATTAAGGATAAATTGAAGAATGAAACTTCTTCGTCCACGAAGGTTATAAATTGGAACCTCATGGACATTGATTTTGTTTATAAAATAAAAGAGAGAGAGTAAGGATATTGATGATGGTTCTTACATTAAAATTATATAATTATAGTATATAGATTATATTGGATATATCATGGTCATTTGTACAGAGGAGGTGAGGATAGGATAACAAAAGAAGAAAAATTGAAATGAAACTAAATGAAAAAGAATGGTGATTTACCTCTTGAAATAACCTCTTTGAGAACCTCCTTAAGAGAAACAGTTTTGGTCTTTTGGAAAGACTAAGAGATTCCTGGATGTGGGGAGTGACTAGGGAAGGCTAATTTGGCATATCTTTGAGTAGATTCAAGGCTTATAGGAGTGAAGGTAAGAGGAAGTGAGGGGGTGTTTATAGTGGAGGAGGGGAGGGTTTTCATAATTTTTTAATCATTAGTTTATTAATTTATTTCAAGACCAGTAATAGTGATTATTTCATTCCCAATCATAGTAATAAATACATGTGAGATCGAACCAAGTGGGCTTAAATCACTTATGATGTCATAAATAGTGTATTTAACTAATAATTTGTATATACGGTATTTTACAGTATTTCACTATTCATTAAAAAAATTGAGTATTTCATAAAAATATAAAAATTCACCCTAACCATTTTTCGATGTGTAGAATAAAAAAATGAAGTTAATTTTTCAAAAATAATTTTCTAAATATTATTAATTTAATATTTAATTAAAATCATAATTTATTCTAAAAAATATTTTTAAAACATTTATTTACTTGTTCCAAAACATAGGTATATCGTACTTCCACTTGAATATTATTTATATACTATCATAGGTAAGGTTACTATTCATTAGGGTATATCACTATTCATAAGGGTATGTTAATATTCATAAGGGTAGGTTACTATTCTCCAAAAATTAATTTTTTCTTATCGGACTCCAAATAACTTACTGATTGCAACTGTGTATGTCATATTTTCGAAAGCCACATCATAGAAGTGACAAACTTATGTTTCAAGGTCATATAGAACTTAGTAGTTTCTTATGTTGTGATTTCATGTGATTATGACATATTTATAAGAAAGTAATTTCCATTGAAAAATATTTGGTCGTTACAAGATTCTTTTAAGAATCTTGTTTAAGTCCCTGACTCGTGAAAAATAGTGTGAGGGCTTGGACATCTGGGAAATAAGAGTAAAGAAAGAGCCTCCATTTAAAGGTAAAGGAAAGAAAATGTTTGTTGATGAAGAGGGATTCTAATTGTTCATCCCCCAAATATCTAAAACACATGAGTCTCATTCCCAGTCAGTGTAGAAGGTACAGGTCATTCCATCATCACAGATTGATATTGTTCCTTATGATACTTCTAGTACTTTGGCCTTGGCCCTGGTAATACTTCCTCTAAAAATGGAGCCTCAACCATGCTCTCTGATAAGCAAGTGAGTTGGATCTGTACTGATTTAAATTTCAGGTGAACCTTCACCCATTAATGTGCAGGGTTCCTAAGCTATGCTAGGAAATGTGTGGGTGTCTACTCACAACATATTTGGTGTTATTGATTCTAATGATGTGTAAGATTGAGATGTGCAGAGTACTTTGGTATCCAATGATCATGCTTCGTAGGTTTTTCTTGGTGAAGTGAAAGCTCCTGCAGTCAAAGTCAATGATGAAACTTTGGTTGTTGATTCTAGGAGGTTGTAATCTCAATTAGATGATGGGGGAGTAGACTCGGAGAGCACTAACATTGAAAGTCGCCTATAGCAGGTGAAGACTTTGAGGATAGGTCAGCATCCTAGAGGTCATGGTCGTGGATGTGGTAGAATTAATTGAAATGAAATACGTGATGAGGAGAGAAGGACAGGGGTTAGGATTCGAGAAAAACTTAGTCTCTGTTTGTTTTTTTTGATAAGGGCAGCCTTCTATGTTTAACTCCATTTTTTTCTTTTCTACGTTTCTCTATCATTTAAGAAAGGGGTTTTGTCCCTATCTTTTCAATATATATATATATATATACAAATATTTATAAATATATTTATTTATATTTTTAATTAGAAATAAATAAATATATTTAAATAATTATAAATTATAATAAATATATTTATATACAAATTTTTTTAAATGTTTTTATTTATAATTAGAATTATAAATAAATATATATAAGTTTAAATAATTATAAAATCATAATAAATATATTTAAATAATAATTATATTTATTATATTTATAATTATATATACTTATATATTAATAAGTATATATAATTATATAAATATATTTATAATTATATACAAATATTTATAAATATATTTATTTATAATTATACTCAAAAAGGTTCGAGTACGAGTTGGAAACCCAACCCGTACCCACCAAATTTATTATAAAAGTAAAGTGAAACAATGAAAGGAAAGTGAAGCTCAACAACATTATAAATTCCCAAAATAGGGAAAATAATAGATCAACTCCTACCACTCCCTATAGAACCTAAATTCTTGGGATATCGACCCCAATCTTTTGGGTGCCTCCCTCTTTGCCATGACTTTGCCCATTGGGGAAGCACTAGCTCATCACTCGATGACGTGTTAGAGGAATCCTCTAGAATTATGTTGTACATGTATTTCCATAATAGATCCTGAAAATCAAGCCTCATATTATTCTGAAAACTATCTTCAATTTTTTTTTACAACAATTTTTGAACCATCAAATAATCCATGTATCCAAATACATCCAGTTCCATTTTTTTAAAGGTAACTTAGAGCTATAAATCAAACCATTTTTCCATTTCATCTATAAGACACTATGGATACCTACAACCCTCATAGTCCACCTAAGGAGCCTTGAAATTTTTATTCCTTGCAGCTTCACATTCCAAAAGAAAATACTTTCCAAAAGATTCATGAATGGATTTCATCAGCTCAGAAAATTGAGGTGGGTAAGACGAACCACTATCATTATTATTGTAACCCATTTCATCAAAAATTACCTTTGAAGTTTTTGTAGGTTACAACACTAACAAAACTTGATAAAGGGAGACCCATTACATGATCCAAAGGACCAGGGTCATGGAAGCCTAGCTTTTGTGGCCTGAAGGCCCAAATTTATCCCAATGGCCCATTATGTGATTTGTATTGCTACAGCATCTGGGCTATTATAGTACCACCACCACTATAGTCATTGCTACAGTACCTACCACTACTACAATATTTTCCATTACTGCTACAGTAGTGCTATAGGATCCCTGCTATAATTTCACTACAGTATATGTGTTCCATGGGATTTGAACCCCAACCTTGGATGTAGTATTACGGGGTGCTTACCACTAATTCAAATCCAAACTAATTTATATATTTTAAAATAATATTTATATTATAATAATTATATATATATACATATAATTTTTTTAAAGTAATATATAAATATTATTTATATAACTTTTAATAAAAAATGAATCTTGTTTTCATAATTTTATATAAAAAAATTATCAAGTTTATATTAGTCAAAAAGTTTAATAGTTTATTTATATATATTAATTACAAAATGTGTATATAATTAAAATAAATATAATATATTAATATTTTATTTAAAAAATTATATAATATATAAATGAATATATTTATTTAGATATATATTTATATTGATATTAAATAATTTAAAATATATGTATGTGTGTGTGCATATACATGTGTGTATGTATATATGTGTATTTGTGTAGATGTGAATATAAATATGTATATCTGTAATTCACGTAAATGTTATGAATTCACTTTTTAATATTTTTTAAATTTATTTAATTTAATTTATTCATTTATTAATATATTTTTATTAATAATGTTAAATATATATTTAATCATTTTTTAATATTTATTTATACATATATTTATTTAATAGAAAAAGTAGGTACAAAGTCTCTTAATTGAAATAAAATCAAGAGAACAGAGTACATCAGATATGATGGGTTCAAACAAGGCATCCATTCCCTCATCAAAAAAGTCAAAGATCATGTTTCCTCTTAATCTTTACCCCAATCATGTTCTCTTCCTCTCATAAGGCATTCTAGTCAATTCTTCAACCACATCCACGGCTACGACCCATGGAATAATGATCCATCAGGATTTGTGCTTTATGATGTGGTATTTCAATGTCAAAGTCATCAAAGTCTGAATCCTTTGGTTGTGATTCCACCTTCATAACATCCCACTCAGCACGGCCACATCCTCTACCCTAGATTTTTGGATGACGTCCCTACTTCCAAGACTTGAATTGTTTCCAAGTCCCTTCTGGTTCATCCTCTTCTGCTTCATTTCCTTTTTACATTGGATTCATATCCTTATAAGAAGATCCATCATTAATGTTAACATTTAATACAAGAACATCATATTTAGAAAAAGTTTTTGGAAATTATTCATCTCAACAGCCTCATCCTGAGTGAAAGGTTTCTTCTTCTCTATAATAACATCCACCTGCTGATAGTCTATAGAACTAGACACCCAAGGAGGGTTATCACCATCATTAACTTCATCTAATCACCCTAAAAACTCATCAGGTGAATCAATAACTTCAAACAAGTTTGAAGTTATCACTTGTACTTCCTTTGGATGATCTAGATCATCCAAGTTCTTCACAATGAGTGTAGCATTAACCAAACCTTCTTCATCCGCTGGACATTTTCTTTTAATTTCCTCTTTTCCCAAGACCTGTATAGGATCCAAAGAGATACTTTTCTCAATCACATGAGGTGATAATAATTCCCCTTTGTTTATAGCCTTCTTAGTGTAATCAAATTCCGGGACCTATTTTACTTTATGATTTCTTGAGGCAATCATGTGCTTGTGTAGAATCTGCTCATCCTCCATGTCATGGATGTCATAATCATTAACAGTTTGATCATCTAATGGATTCATATATTTAATGGACATAAAATCATTTTTCTCATTGATTTCACAAGGTGGAGTGACCTTCTATTGGCTAACATTTTATTCTGAAATTTTTTTTATCAGTGCAAGAATTTTAGCACTGATAAAGACTCATTTTATCAGCACTTTTTGAGTGATAATAAAGAGTAGTTTTGTCAAAGATTACTATAAGGCCCCACCCTTAAATATTACTTAACATTGAATTAAATGAATAATTCCCATTGAGTATATTTTCAGGTTTATAGTTTTAGAGAATTAGATCTTAACTATTACATCTCAAAAGATTACAAAGTAGACACTTCTACTAAGTTTACATAAAATAAAAACTCTTAAAAAGAAACATGTCTAGTTCCATGTTTTATATAGAATGACTTTCCATTGACCCCATCCTTGACACTATTCCACATTAATTCCTGTGAAAAAAATTTCAAAAAAACTTGGGGTGAGCATAAAAAGCTCAGTAAGGGAAACACAAAGAATGAAAACTGTTAGTTTTTCAAAACAACAAGTAAACCATGTATACTTTATCAAAGTAATACTTTTCACCTTTATGAAGTAGTAAAAACTCTTCACTGAATAAAAGATCAATACTTACCCTTTTGTAACCAAAATATTACCATAAAACCCATATAAAGAACACATAACATATGAAGGTAACTTGGGACATAAACATACTTAAATGGAATAACCATACGGTCAACTTCCACACATATCACTTAATGGAATAGCCATACGGCCGACTTCCATACCCAATGAATTGGAGGTTATAACGTAACCACCTGTCCTGGTATTCACGGCACCACCCGTTATATGGTTTATCACGTAACCACCTATCAAATGTCCAAGTTCCATTATAAAATCATAAGACATAAAATAAATACAATGGAAGGAAAACATTTCCACATTTCGATCACAATATATCACCTAAATATATTGACATAACAAGTTCATCATAAAAACAATTTTCAACACCAAAATACATAAAACAGTATATGGTATTTATTTCATTTTAAAAACATTATTTCTTGTTTAGGAAGCCAAAGACCATATAATACTCATGGCGGCGGAAAAGGTCGTTGTCACCACGTACGTTAAAATAAACATTCCTTTTTGTCGTTTAGTAAAATGATTCATAGAAAAATATTCCTTTTGTATAAAATTAAAAGTCAAAGGGGTTTATACACCGTATAAATTAAAGTTGTGTATAAAACAAAATATGCCTCAATTAAAAAAGATTGAGACGAAATCCCTTACAAAGATTATTTTGTAAATAAAATAGATCGCTCGTGTGTATTCACTATAAGCTCACATAAAGAGAGTATAAATAAATGATAATATATAAAAATTAATTTCTCACATAATCAAAGAACAACATAAATAAGAAAGAAAAGTTCAACCCAAAGAATGGGAATTGGGTTAAGAAGTTCCCTTACCTCGGGTCTGACTTGACTCGATCGTTCTTTAATGTCCTGAATAATAAACTTGAGTTAATTTAAACTTTCTTATGAACCTTTTTCAAGTTCAATATTCTTTTTATATCACTTATTACCATGTTATGAACATTATGTAATCATTTAAGTTAATAATGGTCGTTTTGTCGATATTTGGTACTTGAGTCAAAAGTGAACTTCTTATATTTACAAGTTGTTCACGTAGTCAAATATCCATTATCTCAAGAATGATATTCATGATGTAGATTCCATATATATCATATATATCTAGTATATAAATGAATTTATAATATTACATAATCATTTAGAGGTAAGAAATGAAATGCACCATTCATGGAGACGGTAAGTCGTACGTACGCATGAACGCTACTTTCATTTCTATGTCATATTAATGGAATTAAAACTAAATGATAGATATGTATATTTTAATTCCAGAATTATATTAATAATTTAGATGTAACATACATCATATATATCCATTATATATATGTACTTATAATAGTACATTACATTTGGGGATAAGAAATGAAATGCACCGTTCATGGAGACGGTAAGTCGTACGTACGCATGAACGCTACTTTCATTTCTATCTCATACTTTAATGGAAAGAAATAATAATGATATAAAGGTATATTATAATTCCATTATAACATCATATATAATAACTTTAACTCCATCCTTTATACTTCCCACATAAGGCATTAACGAATCAAATCACTTTGAGGGGGTGGTAGTCCGCACTTCCTAAAATGAAGATATTGCATTTACCCATAATGGAAACCATAAAGGTATGACATAAATGAAAAATACATAATCTTAACTAAAACATAAACATATTATATATCATATATAAATATAGTGAAATCTTAATGGCCACCTTTGAAGGTGTTATATGAGTGTTGAACAATCATCATTTCGTGAGGCAGAAATTCTCCATCCACAGAAACAGTATGTTCTTTAACCATTAGATGTAAGTGTGTGTAAGTATAGCTTGAATACTTCACATAACAAAATCCTAGTATATTGAAGATATTGTTGTTGTTGAAAAAGAAAGGAATAAAAAGAGTTTAGGGGGTTGGAGAAGCAAAATAAAACATAAGAACACAAGAGAAAACACTACCTTTAAAACGGGTAACTCTTTTTTATTTGAGCTCAAAGGCTTCCTTGGGAAGACTTCTGCCCAAAGTGAGGCTTCTAGGAGTAAGATAGGTATTTTTAGAGACAAAATAGGTAGGTATTGTTCGAGCCAAAGGCTTGAGAGGTGTGGGTAAGGTGGTAGAGGTGGGGGCCTTTTATAAGAGGAGAGGAGGGGCACTCTTGGAAAGTTAAGAAAAGATACTTTATTATAAAATGATTTTCGGATTTAAAATGTAAAGACCCATAAATTTCAAGAAAATTTTTTTTCTTAATTTTCTTTGGAATTTTACAAGATCGCAGTTTCTGACGGCACCTGATTCTGAGGCCCGGTGTGGCCGGAATCATTTTCCGAAGTTTGGCTCGGGTACGTTCAGTGAACGGACGAGCGGGTTTTTCTAACTTTTGAACCGGTGACCGGAATCGAATTCCGAGGGCACCGATGAAATCGCAGCACCGGTAATTGCTTAGAAACGCCTCTTCCGGAGTTGCATTTTCTCGGGTGTGGTTTTTAATTTTTGGGTTTAAAGTTATGAAATAAAATAAAGTTGTGCGACAATTTTATTTTAATTTCACTTTAAGCCTCTTGAAAGACACTTAAAGATGCTTAAGCAGAGTTGTTACAGATAGGGTGTTATCCAAAATATTCTACCCACTTGGTAGGATATTTGTGGGGTGGGGCCCGCACGAGCCCCACCGTTTCTTTTCCGCTAAGTAACGGACCCGCGAAAACCCGTCATTATGAAAGTCAACTGACGTGTTTTCTTAAATTCTTAACGCACCAATTAATTGGGCAGTTTTATTCGTTGAATTAATTGGGAGGTTTATTTCGTTGAATTAATTCTACGAATTAATGGGTCGTTACTTATCTCTTTTTCATTTGTTGGCGTAATAATAAAATAAGACCAACGCACGACTTCTGGAAAATGTTCGTTGAGAGGATTTGACAGAAACCAAGAGTTCTTCATCCTCCTTCGCGAAGAACGCAAAGAACGCGAAGAACGCGAAAAACGCCGGCCTCCGACGAAGAACGCCGAACCCGCGGAAATCGACGACGCGATGTCGTGTGCCACGACGCCGACGTTTCCTCTCCCGCGACGTTCTTCTACGACGTTCCTTCCTCCGCGACAAAAATCTTCGATCATCCGTTGAGGTGAGAGTTTGCGATTCTTTAATTCCTTTGTGGATTTTAACTCAATATGGATTTAATTATTAAAATTAAATCTGTTGTTTCTTGGTCCTCAGAGTTCATTGACGCAACGTCGGATACCGCGACGACGCGACGATCGCCTCCTTCCGCGGCGATCAATTTCCGCGAAGAACGCGCGTGCGACGACTTGACGAGGTAGGGGTTTTATTTGAATATTTTATATTCTCGTGATTGTTTCTTTTAAACCAAGAACCTGGATCAGGTGAAATTTTAAATTATTAAAATTATTTTGATACGTTTGTCATGTGTTGGTTTATCCTCCCGATTGATATCGTCTAACGCGGAGGGTGCGGGCCAAAAAAACACGGCCCGACAACCCTCCGCCGCTCTTCGTTGTTGTGCGGATTTGGCGGGCGACGACAAAGCATGCCGCAAAGGCAATTTGATGTTTCCGTAGAGAAGAACAGGTCCCGAGAGGATCATCGGCGCAGACGGGAAGGAAAACGGACCACCGGAGCAACTCTGGTGGCCCGCGGAAGTCTCCGGCGGCGCGGGTCGCCGGCGGCCGGAGGCGACGGCGCCCCGGCGCGCCGCCGGACAGGGCCGCCGCGGCTGAAGCTGCGGCGGCGGCGGCTGTGCGGGTCCGGCTCGTCCGCACGGGACGCGGCAGAAGCCTCGTCCGCTGGTGTCCAGCGCGGCCCCTCGAGGGACGAGGCATCCTCTTCCCGCGGGGGCAGTGCCCCACGACACCCTCGCTCGGCCACTCGGCCGAGCTGAGCCGGGCCGGTCCGACCGGCCGGGCCGCGCCCTGGCCAGACCGGACCGGGTCCAGCCGGGGCGGACCGGGTCAGGTCGACCCGGTTCGGGTCGACCCGGGGGGGGTCGGCCCGGGCCCAGACCCCCCGTCTTTAGACCGTTTTCGGTCTTTTGCCCATAACTTGAGCTACGAGCCTCCGAACGACGCGCCGTCAGCGGCAACGCGATCCTTGGATCGAGACGGTAGTTTCGGTATATCGCACTCAAGGTTTCGGAATACGTTCGGTTCGGCCAGGTTGGTTCGTACACGAAACCAACCGGGCCCTCGGAGCGGAAACGCTCATATCTTGAGCTACGGACGTCCGATTGACGTGCCGTCAGCTTTGGTGGATTCCTCTAAGTGAGACGGATCTTTTGGCATACTCCTCCCAAGGTTTGGACGCAGGTGGAGTACGGTTAGGTTGGTTTTTCCTTAAAAACCAACTGAGCCCCTGGGACGAAAAAGCCAATAACTCTCAGACCAGGCGTCCGATTGACGCGCCGTCTGCGACGTTGAGTTCCTGTTGACGATACGGAACTTTTGGATACATCAACTTCGGACTTTGTGTCAGTTGATGTAACAGCCTCTCGGCTCGTGGAGCGGACCCTCCCGAACGAGCTTTCTGTGTGCGGGAACCCTAGTGCTGGCTGCGACGACGACTGTGCAGAGATCCTCAGTAGACTGCGACGACGACTATGCAGAGATCCTCAGTGGACTGCGACGACGACTGTGCAGAGATCCTCAGTGGACTGCGACGACTACTTCACTCAGCGATCCTACGTGGATCAGTGCTACAGATCTTGTGTGGATCTGATCCTGTGTGGGTCAGCGCTCAGCGGTTCTGTGTGAGCCAACGCCTACAGGTCCTGTGTGGGCCCGATCCTGTGTGGGTCTTTGCGGGGGTTAGTTACCTATCGATCCTGTGTGGGTCATTTCGGGGGTTAGTACCTATCGATCCTTTGTGGGTCCAACGACTTAGATGGATCAGTGATCATCTTTATCGTCATCCGAAGAAGTATACCTGTGTGAGCTGAATCTTGTATTACTCTCCTTTGTGGATTGTGTTGAACTATCCTGTGTGGATTTACTGTTTACTCTCCTTTGTGGATTGTGTTGTGCTATCCTGTGTGGGTATACGTTTTTCTTTCCTGTGTGGACTGGGTTGTGCTTGGGCTCGGATGTTGGAGCCTAACGGGAATTGATGACTTAGGTATATGTATGGGCATATACCTAATACGTGTCGGATGTTACTTCGTGATTGTATCTTTCCGTTGTGGTTTATCCTTTTTGGATTTTGGGAGACCTTAGGGGGTCTCGGGGTCCCTACTTAGTAGCTTATACTCACCCCTGCACGGGTTATGCCCGCACTACGTTGTGTTGGTTGCAGACGACGGATAGCGCTGATTGTGGTGGAGGCTTGCGGAGCAGGACGGTACCTGGAGGTGGACCACTGGGCGGGACATACTCGGAGCAGTCAGGTGGACCCGAGGAGCTGTGGAGGCTATCTGTACCCACCCTTCAGGTGGGACTTCCAGAGGACGGCTCGACGTTGCTGTTTTTCTTTTCAGTTGCTATTTTTCCCTTTCAGTTGTACTTTACAGTTGGGCTTGTATTTCCGGCCCCTTTTACTTTCAGCACAGCTTGTTATAGTTTTTACTTAGTGTTTACTTTTCCGCTTTCTTACTCTGTAGTGCTTGTTTACTTTACAAAGGCAATGTCTTCCCTTTACCGGGATTTACACCTTGGTGCTATTCGCCAGCCCCTGGCCTATGGAAGGCGGGCTTGGGGTAGTCACGGCACGGGCCCCGAGGACGGGTCGTGACAAATTGGTATCAGATCTGGTCGGTTCTACCGCAGACTCTGGTCTTTCTTCTATGTGAAGAAATAGTGTTTAGCGTATTGAGTGTGGTTATCAGTCCAGGGAGTCCAGTGTTGGTGCGGCGGCCGACGTATCCGTACACCAGGACCCTGACTTCTGATTTCCGACTTAATGCACGAAAACATTGATTGCATGTGTGTTTCAAGTTTTCTTTGTGATTACTTGTGTCTGCTCACCAGGTATACTGTTCTAACCGTAGCGCACTTTTTTACTTTTCAGGATGGCCCCACGATGGCAGCCAGCTAGGGTTCCGAGAGTAGAGCGTGACGACAGCCCACCGAGCGACGAGGCCTCGGTATAGGGCCCGTTGACAGCAGAGGCACAGGTGGTACCTTTACCCGTCGAGCCCCCGATGCTTCCAGCACCGACCGCTGACGATGCACATCGCCTCGGAGCTCTGAATGAGTTCCAGCGCCAGTGACCACCCAGGTTTCGTGGGGAGACAGACCCTCAGGCAGCCGAGGACTGGCTGGAGGTGGTCGTTCGAGTTTTCAGGCTAGTGAGGACACCAGCAGACCTCATGGTGATCCTCACGGCGAGCCTACTGCACGCAGCAGCGGGCCGATGGTGGAGCTTGATGATCCAGGTGCACGACGAGGCATCTCTTATCTGGATGGACTTCGAGAGCCTCTTCCGCTCAGAGTTCGTCCCGGCCACCCTCCGTGCGGTGCGCATCCATGAGCTTCTTTAGTTGCGGCAGGGCAGCTTGACGGTCACCCAGTACGCAGCGAGGTTTACCGATCTTTCTCGCTGCTTGACAGATATGGTACGGGACCCATTCTTCCGGGCCCGGACCTTTGAGCAGGGTTTGAGACACGAGATCAGGGCATCGCTGATCTCCCTCAGCATCCCAACCCAGGCAGGAGTACTGGAGCGAGCCCTTTTGATCGAGAGCTTTCTTGCTGAGTCTACTTCAGCAGCGAGACCTACCACAGGGCGGCAGGTAGCGGAGTCTTCGGCATCAGGTAGCCGACGGATGACTCATGGTTCCAGGAAGACCAGACCTTCCGGCAGACGACCTCGGGACATTGGCTCAGCAGTGCGGGGCACACAGTGTGGAGCCAGTCTTTTGAGAGGCAGGCAGTACTACGCATGCGGCGGGCAGGGCCACATGGCTCGTGACTGCCCGACCCGTCGTGCCAAGGACCAGCAGACGGTGGAGGGGCCACCCAGGTAGAGGCATAGGGTCGACCGTGGCTATCTGCAGGGAGGAGGCGGACGAGGCAGAGGAGCTGGTCGAGCAGCAGGTGGTGGGCAACGGTTTGAGGCTCTACCACCACCACCACCAGGAGGTCCGCCCCCACCACAGGGAGCTGGCGGGCAGAGACAGGCACAGCTCCAGGCAGCGGAGGCCTACGACCACGGAACTCCATAGATGATTCGAGGTACGATCTATGTCTATTCCACCCTTTCTGCAGTTCTTATAGACACAGGAAAAAGTCACTCTTTCATAGCATCTGCCCTTGTTCGGAGCTCAGAGATTCCGACAGAGCCGTTGGCTTGATCCTTACGGCTAGAGACTCCTACAGGAGCAGACTCTACAATTACACACTAGTGCTGGCAGTGTGAACTTACTCTAGGAGGCAAGAGCTTCGGCTGGGATCTTCTTATAGCGGCGTCGAGGCCTTACGACATCATCTTGGGCATGGATTGGTTATCTACAGTCCATGCTCAGATCGACTATTTTAGGCGCAAGGTGTGATGTGTACGCACCGACGGGAGCAGGTTCACCTTCACCGGCGAGAAGGGAGCCTTTGCAGCACAGGATGGACTCACGTAGAGGAGAGGGAAGCCCATCACTCATCAGTTGGCTAGCCTCATCCTTGGAGCAGTTGACGTGCGGAGTCCTAGTTTTCCTGCAGTGGTGGATCAGTACGCGGACGTCTTTCCCGATGACGTTCCAGGGATACCTCCTCGTAGAGAGGTAAACTTTTACATTGATCTGTACCCCGGGACAGCCCCGATTTTGACTCCAGCGTATCGGATAGCCCCCGCTGAGCTTCAAGAGCTATGGGTATAGTTGGAGGACTTGCAGGGCAAGGGGTTCATCCGACCCAGTGTTTCACCCTGGGCTTCCCTGATATTGTTTTCCAATAAGGCGGATGGGAGCTTGCGACTGTGTGTCAACTATCGTCGCCTGAACCAGGTGACAGTGAGGAACAATTATCCTCTACCGAGGATTGATGACCTCTTCGATCATCTCAAGGGAGCACGGTGGTTCTCGAAGATAGATCTCAGGTCAGGCTATCATCAGCTCAGAGTTCGAGACGAGGACGTGCAGAAGACGGCCTTCAGGTGTCAGTATGGCCACTATGAGTTCTTGGTTATGCCATTCGGCGTAACCAACGCTCCAGCGGTGTTCATGAGCCTCATGAACAGGATATTCTAGCCATACCTCGATCGATTTGTCATGGTCTTCATCGACGACATTTTGGTGTACTCGACCACGGAGGAGGAGCACGCCTACCACTTGCGGGTTGTACTACACACACTCCGAGAGCACCAGCTTTATGGAAAGCTCTCGAAGTTCCAGTTCTGGTTGTGTGAGGTCCACTTCTTGGGGCACATCATTTCTAAGGCGGGAGTTGTAGTGGATCCTGCGAAGATCGAGGCAGTGCTAGCTTGGGAGCCACCTAGGAGCGTGACGGAGGTGCGGAGTTTCTTAGGTCTAGCCGGATACTATCGGAGATTTGTGCCAGACTTCTCTAGAGTTGCAGCTCCACTCTCAGCTTTGATGAAGAAGGGGAAACCCTTTGTGTGGTTAGACAGATGTCAGCAGAGCTTCCAGGAGCTGAGGCAGAGATTGACCAGCACACCTATCTTGAGGTTTCCTGAGGAGGGAGTTGGATACATAGTCTACTGCGATGCATCAGGGACCAGACTCGGGTGTGTCCTGATGCAGGAGCGGGCCGTGATTGCCTATGGATCACGTCAGTTGAGGCCGCATGAGCAGAACTACGCTACGCATGACCTAGAGTTAGCAGCAGTGGTCTTCGCACTGAAGACATGGCGGCACTATCTGATGGGCGAGCGCTTTACAGTCTTTTCTGACCACCAGAGTCTCAGGTACATCTTCTCTCAAAAGGACCTGAACCTGAGATAGCGTCGATGGATCGAGTTCCTCCAGGACTATGACTTTGAGATAGTCTATACTCCTGGGAAGGGGAATGTAGTAGTCGATGCTCTCAACAGGAGGACAGACATTCAGCTACTTGAGGACACAACAGAGAAGCTAGCTGCTTTGCAGATATCCTTCGTGGATAGAGATGGAGCATCCTTCCTTCAGTCTCTCACAGTCACCCCTCCACTACTGCAGTGGGTCAGAGAGGCACAGCGTGGGGATGCTGACTGTGAGACACGGCGTGCACAGATATCATCCGGACAGGCACCTGATGGTTTCTCCCTTGGAGCAGAGCACGGCGTCCTTTTCAGAGGACGTACCTTGGTACCAGTAGCTTTACGAGAGGAGGTGCTAAGATAGTTTCACACTTCTCCTTTGGCGGTACATCCTGGAGTGGCTAAGATGTACCAGGATCTCAGACGACAGCACTGGTGGCCGGGCATGAAGAAGGTTGTGGCAGAGTTCGTTTCACGATGCCTCACCTGCCAGCAGGTGAAGGCAGAGCATCAGGTACCAGCAGGCTTGGTACAGCCCTTGGAGGTCCCGGAGTGGAAGTGGGATGGGATATCTATGGACTTCGTGACTGAACTCCCACGCACTTCCAGAGGTCACGACTCCATTTGGGTGATTGTTGACCGACTCACCAAGTCGGAACACTTCTTACCCATTAGAGAGCAGGGCTCAGTGGAGAGCTTGGGGAGTCTCTACGTTCAGGAGATTGTACGGCTTCACGGTGTTCCATCGTCTATCGTCTCTGATCGGGACACTCGCTTTACTTCCCGGCTTTGGAAGGGGTTGCAGGAGGCGTTCGGGACGCGGTTATGTCTGAGCACCGCCTTTCACCCTCAGACGGATTGTCAAATGGAGAGGAGCATTCAGACTCTCGAGGACATGCTCCGTGCATGTGTCCTCGACTTTGGTCGCAGTTGGGAGGATCACCTACCCTTGGTGGAGTTTGCGTACAATAATAGCTACCACTCCACCATCGGGATGGCACCATACGAGGCGTTGTACGGCAGACCTTGCAGATCTCCTTTATGCTGGACAGACCCTGGGGAGTCAGCACTCGTGGGACCAGAGATGGTCCGAGCCACGACAGAGAAGGTCCAGGTCATCCAGGAGTGGATGAGGACAGCTCAGAGCCGGAAGAAGTCTTATGATGACAGGAGGCAGAGGCCACTAGAGTTCGAGGATAGCGACCACGTCTTCTTGCGTGTCTCACCTCGACGTGGATTACGGAGATTTGGCCGAGGCGGCAAGTTGTCTCCACGCTTCATCGGACCTTTCCAGGTCCTCAGCAGGATTGGCGAGGTGGCTTATCGCCTGGCTCTACCACCTTAGTTGCACCGGGTGCACGACGTCTTCCACGTATCTCAGCTGAGGAGATACGTGCACGACCCGACGCACATCATTGACCATGGGGAGCTAGATGTGGATGATGGGGCGACTTTTGCGGAGGTCCCAGTGGAGATCGAGGATTGACAGGAGCGGGTCCTATGTGGACGATCGATTCCTCTAGTGCGCATCAGATGGCAGCACGGGGACCTCCAGGAGAGCACTTGGGAGTGTTAGGCTCAGATGCGTGCTCAGTACCCACATTTGTTTCCCTAGTTTATGATGTATCTTTACGGGGACGTAAAGCCCTGAGGTGGGAGTAATGTAAAGACCCGTAAATTTCAAGGAAATTTTTTTTCTTAATTTTCTTTGGAATTTTACAAAAATTTAGTTTCTGACGGAACCTGATTTCGAGGCCCGGTGTGCCCAGAATCATTTTCCGAAGTTTGGCTCGGGTACGTTCAGTGAACGGACGAGCGGGTTTTTCTAACTTTTGAACCGGTGCCCGGAATCAAATTTTGAGGGACCCGATGAAATCACAGCGCCGATAATTGCTTAGAAACGCCTCTTCCGGATTTGCGTTTGCTCAGGTGTGGTTTTTAATTTTTGGGTTTAAAGTTATGAAATAAAATAAAGTTGTGCGACAATTTTATTTTAATTTCACTTTAAGCCTCTTGAAAGCCACTTAAAGCTACTTAAGCGGAGTTGTTATGGATAGGGTTCTATCCAAAATATCCTACCCACTTGGTAGGATATTTGTGGGGTGGGGCCCGCACGATCCCCACCGTTTCTTTTCCGCTAAGTAACGCACCCGCAAAAACCCGTCATTATGAAAGTCAACTGACGTGTTTTCTTAAATTCTTAACGCACCAATTAATTGGGAAGTTTTATTCATTGAATTAATTGGGTGGTTTATTTTGTTGAATTAATTCTATGAATTAATGGGTCGTTACATATCTCTTTTTCGTTTGTTGGCGTAATAATAAAATAAGACCAAAGCACGACTTCTAGAAAATGTTCGTTGAGAGGATTTGACAGAAACCAAGAGTTCTTCATCCTCCTTCGCGAAGAACGTGAAGAACGCGAAGAACACGAAGAACGCCGGCCTCCGACGAAGAACTCCGAACCCGCAGAAATCGACGACGCGACGCCGTGTGCTGCGACGCCGACGTTTCCTCTCCCGCGACGTTCTTCTATGACGTTCCTTCCTCCACGACAAAAATCTTCGATCATCCATTGAGGTGAGAGTTTTTTATTCTTTAATTCCTTTGTGGATTCTAACTCAAGATGGATTTAATTATTAAAATTAAATATGTTGTTTCTTGGTCCTCGGAGTTCGTCGACGCAATGCCGGATACCGCGACGACGCGACGATCGCCTCCTTCCGCGGTGATCAATTTCTACGAAGAACGCGCGTGCGACGACTTGAGGAGGTAGGGGTTTTATTTGAATGTTTTATATTCCCGTGATTGTTTCTTTTAAAACAAGAACTTGGATCAAGTGCAATTTTAAATTATTAAAATTGTTTTGATACGTTTGTCATGTGTTGGTTTATCCTCCCGATTGATACCGTCTAACGCGGAGGGTGCGGGCCAAACAAACACGGCCCGACAACCCTCCGCCGCTCTTCGTTCTTGTGTGGATTTGGCGGGCGACGACAAAGCATGCCGCAAAGGCAATTTGATGTTTCCGCAGAGAATAATGGGTCCCAGTAGGAGCAGCGGCGCAGACGGGAAGGAAAAAGGACCACCGGAGCAACTCCGGTGGCCCGCGGAAGTCTCCGGCGGCGCGGGTCGCCGACGCGGCGACGCCGGCGGCCAGAGGCGGCGGCGCCCCGGCGCGCCGCTGGACAGGGCCGCCGCGGCTGAAGCCGCGCGGGTCCGGCTCGCCCGCAAGGGACGCGGCAGAAGCCTGGTCCGCTGGTGTCCAGCGCGGCCCCTCGAGGGTCGCGGCATCTTCTTCCCGCGGGGGCAGCGCCCCGCGGCACCCTCGCTCGGCCACTCGGCCGAGCTGAGCTGGGCCGGTCCGACCGGCCGGGCCGCACCCTGGCCGGACCGGACCGGGTCGGCCCGGGCCCAGACCCCCCGTCTTCAGACCATTTTCGGTCTTTTTCCCATAACTTGAGCTACGGGCCTCCGAACGACGCGCCGTCAGTGGAAACGTGATCCTTGGATTGAGACAGTCGTTTCGGTATATCGCACTCAAGGTTTCGGAATACCTTGTGTTCGGCCGGGTTGGTTCGTACACGAAACCAACCGGGCCCTCGGAGCGGAAACGCTCATATCTTGAGCTACGGACGTCCGATTGACGTGTCGTTGGCTTTGGTGGATTCCTCTAAGTGAGACGGATCTTTTGACATACTCCGCCTGAGGTTTGGATGCAGGTGGAGTACGGTCGGGTTGGTTTTACCTTAAAAACCAACCGGGCCCCTGGGACGAAAAAGCCAATAACTCTCAGACCAGGCGTCCGATTGACGCGCCGTCTGCGACGTTGAGTTCCTGTTGACGATACGGAACTTTTGGATACATCAACTTTGGACTTTGTGTCAGTTGATGTATCAGCCTCTCAGCTCGTGGAGCGGACTCTCCCGAACGAGCTTGCTGTGTGCGGGAACCCCAGTGCTGGCTGCGACGACGACTGTGCAGAGATCCTCAGTGGACTGCGACGACGACTGTGCAGAGATCCTCAGTGGACTGTGATGACGACTGTGCAGAGATCCTCAGTGGACTGCGACGACTACTGCACTCAGCGATCCTATGTGGATCATTGCTACAGATCCTGTGTGGATCTGATTCTGTGTGGGTCAGCGCTCAGCGGTTCTGTGTGAGCCAGCGCCTACAAGTCCTGTGTGGGCCCGATCCTATGTGGATCTTTGCGGGGGTTAGTTACCTATTGATCATGTGTGGGTCATTTCGGGGGTTAGTACCTATCGATCCTTTGTGGGTCCGACGACTTAGATGGATCAGTGATCGTCTTTATCGTCATCCGAAGAAGTATACCTGTGTGAGCTGAATCTTATGTTACTCTCCTTTGTGGATTGTGTTGAACTATCCTGTGTGGATTTACTGTTTACTCTCCTTTGTGGATTGTGTTGTGCTATCCTGTGTGGGTATACGTTTTGCTTTCCTGTGTGGACTGGGTTGTGCTTGGGCTCGGATGTTGGAGCCTAACGGGAATTGATGACTTAGGTATATGTATGGGCATATACCTAAGTTGTGTCGGATGTTACTTCGTGATTGTATCTTTCCATTGTGGTTTATCCTTTGTGGATTTCGGGAGACCTTCGGGGGTCTTGTGGTCCCTACTAAGTAGATTATACTCACCCTGCACGGGCTATGCCCGCACTACGTTGTGTTGGTTGCAGACGACGGACAGCGCTGATTGTGGTGGAGGCTTGCGGAGCAGGACGGTACCTGGTGGTAGACCACTGGGCGGGACGTACTCGGAGCGGTCAGGTGGACCCGAGGAGTAGTGGAGGCTATCTGTACCCACCCTTCAGGTCGGACTTCCAGAGGATGGCTTGACGCTGCGGCTTTTCTTTTCAGTTGTACTTTACAGTTGGGCTTGTATTTCCAGCCCCTTTTACTTTCAGCACAGCTTGTTACAGTTTTTACTTAGTGTTTACTTTTCCTCTTTCTTACTCTGTAGTGGTTGTTTACTTTACAAAGGCAATGCCTTCCCTTTACCGGGATTTATGCCTTGGTGCTAGTCGCCAGCCCCTGGCCTATGGAAGACGGGCTTGGGGTAGTCACGGCATGGGCCCCGAGGACGGGTCGTGACATAAAAGGTCCCAAAATTATATATTTCAAGGATAAGGTGATAATAGTTCGAAATCCACCCATCCAATAGGTTTTTGACATGTGTAGGTCTTATATTTTACATTATCTTTTCATTTTATTTAAATCGTTATATAATGAGGTAATCGCTGCCTCATCATGGTGTCATAAATAATTTAATTTACTTAATGTCTAAAAATTATAAAAAAATATCATGATTTAGGAAATATTTTTAGATTTATAATGAATATTTATAGTCTAAATTATTACTTGTATAACCCCATTTAAAAATTGTTTTAGTAAAACATCTCATGTTTGTAACATTTTTATTTTAACATTAAATAAAAAGTTATTAATGTCATTTTCCTACCAAAGTGGCTCCATGGGGTCCCCAAGTTGACCCATGGATTTTCTTGGTCGGCCATGACACATCCAATAAGGGTAAGACATGTGTCAAGGTCATTTCATATTATTAAAACATTATTTTTACCTTAAATTATACTAATTACCTCTAATCGCGATTAAAAACTTAAAAGTTACTATTCACCAAAAAATTATTTTAATCCCATTGAACCACATTTTACTTCCTAATGACAACCATGTATGTCGTATTTTTTAAATTCAAAACACATAGGTGGTAAAATTTCATTTAAACGAAAAATCGGTTTTTTTAAGTACCACTTAGTGGTTTCACTATTCATCAAAAATTAAAGTTTTTCAGAAAAATACCAAAACTTCACCCTAAGATATATTTGATATTCCAAATTCAAAAATTATGTCTATTTTACAAAATTCAAAACATATAAGTTACATTAATTAATTTAATAATTAATTCCCACTATCAGGATAAATAGCATGTTTTTATGAAACAATATATATCAAAAGATTGACACTAGTTTAAGTCCAATTTCAAAGTGAAATTAATTCCAATGACCAACATTGGATTAAATGGTAAAAATATATTCTAATTTCATTTTAAAACCAATTAAAAATATAATCTAATCATATAAATAAATTATATTAAAAAGAGGTTTTGAATTAAAATACAACATTTTTCACTATTCATTAAAAAATGAACTTTATCGGAAAAATACCAAAAATTTACACAAAGTAAATTTTGATGTCCCGATTCTAAAGAAGAGTTTTATTTGGTCCAATAGAATGTATAAGAGTGACCAAAACTATATTTAATGACGGTTCACCATCAAAAGGCGATAAGTGGACCTTTAGTGAATATTAGAGTATATATGCCTAAAATTGAATTCCTTTCATATTTTAAGCCTTTATCCTTTATTGGATAAATATAAAAACATTTAAAAAACATATATAATCAAATTCTAGTTATTTTTATTCATTTCCGCCAATACAACGGCTACATGTTAACTACCATTTAAAATAATATTATTTTATTACTAGTGTGCAACGTAAGATTTCAAAGAAACTCATTATTGCATATCGGGTACGCTATCGAACATAGAAACCCCTTTAAAGTAAAATTAATATTTAATTCGAAAATATTAATAAATATGAAAATGATTTATTCTTTATTTACCTGGGATGTTACATCCTTGCCCTCTTTTGGGAATTGTGTCCTCGCAATTTTATTCACTTATCAAAATAAGTGGGGGTATTTATCCCTCATAGCATTTTCAGATTCCCATGTTGCCTCTTCAACCATATGGTTTTTCCACAAAACATTTACCTGGTGAATTACCTTATTACGCAACACTTACTCTCTATGGTCAAGAATCTAGACTGGTTGTTCTTCATAAGAGAGATTCTCTTCCAACTGAACTACCTCTGGGCTCAAAACATGAGATGAATCTGGCATATACTTTCTCAACATTGAAACATGAAAAACATTGTGTACCTAAGATAAAATCGGAGGTAAAGCCACTTAGTAAGCAACTGATCCAACTTTCTCTAGAATTTCATATGGTCTAATGAACCTTGGACTCATATTTCCTTTCTTACCAAATCGCATCACACTTTTCCACGGTGAGACTTTGAGAAAAACATGATCACCTACCTCAAAAGATAGATCCTTCCTCCGGTTATCTGCATAACTTTTCTGTCTGCTCTGAGATGTTCTCATGTGTTTCTGAATCAACTGAACTTTTTCTGCCATCTCTTCTACCAATTCTAGTCCCATCAGCTTCCTTTCACCTACTTCATCCCAAAAATCCGGAGTTCGACACCGCTTCCCATATAATGCCTCAAACGGAGCCATCTGTATACTAGAATGAAAACTATTATTATATGAAAATTCAACCAAAGAAAGATGTTGGTCCCAACTTCCCTGATAATCCATCGAACAAGCACGTATCATATTCTCCAAAGTCTGAATTGTTCATTCTGATTTCCCATATGATTGAGGATGAAAATCTGTACTAAAATTTAATTTAGTACCCAACGACTTCTGAAGGACCTTCCAAAAGTTAGAAGTAAACCTGGGATCATGATCAGATACAATGGATAGGGGAACTCCATGCAACCTGACTATCTCTTTAAGATACAATCGAGAAAGTTGATCTAGAGAGAAAGTATCTCGAATAGGAAGGAAATGAGTAGATTTAGTCAAGCAATCAACAATAACCCAAATTGCATTATTAGCTCGAGATGTCTTTGGTAATCCCACAACAAAGTCCATGGATATATTTTCCCATTTCCACTCTGGCATTGGTAAAGGCTGAAGCATCCCTTTCGGTAACTGCCGCTCTACTTTTACCTGTTGACAAGTCAAACACTTCACAGTAAAATCATCAATATCCCTTTTCATTCCGTCCCACCAGTAATACTATCGAAGATCTCTATACATCTTAGTACTGCTAGGATGAACTGAAAATGGGGAACTATGAGCCCCACATAACAACTCATTCTTCAACTATGAATCACTAGGCACACATAATCTCTTCCCAAACCTCAAAACACAATCATTATCAATGTTAAATTCAGGCAACTTACCCTTCGGAACCAGCTCTACCTTTTTCTGCAACCCACTGTCTTTCTTCTGTGCTTGATTAATTCTGTCTGAGAGAGATGATCTCACTGATACCTAAAATAAAACAGAAGAACTTTCTACACCAACAACTTCTATTCCAAATTTCATTAAATCAAAAACCAAAGGATCCCGTCCCAAACATATCATGGTTAATGAAGCATTACTTTTTCGACTCAAAGCATCATCCAATTTATTTGCTTTTCCCAGATGGTAATGAATTATACAATCATAATCCTTGATTAATTCCAGCCATCTCCTCTGTCTCATGTTCAATTATTTCTTAGTGAATATATACTTTAAACTTTTGTGATCAGTATATATTTCACACTTTACTCCATACAAATGATGCCTCCAAATTTTTAGTGCAAAAATAACAACAGCTAATTCCAAGTCATGTGTAGGGTAATTTACCTCATGAGTTTTCAACTGACGTGAAGCATATGCAATTACCTGATCATTCTGCATAAGGACACAGCCAAGTACCTTCAACGAAGCATCACTGTATATAACAAACTCACCATTCTTGGAAGGAAGTGCCAAAACTGGAGCATTCACCAATCTTCTTTTCAACTCCTGAAAACAATCATCACATTCTTTTGTCCAGATAAACTTAACACCCTTCCGAGTTAGCTTAGTCATTGGACTAGATAACCGTGAAAAATTTTCAACAAACCTTCGGTAGTAACCTGCCAAACCAATAAAACTACAGATCTCGGTTACATTTTTGGGTCTTGGCCATTCTTCAACAACTTTTGTTTTAGCAGGATCAACAGTTATGCCATTTTTTGAAACAATGTGACCAAGGAAAGAAATTTTTTGTAACCAAAACTCACACTTGCTGAATTTCCCATACAATTTCTTTTCTTTTAAGGTTTGTAAAATAACCCTTAAATTTCTTTAATGCTCCTATTTACTTTTAGAAAACACCAAGATATCATTAATAAAAACAACCAATATTTTTCACCTGAGTCAACTGAGCCATCACTGCAACAAACTATTTAGTTTTGATTCTGACCATCTCAGGATACTAATTTGAAAGGTCGTTTCCCTCAGTATGCCTTCCCAAAAAATCTGTTTTGTTTCCTCTATGAAAAACCATTCTTAACATAGAAATATCTTAGGAGAAGCAATATGGTAATATTCAAATGCTATATAATTTCAATCATACCATAAATTAATTTATAATTTAACAATTTTCTAACTCCTAAAGTTGTCTAAACCGACCTATGATACCAACTATAAGGCCCCAGCTTTAAATATTACTTAAAATTGAATTAAATGAATAATTCCCATTGAGGATCTTTTCAGTTTTAGAGTTTTAGAGAATTAGATCTTAACTATTAAATCTCAAAAGATTACAAAGTAGACACTTCTACTAAGTTTCCATAAAATAAAAACTCTTAAAAAGAAACATGTCTAGTTCCATGTTTTATATAGCATGACTTTCCCTTGATATTATCCTTGACACTATTCCACATTAAGTCCTGTGAAAAACATTTCAAAAAAACTTGGGGTGAGTATAAAAAGCTCAGTAAGGGAAACAAAAAGAATGAAAACTGTTAGTTTTTCAAAACAACAAGTAAACCATGTATACTTTATCAAAGTAATACTTTTCACCTTTATGAAGTAGTAAAAACTCTTCACTGAATAAAAGATCAATACTTACCCTTTTGTAACCAAAATATTACCATAAACCCCATATAAAGAACACATAACATATGAAGGTAACTTGGGACATAAACATAATTAAATGGAATAATCATACGGTCGACTTCCACACATATCACTTAATGGAATAGCCATACGGCCGACTTCCATACCCAATTCATTGGAGGTTATAACGTAACCACCCATCCTAGTATTCATGGCACCACCCGTTATATGGTTTATCACGTAACCACCTGTCAAATGTCTAAGTACCATTATAAAATCATAAGACATAAAACAAATACAATGGAAGGAAAACATTTCCACATTTCGATCACAATATATCACCTAAATATATTGACATAACAAGTTCATTATAAACACCATTTTCAACACCAAAATACATAAAAGAGTATATGGTATTTATTTCATTTTAAAAACATTACGGCTTGTTGAGGAATCCAAAGACCAAATAATACTCGCGGTGGCAGAAAAGGTCATTGTCACCGCATACGTTAAAATAAACATTCCTTTTTGTCGTTTAGTAAAACGCTTCGTATAAAAAGATTTCTTTTGTATAAAATTAAAAATCAAAGGGGTTTATACACCGTATAAAGTAAAGTTGTGTATAAAACAAAATATGCCTCAATTAAAGGAGATTGAGACGAAGTCCCTTACAAAGATTATTTTGTAAATAAAATAGATCGCTCATGTGTATTCACTATAAGCTTACATAAAAAAGTATAAATACATGATAAGATATAAAAATTCATTTCTCACATAATCAAATAACAACATAAATAATAAAGACAAGTTCAACCCAAAGAATGGGAATTGGGTTAAGAAGTTCCCTTACCTCGGGTCCGACTTGACTCGATCATTCTTTAATGTTCTGAATAATAAACTTGAGTTAATTTGTACTTTCTTAAGAACCTTTTTCAAGTTCACTATTCCTTTTATATCACTTATTACCATGTTATGAACATTATGTAATCATTTAAGTTAATAACAGTCTTTTTGTCGATATTTGGTACTTGAGTCAAAAGTGAACTTCTTATATTTACAAGCTGTTCACGTAGTCAAATATCCATTATCTCAAGAATGATATTCATGATGTAGATTCCATATATATCATATATATCCATTATATACATTCATTTATAATATTAAATAATCATTTATAGGTAAGAAATGAAATGCACCTTTCATGGAGACGGTAAGTCGTACGTACGCATGAACGCTACTTTCATTTCTATGTCATATTAATGGAATTAAAACTAAATGAGAGATATGTATATTTTAATTCCAGAATTATATTAATCATTTATATATAACATACATCATATATATCCATTATATATATGTACTTATAATATTACATTACATTTGGGGATAAGAAATGAAATGCACCGTTCATGGAGACGGTAAGCCGTACGTACGCATGAACGCTACTTTCATTTCTATCTCATACTTTAATGGAAAGAAATAATAATGATATAAAGGTATATTATAATTACAGTATAACATCATATATAATAACTTTAACTCTATCCTTTATACCTCCCACATATGTCATTAACGAATCAAATCACTTTGAGGGGGCGGTAGTCCGCACTTCCTAAAATGAAGATATCGCGTTTACCCATAATGGAAACCATAAAAGTATGCCATAAATGAAAAATACCGAAGCTAAAGTAAAACATAAATATATTATATATCATATATAAATATATTTACATATTAATGTCCACCTTTGAAGGTGTTATATGAGTGTTGAACAATCATCGTTTCGTGAGGCAGAAATTCGTCATCCACAGAAACAGTATGTTCTTTAACCATTATATGTAGGTGTGTGTAAGTTTAGCTCAAATACTTCACATAACAACATCCTAGTATATTGAAGATATTGTTTTTGTTGCAAAATAAAGGAATAAAAAGAGTTTAGGGGTTGTAGAAGCAAAATAAAACATAAGAACACAAGAGAAAACACTACCTTTAAAACGGGTAACTCTTTTTGATTTGAGCTCAAAGGCTTCCTTGGGAAGACTTCTTCCCAAAGTGAGGCTTCTAGGAGTAAGAGAGGGATGTGGAGAGACAAAATGGGTAGGGTTTGGCCGAGCCAAAGGCTTGAGAGGTGTGGGTAAGGTGGTAGAGGTGGGGGCCTTTTATAAGAGGAGAGGAGGGGCACTCTTGGAAAGTTAAGAAAAGATACTTTATTATAAAATTCTTTTCAGATTTAAAAGGTCCCAAAATTATATATTTCAAATATAAGGTGATAATTGTTCGAAATCCACCCATCCAATAGGTTTTTGACAAGTGTAGGTCTTATATTTGACATTATCTTTTCATTTTATTTAAATCGTTAAATAATGAGGTAATCGCTGCATCATCAAGGTGTTATAAATATTTTAATTTATTTAATGTCTAAAAATTATAAAAAAAATATCATGATTTATGAAATCTTTTTAGATTTCTAATGAATATTTATAGTCTAAATTATGACTTGTATAACCCCATTTAAAAAAATTAGTAAAACATCTCATGTTTGTAACATTTTTATTTTAACATTAAATAAAAAGTTATTAATGTCATTTTCCTACCAATGTGGCTCCATGTGGTCCCCAAGTTGACCCATGGATTGTCTTGGTCGGCCATGACGCATTCAATAAGGTTAGGACATGTTTCAAGGTCATTTCATATTATTAAAACATTATTTTTACCTTAAACTACACTAATTACCTCTAATTGCGATTGAAAACTTAAAAGTTACTATTCACAAAAAAATTATTTTAATCCCATTGGACCACATTTTACTTCCTAATGAAAACCATGTATGTCGGATTTTTTAAATTCAAAACACATAGGTGGTAAAATTTCATTTAAACGAAAAATTAGTTTTTTTTTAAGTACCACTTAGTGGTTTCACTATTCATCAAAAATTGAGGTTTTTCAGAAAAATACCAAAACTTCACCCTAAGATATATTTGATATTCTGAATTCAAAAATGATGTATATTTTACAAAATTCAAAACATATAAGTTACATTAATTAATTTAATAATTAATTCCCACTATCAGGACAAATAGCGTGTTTTTATGAAACAATATATATCAAAAGATTGACACTAGTTTAAGTCCAATTTCAAAGTGAAATTAATTCCAATGACCACCATTGGATTAAATGGTAAAAATATATTCTAATTTCACTTTAAAACCAATTAAAAAGATAATCTAATCATATAAATAAATTAGATTAAAAATAGGTTTTGAATTAAAATACAACATTTTTCACTATTCATTAAAAAATGAACTTTATCGGAAAAATACCAAAATTTTACACAAAGTAAATTTTGATGTCCCGATTCTAAAGAAGAGTTTTATTTGGTCCAATAGAATGTATAAGAGTGACCAAAACTATATTTAATGATGGTTCGCCATCAAAAGGCGATAAGTGGACCTTTAGTGAATATTAGAGTATATATGCCTAAAATTGAATTCTTTTCATATTTTAAGCATTTATCCTTTATTGGATAAATGTAAAAACATTTAAAAAACATATATAATCATATTCTAGTTATTTATATTCATTCCCGCCAATACAACGGCTATGTGTTAACTACCATTTAAAATAATATTATTTTATTACTAGTGTGCAACGTAAGATTTCAAAGAAACTCATTGTTGTGTATCGGGTACGCTATCGAACATAGCAACCCCTTTAAAGTAAAATTAATATTTAAATCTAAAATATTAATAAATATGAAAATTATTTATTCTTTATTTACCTGGGATGTTACAATTACTATTTTAGAACTAATAAAACTACTCTTTATCAGTGCATTTTTGAAAGTGCTGATAAAAGTCTTGTCTGATCTTATAAAAAGAACCCTAACAAAGACTCTTCTCTCACACCTTCAAGCTCTCGAAAAACCCTACAGGTGTCACTGCCCTTACTGAACCCTAATTTTGTTGCTTCCCTCGATCATCAGTGACCTTCCTAACTAATCGATCCTCTACAAATTTAAGGTATGTGCCAATTTATTTTGTTATATCCTATAGATCTATTAACTAGATTTAAATGGAGTTTACTCCTATTTTTATGCATCATGTAGCCATGTAGTACACCCTTTCACCACATATCACCACCCATCATAGCTTCCACAACACTCGGATTCCACATCTCACCAACCATTACATTTTTCTTGCCTCGCAAGTCTAACCACCACCTAACTACTCGATACCACATCAAAATTTAATGTTCTAGTTTCCTCTTTGATTTTTTAAGTATTTTCATCCATGAATGATAGTAAAAATGTTGTAGGGTGGTTTTGGTTTATGTTTCTTCCATAATACATTAAAAGGAGAGTAGAAACTGTGAGAGAAAGGTTAAGTGTATAGAGAAACCTATTTCTGTGGGTTTTTTATTTAATTGATTCTTATATGTTTCAATCTATGATTTTTTTATAGTAAAAACCAATTATTATTATTCCCTATATACATAGATAAATGTTTTATTAAACCCCAAAATTCATTATTTTCTCTCCTTATTTATTTATAGGTTTGTCAACCTCATGTATTTAATGATCGCTTTTTTTATTCTTGATGTATATCTTGGACTTTAGTTTTTTCAAACATTATGAATCAAATTTGGTTTTTTCCTTCTAGTATGTTTGAACAAAAAATTTGTATTGTTGATTATTTCATACTATTTTGATACATGAAATATTTTAAACCAAGTTTTAGTATTGAATAACCTATATTAAATTTTAGTTTGAATGATTCTATCAAATTAAAAATGACAGTTGATTATATTTTAATCTATAATTCAATTTTTTTAGAATAATAATTTCCATTTTTATGTTTCTAGTTTTGAATAATTTACAATAATTTTTATTAGTGACATTACCACTTTTTTTGTGATTCATTCATAGTGATCACTTTATTGTTCGTGTTTATTGGAACAATTAATCAGATTTTATTCATTATATTTGTTTTCAGTGCTGAAAATATTTTAAAAAATATAATAATTTCTCTTTTTTTATTTTCAAAACCATTAATATAGTCAATATCCATATTTTCTATTATGAAAATGGTGTTCAAATAGTATAGATTTTATTTTTGTTTATTTCCATGTAAATATATGTGTGTATGTGTGTAAATTGTTATACATATTATACTATATAATAGGTGATCTAAGCTTCTCAAAGGGGGTTAGGTGCTGTTAAAAGTTTGAAATCTTGGTTCAAAATGGAAAGGGATTGGTTTTGAAAATAGTGAGTGAGTTTTCTAAGGCAGTTAGAAAATGAATTCGGTGTTTTATTTTCCAACAAATTTTTTTTAATTGGTAAAAATTTTGTTAAAGAGTGATTTTAAATAAAGGGGGAATATTTTTAATGGTGAAAATCATTTTTAAAAACTAATAAAAAGTGTCCTAATGATTTATTAGGACAAGATTCATCAATTTTTTATAATTTAAATGTGGTTTTAAGGGTAAATGATTGGTTGTAAAGTTAATAAATTGAATTCCAATGATGTTTCAGAATAAGGATGATATTTTGGATTTCAATGATGATCTCACTAAATGATATTTTAAATTTCACATTAAATTTAAAATGGGGTTTTGTGATTTGAAATTAGTGTCAATATATTTTTTGATTTTTTTATAACTAGTAATCACCCATGAATTTTCACGAGTTTATTTTTTAAAAATAATTATATTTTTCAAAGTTAATAATTCACATTCATAATGAACAAATTAAAGTTACAAATATGTGATACATATGAAATGTAAGTATTTAATCTTAAAAATATAAATATTTCTAAAAAAAATATGTATATTATGAATGGGAATTCATATTTCATGTATTTAGATATAGAAAACATGTATTTAGAATGAAAAGATCGGAAATATGGAAAAATTACAAAATACATAAATTAGAGTAGGAATAATTACCTTAGTAATGAACACTATTATCAATAGTTTTTCAATGGATCAAACTAAATTAGAATCAAATTTCATAGAGGGTGGGGATTAAAAGCTTCAAATACAAAGGAAACATTCAGACAAATGTAACAAAAGATGAGTTCAAGTGCATACAGTAAACTACATGCTAGAGTGTTACTACTCTCCAACATTAGTAAATTAGTAGACAATGAATTAAACCTATCTATTAAACTTCTATGTATCCTACTTATATATTGAAAATAATTAAATATAAATACTATAATGATAGTTAGATTCTATTGTGAACATATTTAAAAATAATAATTTGTAAATATAGTTTATTATTAATAAAATACCAAAAAGAAAACTATACAACTAATAAAAATATTTTTGTTTCTAATTGATGATTGGTTACATGTATTTAAAATGATGTAACATATATCAAATAAATTAAATCCAAATATTTATATATTCAACAGGTTACAATTAATTTAATTCTATAAAATCCAAACAATAAAACAGGTTGCAACAGTAAATGATGCCAATGATGTGAAAAGAGTTTACGTGGAGATGACATGTGTGCACGAGGAAAGCCATATTATATATATATATATATGTATGTATGTATATATATATATATGTTTGATTCATATCAACTAACTTATTTCCTTTCCCATTTTGAACACTCATTAAAATGTTCTAAAAATTTGAGTGGTATCATATTTATAAATGAAATGGGATGAGTGGTGTCTATATTTATAAATGTATACATGTGTAAGGATAAAGGGTGGTATCTATATTTATATGATCATATTAACTTTTATATTCCTGCTAGATACACATAATATCACCTACTACATAATATAGACTGATAATAACATTGTGGTAAGGGCATGTCACTAACTCCATCTAACCCATAGGATATCCATCGTGACCCTAATCCCACAACCTTGGCCTCACAAGAAGCTAAGAACTACTGAAATTAGTTCCTTAGACAAAAACCATTTTCTATTTCATGGGGTAATTGAAGTTTTTGTTTGAATTTTGAAACTATAACGGATGTATCAACATGAGTGTGTATAAGACCATCCAGATGAGCCTTCTCACGGTCACACCAATCAAGGAACCCCTTGTAGGGATCAGACTATTATTGCTTTTTTTTTACTTTAGACAAAAAACTAATAATTTTTTTCTAGTTCTTCGACAACTCACCGTCTAGAAAACATTTATATTTAAATATAAAATGGACATTCTCATCAACTTCATCTCCTGAACAGTTATTATTGCATTTTTTTTCCTGAGACTCATCTCCATCTCTTTTGGACATGAACCTATGTTGATTCAACTACCCTTGGAAGTAGTCATCCCATACTAGGTACTGGTGATCATTTTGGATGAATTCAAAGGATAACACCTACCACCAGTAGAGTAATTCTTTTCTTAACTTTAATTACTCATTTCCTTCAAAGAATGTTGAAATTATTTGAAGCATTCAAATGTTGGTTTCCCCTCATTTGAAATTCCCCTTTGGTATATTTTTTTATTTTTTTAAATATTAATATTACCAAATCAAATAAGATGGATATGAATTGAAAATGGATGGATGTCAATCGTATGACAAAAGAGTATGAAGATGGGGTGAAAGAGTTCATAAATTTTGAAAAATATCATGCATATGAACCTTCTCAAATCCTTTGTATGTGTTTACATTGTTGATATTCAAGACTAATTAGTCCAAATGAGTTGTAAGAGCACTTGATATATCAAAAAATAGTTTAAAGTTATAAATTTTGGACTAAACATGGGGAAAAGTGAATGTAGATAGTGATTGGGATAACACTACATTTTATGGATCATATTATATGATTACAAGTGTGGACAATGAAGAAGATTGTATTGAGGATGTGATTATAGGTGTGAATGATGATAAATATCATATTGAGAAAATAACAATTATAGTTGAAGATGAACTTTGTGACTGTCCAAAATTGTTTGAGAAGTTAAATAGTTGTGCATAAGTGTCATTGTATGCTGGTTGTACTAAATATACAACATTTTCAGTCATATTGAAGCTGTATAATTTAAAAGCTGGAAACAGATGGAGTGACTCTAGTTTTACTAAACTAATTTCTCTCTCAAATGATATATTCCCATAAGATAATGAGATTCCTAGCCAAACATATGACGCTAAACAAATGATATGTTCAATGGGTATGATCTCTGAAAGAATACATGCATATCCAAATGATTGTATACTATTTTTCAAGGACCAAAAATAACTTAAAGAATTTCCAAAGTGTGGTGCTTCTTGATACAAGAAAGATGAATCGAGTCCTATGAAATTTGTATGGTACTTTCCAATCATTCCAAGGTTTAGGCACCAATATGGAAGTGAGAGGAATGAAAGGAAATTGACATGGTGTGTGGGTAAAATAAATAAATATGGGAAACTTATTCACCCAGTATAATCTCCCAATGAAAGAGAATTGATCATGAGTATCCCAAATTTGGAAACAAGTCAAAAAAACCTTTGTATTATGCAATCTACAGATGGAGTGAATCTTTACTCACACTACATGGATGGTTATGTTAGTAAATTATTACTTTCCACCATGGTTATGCATGAAAAAAAATACATTATGTTGTTTATGCCTATATCAGGACCAAAACAACCAGGTAATGATATTGATATTTATTTGGATCCATTGATCAAATATTTAAAATTATTGTGAGATTCAGGTGTTATGTTGTATGATTCTTACAGAAATAAAGATTTCAAATTGAGATTAATGTTTTAAGGTATGATAAATAACTTTCCTACTTATGGAAATTTTTTAGATTATGGAATTAAAGGAACTCAAGGGTGTCCTATTTGTGAACAAGACACACAGTCAATTAAGTTGAAACATTCATCAAAGACTGTGTTTCTAGGAAATTGAAAATTTCTACCCTGGAGACATAAGTACTGATCTTGAACAATATCATTTGGTGGGATTTCAGAAGAAAGTACAACAGCATCTCCACTAACAGGTGATCAACTGTTTGAGAAAGTAAAATATATAGACACTACTTTTGGTAAACTTTTTTTTAAAAAACTTATGAAAACTGGATGGAAAAAGAGATCAGTTTTTTTAATTTCCATATTGGAATTGTTTCTATGAAAGAAATTTTCTTGATGTTATGCATGTTGAAACAAATGTATGTGATAGTGTCATTGGAACATTACTAAATTCTTTTGAAAAAAATGATGGAATTAAGGATAGGTTGGACATGATTGAAATGGGAATACAGGAAGATTTGTCCCCATTGAAGAGGGGAAACAATATTTTATTACTTCAACTACTTAACTCTTTCTAGGTATGAGATATATCAGTTTTGTAACTTCTTGAATGACGTAAAGGTTCTATAGAGGTATTCATAAAATATCAATAATATCTTATCAATGGTTGATTTAAAGTTAAAGGATCTAAAATCACATGAATAACATGTTTTGATGCAAGATCTAATGTTTGTATCTTTATGTTGCATTTTTTTCAAGAATAACCATTATACATTAACTAAGATTTTTTTTCTTTTTCAAATCTATATTTAGCAAAGGTATAGACCTAAAAAAATTTACAACTATGAAAAAGAAAATTGTCACCATATTATGTGAATTTGAAATGCTCTTCCTGTCGACATTATTTGATATGATGGTTCACTAGATGGTTCACTTAGTAAGAGAGATTCGACTATGTGGTCCTGTACATTATAGATGGATGTACCCCATTGAACTTTATATGAAAATTTTGAAAGGGTGTGTCAAAAATCAAATCCATCCATAAGGTTGTATTACGGAATGATATATTTTTGAGGAAGCTATTGAATTCTATAGTGACAACATGTCTAGTGTGGAAAGCATTGGTCTACTGAAATCTCATCACACTAGGAGGCTTGTGGGTAAAAGAATTTCTAGAATAGATGTTGTCGCAATCACTGTAACGACCCAGACTTTTTAAATGATATTTGTTTCTTGAATAAATTTTTATTACATATTATATAATACTATACACGTACAAAATAAAGAGAAACCAACAAAATTTTATCTCATTAATAATGATCATTATATTAGTTATCTATGAAACCAATTAAAATTTCAAACATTATAACTGGATAAAAAAATATAAAATAAAATATCTAAAATGGGAAAGTATGGATCACACCAATCTACTATAATCATCACCCCCACTGTAAATGATATAGAAATGAAACAAAATATTATTAAACCAATAAACATCTTATGAAAATGAGAATATAACATTAAGTGTAATTATAGTGAATTTTGAGTAAAAGAATAAAGTTGTATTTATAGGGTATAAAGGGAAATGTGATTGTTGGGATTCATTCGTTATATGACTGTTGGTCAAATATGATCATTATTCAATATGACTATTGGAAACTATACCCTTGGTGGATAATTTTACCATTATAATTAATGTTCATAATTAGTAATGAAAAATAATAACTGATACATAAAGAAGAATCAATGGCCTCAACTAGTAAAGTCATATAGTTTGAAGCCCATTTGTCTGAACTTAAGAGGTAGGTATCATCACTGGGGTTTTCCCTTTACCAAACCCAAGACGAGCTTCAGCAAGTGAAGATTGAATGAAATTGCCTATGGGATAAGTACAAATTAGTAGAGATTACCACTCTATCGATGTTAGCTGAGTCACCCCACAAAACTACCACCATCACACACCTTGTCATTAAGTCGTATGTGGGTGTAATAAGGGGTTATGTGTCCAGACCTTAGTTACATAGAGTGTAAATTCATTTATATAAATAAAAATTCTATTCCATCAATTCCTCTTAAGAATATTTTTTATTAATAAAATATATGTTTAATTGAGATGAATTTGATAATTTTATTTTTGAACACAAATAAAACATAATTGTATTTTTCTATAAAATATATATAATTTTATAATAAACTCAAGTATTATGAATAATATTTTTTTTAATAAAATATTATTTTTAAAACACCCTTATATAAATATAAATGATAAAATAATTTTATAATGGCCTAGGAAATTTTTATAAGTGTCAGAAATTTGATTATTTCTTAAAAACTGTTATTTTTAAATAAATATGGGTTTTGATATTTAGAAGTTAAAATTATAATATTTATATAATTATTATGAAAAAATAAAAAATATATTAAAAATCATCACATCAAAATTATTTTAGGGTTAATTTATGAGAATTTTCTAAAATACTTTATTTTTTCATGAATAGTAAAAAATACAGTTTCGGGTTTTCAGTATATTTTATGACATCATATTTATTTCATAATTATTTAACAATTAATTAAAAAAAATCCATGAACAAAAATATATTTTTTCTAATATTATGTATTTTAATATATTTTAATCAATTTACAAAACTATAAGTGGCTTTCCAAAGTCTAAAAGGGAAAATTTGATTTTTAAAAACATTACTTTGTAGAATCTTTACTCTTCCATGCCAAAATAAGTATTAAAAAAATGGACTTCATTTATGGCTAATTAAAATAACATAAAATGTGACTCAAATGTCCAAAACCATGAGAAAAAACTATGTCTAAGCCAATGGTTTTTCCTTTTCCACAACCTTATTTTCCAAGACCTGTATTTATACATTATTAAACAATTACTCCACTTTTTCTATAAATACACACCCATTTCTCCATTTTCATTCACTCCAAATACATCCTCCATGAATTTATAGTTATTTTCCCTCCCAAGTAGTCCCCGCATGGTATCCTCAATCCCCCAAGGTTTCATCCTTGATTTTTAGGAACAACTCTTCAAGGTAAGGGAATTCTCCTTTATCTTCAATTCAAGAACCGATTTTTGTATATGTATTCTAAATGTTATGGTTGATATCTTTTATTACCCTTTTTATCATACCCTTACTTCCCAATTATGATTTATCAATGAGATTCCCTTATCCCCTCTCAATTTACCCTTTCCAAAAAACATGTTTTATACCTATCATGCTTCCAATTTTACTTCTCAAAATTCTCTCTTTTACATGATAAATTCTATTTTCCTTTTTATTTGAATACACAAATATATTTATGTTCAATGGGTATTCAAAAATATTTAAACATGAATTTTTTATTTTGTTTTTTATATATATTAAACTCTCATTTCCTTTCAGGGGTTAAAAATGACGTAATGATCATGTCCTTAAGCTCTTTCGTATGACAAAATTTTGATAAGAAACACATTATTTATTATTTATAGGTTATAAATGAAATTATGTATTATGATCTATGTGGATCTCATATAATTAATACATATTAAGGTTGTCCCCTGATAGCACTCCAATACATTGGGTAAAAAATTTAATCTCTAGAGATGACATGTTTTACGATACCTTGGTGAATAACCTTGGTAAATTTTATTTATGAAACATGTGTGTTAAAACTTGGTTATATACTTATGAATGTCTCATCTAAATGTTGTATCCACATTTTCATGTCATGAATCAGGTTATTATATTATGTATCTTGTAACACCCCGACCCCTCTAGGCTGGAGCCGGTGCATTACTTGTGATATTGGCATGGTTAGAAGGAATGAAAATCCCGAAGAAACGATCAGTTTAGTAGTATTGAAGAAACTAGATACATAGATGTAACTCAAATTACATTGGAAAAGGTTACAAAATACAATACATAACAAAAACTCAAAATTGCATCCACATGAACTCAAAAGAAGACATTCTCTTCATCACCTGTCTAAGGTAGACAATGAAAGGGGTGAGATCAAACGCTTAGTAAGGGTTAAAAATAGCAAAAGCATGAGTACAATAATAAGTGAATCACAATCAATCTGACATGATCAATATGGCATAGTGAATAAATGAACAACTAATGCCATTAATAAACTGAAAATGAAACCGCATCCATAGATTTTGTCATAGTGAAAACCTCATGGATAATAATAATAACTGATAATGAATAAAGAGAATGCTTATTAACTGGATTTCATGTATCTGTCACATAAAACCATAATACTGTAAAAACGGTTTAGTTCTGTGGGTAGAAACCCTTCTGATTTTTTGAAACAAACTCAAAGGGTTTGTCACCAAACTGTTTTGTCTCATGAGACCTATCGATGCATCGAGGGGCTATAGCGGGCCCCACCCACCACTGCATGTCCAAATAATTATTTATAAATTGATTCAATACAAGATCAATATTCCCTTTCAATATCCGTATAGAGTAGAGTATACAGATTCATCAATATTTCTATAATTAAAATAACTTTCCAAATAAACACCGTATGTAAAATGGTATACGGTTTAGAAAACAAACATATCCATTACATGAGATTATGGATATTTAATATAAATATAATTTCACATGAAAAGTGATCTCAAATAGGCAGTAGGTACACCACATAAGGATTATTAGGTGCACAATACAAAGATAGTCACAACAAAAACGACAGCTAAGACAAAGTCCCTTACCACAATGTATTCAGTCGAATCATATGACCAGAACTTAATAACCCTCAAATGAATAATTGACTAATATGAATATAAAGATAATCATGTTATTATATATCAAATTTAAGTACCCATATACCAAATATAAGGAATAATTGGCAAACAATGGAAATCTCACAAAAATGAAAGTGAGATGAGAAACCCCTTACCTTATGCTTGAAGGTGTTCTTGACTTGTTATTAAAGACCTGAATAAACAAATTAGGATTATTAATTCATAATTCCAGAACATGTTTTATATGTAATTGATATGGTATAACCTTGTTAAGTTCATTAATGGACTTTTTGTTAGATTTAAGATATTCAATTTTATTGTTTTGGAAGCATTTTCTTACTTGGTTTCATGCTTTGTTTACTAGTATTCTTGAATGGAAGTTGGATTGAAATATGGTTAAACATTGTAACGACCCGAATCTGAAGCCCCTCCATTGGTGCCCCGTACCCGATTCGCCACATGACCTAAAGTGCGTTTCCCCAAACGCCAGAGGCTGCCGACTAGCAGTGAGGGCCTTGGTGAGTCGGTGGGGAAACCATGCCCTCATTCGGTAAAGTATACAGCAGAAGACCAACAAGTCACAATAGCAGAAACAATAACAACATACAACAACTGAACTTAACAGCAAAAGAAATGTATAAAATAATAATGATTCAACATGGTACATATGTCTATGGAAAGCAGTAAACAAACCAACGTGCTGAAATACAACTGAATATAAGTACTAAAGCAATAGAAAAAGAAAAACAGAAGAGAAACTCCTCAGAAATGAAAGCCTCGGCTCGGTCCCATGCTCTCTAGCTCCAGCAAGTCAGGTACCTGAAGTAGAAGGGCGCTTTCCCTTATCTATACCTGCGACAACATAATCTGTTTGGGCTCAAAAGCATGTCCCAAACAGGGTGTGAGACAAAGTCCTAGTAGGCAACCACCCTAAGATCTGTTCCTAACAGTCAATGAATACATGGAAAGTAAAGTATAGGAATAGTAAATAGGAAAAAATACATAGCAGTCACAGTCCACAGTTCTAACATATAAAGTACACAAGTAAACAGCCAGCAAAAAGAAGAAAACAGGTAACCCTATGGGTAGCTATCAAAGCCTAACCCCTATGGTTCAACCTACAAGTACTAGCAACCCTCTAGGAGGCACACACAGTCTCACCCCTATGGTTCATCTAAGAATAGACTCTCTGAGGAAGCACTCACCATCAATTCCCCCTATAGTCTCGTATCATGCTAAAGGCTCTTTGGGGAAGCACTCAACGTCTCATTCCCCCTGTGGCCCGCGACGAGGAACTACAGACTCTCTGAAGAATCACTCATCGTCAAGTCCCCCTGTGGTCTTGCATAGTATTAAAAGATACTCTAGAGAAGCCCTTACATCTATTCTCCTTGTGGTCTACTACACTAGGTTCTCATAGTCCTGTGTGAAACTAACATGCTCAACGTGCGTGTATCGTCCAAGTAAACCTCAAGAACTACTTGGCTATCATCTAAGGCTCAAAATCATAACAAAGCAACAGTTCCACTATCCTACAACTAGGCATGGCAATTGGAAAAATGCCAAACAAGCAAAACAAGCATGGAAAACATCCAGAGTACAGTAAAAACTACCATATTCACAGGCAATTACATCTACTCAAGCAATAAAGCAAATCAGGAAATACCACAAGGTAAAAACAAGAAAACACACAACTCCCATTCAAGGGAATTGGCGCAATTGCACAAAATACTCAAATAATTTCTACAGAAAGGCACAAACCACCTACCTCACTCCTCGGAGATCTATATACTTGAACCATGACGACTGATTCTCCCTAGAACGTCGTAGATCTGAGAAAACACACAAAACATTCAACCTTAGATAACTTGAGAAGGAGGAATAATTGGAAAACAAGGCTCAAGCAGAAGGAAGAACTCACCGTTGCACTTCCAACTCAATCGACCATGCTCGAATCGGAGAACGGACGGAGAGGCGGGGGCTCGGGGAAGATCCAGTTGTACGGGTCGCTCTTGGACGAAGAACCTGGAGAAGGGGTGTGTTCTGTCCGTCAGGCGCAACCCCAGTGTGTTTAGTGAAAAAAAAGTACACGGCGTGTACTAGGTTTTTTCGTACTCTGCCAAAATCGGCCTCCACGTCACCCCTACACACCGTGTGTGTGGCCCGGACATGGTCATCACATGGCTTCGAGCCGGAGAAGAGTACACGGCATGTACTTAGAAAGTACACAGCGTGTACTTTGAAATTTTCCAGAAACTTCATTTTTCTTAAAAACTCCAGAAAAAGGAAAGGCGTACCTGAAACGAAGATTCGGGTTCTTAAAAACTTTCCCCCTTAAAGAAATTCGTCCCCAAATTTCCCTAGCGAGGCGTAGAAGAAGAAATCCTGAACAGCTCTGATCACTGCGACCGCACATCGGCCTCCCTCTCCCAGGTCTCGTCCTGTACTCGCCCATGCTGCCATAGCACCCATATAAGAGGAACAGACCGCCCATAGAGAACCTTCGTACTGCGATCGACAATCCGTATGGGATGCTCCTCAAACGATGCATCTGATTCGAGCTCAACCTCCTTGGGTTGGAAGACATGAGACGTGTCTAAAAAGTAACGTCAAAGCTGAGAGACGTGGAAGACGTCATGCATGGCCCAGTACCTCTGTGGTAATTTCAGCCTATAGGCAACCAGCCCAACTCTCTCCAACACCTCAAACGGCCCGACGTACCGCGGTGAGAGCTTACCCTGTCTCCAAATCCTCTTGTGTCCCAACCTCGGTGAGACACGCAGGAAAACCTGATCCCCAACCACGAACTCCAAAGGTCGTCTCCGCTGATCAGCATAAGACTTCTATCAAGACTGTGTTGTATCCATCCTCTTCTGAATCAGCTCTATCTGATCTGAAGTCTCCTGAACAAGACGAGGTCCCAGCAAAGCTACCTCTCCTGCCACAAGCCAGCATAAGGGTGATCGGCATGGCCTACCGTACAGATCCTCGTATGGTTCCATCTGAATGGTCTCCTGAAAACTGTTGTTGTTGGCGAACTCCACCAAAGGTATATGCTTCCCCCAAGAACCGCCAAAGTCTAGGATGTAGGCTTGGAGCATATCCTCAAGCACCTGGATCGTGCGCTCGGACTGGCCATCAGTCTGGGGATGGTATGTTGTACTCAAAAGTACTTGTGTACCCAACACCTTCTAAAGTACCTACCAGAACCGAGAGGTGAAACGTGCATCCTTGTTTGAAACAATGGAGTGTGGAACTCCATACAGACGTACAATATCTCGGATGTACAATCATCCCAGATCATAAACACTGAAGGTCTCCTTGATTGGTAAGAAGTGAGCAACCTTTGTGAGCCTGTCGATGACAACCCAATAGCATCATTTCCTCGGGGAAACCTTGGTAACCATGTCATGAAGTCCATCGCGACGTTGTTCCATTTCCACTCTAGAATGGGTAACTGCTGTAAAAGGTCCGTCGGTCGCTGATGCTCAGCCTTCACCTGCTAACAAGTAGAGAATCTCATGACAAAACCAGCAACATCTTTCTTCATACCTGGCCACCAATACTGGCGATGAAGGTCCCGATACATCTTGGTGATTCCAGGATGAACTTCCCAAACTGGGGAATGAAAATCCTGCATCAGCTCCTCGTGTATGTCTGCTGGCACCCATACACGTCCCTGGAAACGCAAGATCTCATCCTCACCCACTGTCCATCTAGGAAGAGGGTCCTCTCCTGACACACTCTCCCGTAGGACTAAGCCTTCTGAGTCTGATAACTACCTCATTCGTACTCGATCAAGTAGTGTAGAGGTAACAGCTACAGAAGATAGGAAGGTCTGTCCCTCTCTGTCGTGCACCTCCAGATGCATCTCAGAGAACAGAGCCATCAGCTGCCACTCACTGCTGGCCTCCTGAACTGCCTAAATCTGAGTTCTCCTACTCAATGCATCTGCCACTGCGTTTCCCTTTCCCAGCGTATAGGAAAGCTCGAAATCAAAATATTGAAGATACTCGACCCACCTGTGTTTCCTCAGATTCAGATCTCGCTGAGTGAAGATATACTTGAGACTCTTGTGGTCGGTGAAGACCACAAAATGTTCTCCCAGGAGATAGTGTCTCTGATAGTGTAAGGCATGAACAAAAGCTTCCAAATCCAAGTCGTGTGTAGGGTAGTTCCTCTCATGTGGCCTCAACTACCGAGACCCGTACGCAACGAATCCATCTCCCTGCATAAGCACAACTCCTAGCCCGATACCTGAAGCATCACAATAGACTGTGTAGCTCTTGCCTGGCTCTAGAAAGACTATTATTGGTGCTGATGTCAATCTTTCCTTCAGCTCCTGAAAAGCTGACTCACAAGAATCTGACCATAAGAACTTCGCCCCCTTCTTGGTCAGACCTGTCAAAGGTGCTTATAGGCGTGAAAAGTCCTGAATGAAGCATCTATAGTATCCAGCCAGCCCTAGGAAACTCCGTACCTCAAAAACGTTCTTCGGATGATCCTAGGAAACTACAGCTCTCACTTTCTCTGGGTCCACGGATACTCCTGCCTCTTAGATGACGTGACCCAAGAAGTGAATCTGATCCATCCAAAAGTGGCACTTCGAGAGTTTAGCATAAAGCTGATTCTCTCTTAGTGTGCTCAAAACGATCACAAGATGTGTAGCATAGTCGTGTCGAGTGTGAGAGTACACCAAGATATCGTCCATGAAGACCATGATGAAGGAGTCCAAGTAAGGATGGAACACTCGGTTCATCAGTGCCATGAAAACTGCAGGTGCGTTCGTGAGACCGAACGGCATGACTGTATACTTGTATAGACCATACCTTCTCTTGAAGGCGGTCAAAGGTATATCTGATGGTCTAACGTGCAACTGATGATAACCGAACCTCAAGTAGATCTTTGAGAACACCCGGGCTCCTCGAATCTGATCAAAGAGGTCATCAATCCTTGGCAAGGGATATCGGTTCTTGACCGTCAACTGGTTCAGCTTCTGATAATCCACACAAAGCTGAATGGTACCGTCTTCCTTCTTCACAAACAGGATAGGAGAACCCCAAGGAGAAGTACTGGGTTGGATGAAACCCCTTTACTACAACTCCTTCAACTACTTCTTGAGCTCCTGCAACTCAGGTGTAGTCATGCTATAAGGAGGAATGGACACCGGTGCTGCTCCTGGCATGAGCTCAATAGAAAAGTCTACCTCACGCTCTGGAGGAAAACCCGAAAAGTCCTTTGGAAAGATGTCCCTAAAATGATCCACCACTGGAGGTAAGTCAAACTGTGAAGTCCCCTGATCATCCAGATAAAGACTAGAAATCTGGGCTGTCACCCTTCCTAGCCCATGATGCTCGAGTCCTTCTCGACTCACCTATACATCCCATTCGCCTCTATGAAGAAAAGATTCACCCTCTGGTGAAATGAAACTCACTCTGCGGCGATAACAGTTGACGACTGCTTGGAAGGGAACTAACCAGTCCATCTCGAGAATGAAATCATAGTCGGTCATCTCTAGGACATAAATATCCCATAAGAAATGATACCATGCAATCTCAAGAGGGCACTCTCTACACTAGCACACACTAGATGTCCTTGTCCTCAAAGGTGTGTCTAGTGTCAACGAGTCGGCAAAAGAAAAGACACAGTGCCCAACGCTCTCCACAGAAGCAACAGAGATAAAACTATGCGTATCACCAGTATCAAAAAGAGATGAAGATAAAACTGAGGCTACTAAAACCGTACCTCGAACTATAGAAGGGTCGGGATCCTGATCCTAATAGGTCTGCTCCACGGTGAAAGACTGGCCTGCACCGCGGCCCTGCGCCCTCGGCTGACCACTCTGAGCTGAACCTCCCTACTGGTGCTGAGGGACTGGTGGCTGACTGCCACGACCTCGACCTCCACCTCAGTCTGAACGGCCGGAAGAACTCCAGTTCCCTGACTGGTGAGAAATTGGTGGTGCTGCTCCTAAACGAGGAGTCATGGAAGAACCCCGATCACCCGCTGTTGGTGAGAAAACCTAGAAGAAACGTTGAAGGTGACCCATCTTGCCACAAGATCGGCACTCTATGGGGTCTCTCTGGCAATGCAGCCTCGTGTGCCCTGACCGGCCACACTGGTAGCATACCACCTGGCTGCCTAACGATGCATCTCGCTTCCTCGGATCACCGCGCGTAGACTCCCTACGGCGCTTCTTGCTGTCATCTAGAGGAAAACTAGCTCTGGAAGAATAACCGCCTGGGCTCACAGCTCCGGAGTCTCTCAGATTGCGCTCCGCAATCAGTGCCTGATTGACAATGGAAGTGATGGAAGTCAACAGGAAGATATTCACCTGTGAGAAGATCTCCCTCTTGAGACCATCCTCAAACTTCCTTTCTAAGAACACCCCACTCCCATCCCGGAGGGGTGTGAAATGCTACAGCTCGGTGAAACGAGAGGAATACTCCATGACAGAAAGAGTACCCTGCTCTAAGATCATGAAATCCTAGGATCGATCGACCCTCAGGGTCTCCAGGTAGAAGTAGTCATAAAAGACGCGCTGAAACTCCTCCCAAGTCATAACCTGCTGATGACCCGCCTGTGAGATCACGTCCCACCACCTCTTGGTGGAGTCTCGGAGCATGTAGGTAGCGAGCTTGACCCGCCTCTCTGGAGGAATCTCTAGATGCTCGAAGATATTCATCATGGATTTCATCCATGACTCTACAGCCTGAGGTCCTCCTTCTCCCGAGAAAGTAGGAGGATGATACTGCTGGAAAACCCACGTCAAGTCTGCCATAGTCGTGTAAAGAGGTGGTGCTCCCTGAAAGGTCTGCATCATCCTCATAAAACCTTCCTTGAACTGTGCATCAGCGCCTGTAACTAGTATGACAGTCGGTGCCAAGGCTGGCTCGACTGGAGGATCGGCAGGAAGTCTATGATCAGCCATATCTGGCGTCTGATCACTGCCTGATGACAGACGTATAACCGGAGAACGTCTTAGAGGCATAGCTCTGAAAGATCAAAAGAACACCTTAGATTAGAAAATAAAGACAGGAAACACAAGAGTACAAAACAGGAACAGGGAAAGGAAAACACACAAGTTTACAAAACACAACTACACAGTGTGTATAAAACTACACAACATGTCTTCTTAAGCCACTGACATGGGCATGTACCCCTGCGCTACAGGTCGTGTAACACCCCAAACTACACGGCGTGTTGACACAACACACGGCGTGTACTTGAAAAATATTCCCCTGCCCGAGACTCTTTACACGGCTAACCCACACGGTCCGACTTAACCTGAGACTACACGGTGTGTTATGAACACACATGGTGTGTACTAGACAAGGATTTGGCGGCCCGTGTTTGTTAAACAAACGGCCGTCTACACGGCTGAACCTTACACGGAGTTTTCTGAACAAACACGGCGTGTATAGGTGAAGGTGACATCGTCCCGTGTTGTTCGTGACACAGCCGGGCACCTGAACAATACTACATGGCGTGTTCTGAAAACCACACGGCGTGCCTAAGAGAAGGTGACGCCGACCCGTGTTGTTCGTGACACGGTCGGTTACCTAGACGGGACTACACGGCGTGTTCCTTTACAACACGGTGTGTTCTACTCGAGCTTCCCCAACCCGTGTTGTTAGTGACACGGCCGGGTACATGGCTCCGAACTACATGGCATGTACCTACTGTACACGGCGTGTTCCTGAAGTTACTTCCACAACAGCGTGTCCCTGCTCACACAGTCAGTGAGACGACCTAAAAACTACACGACGTGTAGTCAGAAGTACACATCATGTATTCTGGGTTTTTCTGGGCAGTAGCTCAAAAACTGCACAAAATCCCAGAAACACTGAAAATAAGGCAAAGAGGTGCCAAATTCTGATCTGTGAGGGCCCATAATCCCTGCGAATCAAATCTTGGAATCTCCTAAAGTCATAGACAAGAGAAAATAGGATCATGATCCACCAATTTCCGATTCGATAGGGCCCATAACACCTCAAGAATAAAAATTTGGCATTCATTTAAGAAATGTAGGAAGAAAAAATTCCTCTAACAAGGCAGAAAATATTCTATCAAGCATCTATCACAACAGCATGCATAATCTACATGAAGTCTATCACAACAATATGAAATTTCTAATGCACCCTAGATGGCATGGCAAGAATGCATGGCATGTGATTTCTAAAAGTGCCTATATGATGCATGAGATGGCATACCCTCATCTCATCGGTTTGCGACAGAAATAGAACCGCAATTGTCAAGAAAATAACAACACAAAGCATGTGAATCACTCTAGGTGAAATCATAACAACCGTAAAACCTCAAAACCAGCAAACTACAATTAATGAGGTAGTATGGCTTTTCCCTGTACACGGGTTAGCTACTCCCGAGAACATCTTAATACCAAGTACCGAATCCTTCCTATCCCTAGCTAAGTCTCTAAACAGTAAAGCAAGAGAAAAGAACACCTTTCATACCACTTTGTAATGACCCAAATCCGGCGCCCCTCCACTGGTGCCCCGTACCCGGTTCTCTACATGACCTCAAGTTCATTTCCCCAAATGCCAGAGGCTTCCGACTAGCAGTGAGGGCCTTGGTGAGTCGGTGGGGAAACTATTCCCTCATTCGGTAAAGTATACAGTAGAAGAACAACAAGTCACAATAGCGGAAACAATAACAACATACAACAACTGAACTGAACAGCGGAAGCAATGTATAAAATAATAATGATGCAACATGGTACATATGTCTATGGAAAGTAATAAACAAACCAACGTGCTGAAATAAAACTGAACATAAGTACTAAAGCAACAGAAAAAAGAAAAACAGAAGAGCAATTCCTCAGCATCGCAAGCCTCGGCTCGATCCCATGCTCTCCAGCTCCAGCAAGTCAGGTACCTGAAGTAGAAGGGCGCTTGACCTTATCTATACCTACGACAACATAATCTGCTTGGGCCCAAAAGCATGGCCCAAACAAGGTGTGAGACAAAGTCCCAGTAGGCAACCACCTAAAGATCTATGCCTAACAGTCAATGAATACATGGAAAGTAAAGTACGGGAAGAGTAAACAGAAAAAAATACACAGTAGTCACAGTCCACAGTTCTAGCATATAAAGTACACAAGTAAACATCCAGCAACAAGAAGAAAACAGGTAACCCTATGGGTATCTCTCACAGTCTAACCCCTATGGTTCAACCTACAAGTACTAGCAACCCTCTAGAAGGCACACACAGTCTCACCCCTCTGGTTTAGCAAAGAATAGACTCTCTGAGGAAGCACTCACCATCAATTCCCATATAGTCTCGTATCATGATAAAGGCTCTCTGGGGAAGCACTCACTACTGGAAAAAATCTATTCATTAAAACAACTACAAAAATATGGTTGAGATCAAATTTTACCTATTCGTATGGGGGTGTACCTGTTGGGATGGGGGGTGCTGGTGTTCGGATTCGCGAGAGCAGTGGAGTCGGATGGGGTTCGCGAGAGCAGCTGAGTGAATAGATTAGGGCTCTGTCCGAATGGGGAGAGGAGATCGCGATCTGGAATTTGGGGGAAACCTTTGCCAACGGTTTATAAAAACCGTTGGCAAAGGCACACATTTCCCAACGGTTCCAGTGAACCGTTGGGAAATGTGTGATTTTAGCACCCCTTTCCCAATGGTTCACTGGAACCGTTGGGAAATGTGTGAGTTTATCACCCCTTTCCCAACAGTTCTAGTGAACCTTTGGGAAAGGTTCCACCGAAATTCCTTTTGCCAACGGTTTTGTTAAACCGTTGGCAAAGGCTTACTATACCAACGATTTAAGTAAACCGTTGGTATACTACCGTTGGGAAAAGACTAAATTCCAGTAGTGACTCAACGTCTCATTCCCCCTATGGCCTGCGTCGAGGAACTACAGACTCTCTGAGAAAGCACTCATCGTCAATTCCCCATGTGGTCTCACATCATATTAAAAGACACTCTGGAGAAGCCCTTACGTCTATTCTCCCTGTGGTTTACTACACCAGGTTCTCATAGTCCTGTGTAAAACTAACATGCTCATCATGTATTGTCCAGGTAAACCTCAAGAACTACTTGGATATCATCTAAGGCTCAAAAGCATAACAAAGCAATAGTTCCACTATCCTACAACTAGGCATGGAAATCGGAAAAACGCCAAACAAGGAAAACAGGCATGGAAAACATCCAGAGTACAGTAAAAACTACCATATTCACAGGCAATTACATCTACTCAAGAAATCAAGCAAAGAAGGAAATACCACAAGGTCAAAACAAGAAAATGCACAATTCCTGTTCAAGGGAATTGGCGCAATTGCACAAAATACTCAAAGACTTTCTACAGAAAGGCACAAACCACCTACCTCGATCCTAAAAGATCGATATACTTGAACCCCGACGACTGATTCTCCCTAAAACGTCATAGATCTGAGAAAACACACAAAAATTTCAACCTTAGATAACTTGAGAAGGAGGAATAATTGGAAAACAAGGCTCAAGAAGAAGGAAGAACTCACCGATGCGCTTCAAACGCAATCGACCGTGCTCGAATCGGAGAACGAACGGAGAGGCGGGGGCTCGGGGAAGATTTGGCCGTATGGGTCACTCTCGGACGAAGAACCTAGAGAAGGGGTGTGTTCTGTCTATCAGGCGCGACCCCATTGCATTTAGTGGAGAAAAAAAAGAAAATTACACAGCGTGTACTTTTAGAGTACACAGCGTGTACTAGGTTTTTCCGTACTCCGCCAAAATCGGCCTCCACGTCACCCCTACACACCGTGTGTGTGGCCCGGACATGGCCAACACACAGCTTCGAGCCGAAGAAGAGTACACGGCGTGTACTCATAAATTACACGGCATGTACTTTGAAATTTTCCAGAAACTTCATTTTTCTTAAAAACTTCAGAAAAAGGAAATGCATACCTGAAACAAAGATATGGGTTCTTACAAACATCCAGAATTGTTAATATAGATTATTAGTGAAATTAAAGAGACATAAATGATCTTATAGAGATTCTGGTTATATACCATGAGGATGACTCATTTGATGAGTTAAAAATAAACACTTGAATTTGGCTTGGCAGTTTTGTGCTCAATAAACTTGTTTTGTACGCGTAGACGGCACGTCAATCGGACATGCGGTTTGCGTGGTACGGCTCAATATTCGTGTTTTAAGTGATGCGCGTGCTTCGTAAACGCGCGTGAGGGGGGTCCAAACGGGCCGAATGAAGTCGGAATGGCCTGAAATCAGACAAAAAATATGGGAGAGTGATTTATGAAGTGGTCGAGCAGACGGCACGTCAATCGGACGTGCCGTGTGCCCGCGGTGACCGACAACGCAGTTCTGGTGTCATAAACGGCCAAAACGGGCGTCCAACGGTCAAATTCATAGCGGACGACCTCAGATTGAGCTGAAACCACCGTGCAACATTCTAATTATTATTCGTGACATGTACGCGCAGACGGCACGTCAATCGGACGTGCGGTTTGCGCGATACGCCTCAATATTCGTGTTTTAAGTGATGCGCGTGCTTCGTAAACGCGTGTGAGGGTGGTCCAAACGGGCCGAACGATTTTGGAATGCCCTGAAATCAGACGAAAAATACGGGTGAGTGATTTATGAAGTGGTCGAGCAGACGGCACGTCAATCGGACGTGCCGTGTGCCAGTTGATGTTTTTCACTTAAAATGATGTCCTTTTGAAACAAAAGACATACACTTTGAGTTGTGCCGGCCACACTACGCCTCGGATTGAGACGGGGTTGACTAGTACACGTTACATATGACCCATGGATCATTGTGCTAAAGTATCAACACAATCAGAATCCGTTTGGTCGGTTTTCCGTATGTCATTTGTTGTTTTCACTAAAAATGAAGTCCATTTTAAACAAAATAGAGACACTTTGAGTGGTGTCGGTCACACCGTGCCTCGGATTGAGGTGGTGTTGACTCGTACACGTCACATATGACCCATGGATCGTTCTCCTAAAGTTTCAACAGAAACCGAATGCGTTTGGTTTTTTTTTCCGTATGTACTTAAACTATTGTCCATTTTAAACAAAAGAAAGTCACTTAGAGTGGTCCCGACCACACCGCATCTCGGATTTAGGCGGGGTTGACTCATATACGTCTCAAATGACCCATGGATCGTTGTCTTAAAGTATCAATACAATCCGAATGCGTTTGGCCGGTTTTCCGTATGCCAGTTGATGTTTTTCACTTAAAATGATGTCCTTTTGAAACAAAAGACATACACTTTGAGTTGTTCTGGCCACACCGTGCCTCGGATTGAGGCGGGGTTGACTAGTACACGTCACATATGACCCATGGATCATTGTGATAAAGTATCAACACAATCAGAATCTGTTTGGTCAGTTTTCCGTATGTCATTTGTTGTTTTCACTAAAAATGAAGTCCATTTTAAACAAAATAGAGACACTTTGAGTGGTGTCGATCACACCGCGCCTCAGATTGAGGTGGCGTTGACTCGTACATGTCACATATGACCCATGGATCGTTCTCCTAAAGTTTCAACAGAAACCGAATGCGTTTGGTTGGTTTTTCGTATGTACTTAAAATACTGTCCATTTTAAACAAAAGAAAGTCACTTAGAGTGGTCCCGAACACACCGCATCTCGGATTTAGGCGGGGTTGACTTGTATACGTATCAAATGACACATGGATCATTGTCTTAAAGTATCAACACAATCCGAATGCATTTGGCCGGTTTTCCGTATGCCAATTGATGTTTTTCACTTAAAATGATGTCCTTTTGAAACAAAAGACATACACTTTGAGTTGTTTCGGCCACACCGCGCCTCGGATTGAGGCGGGGTTGATTCGTACACGTCACATATGACCCATAGATCATTTTCCTAAAGCATCAACACATTTCGAATGCGTTTGGTCAGTTTTTTGTATGTCACTTTTTGTTTTCACTTAAAATCTTATGGAAATTCATATAGAATATTTTTATATCATATTTAGTATGGATTAGATTTTAGTTGATCGTGCTATGAAACATTTCAGAGCTAATGAAATTAAGTAAGGTGGAGGGGTTGTCCGGGGGGCTATCCGGGGGGGCTATCCGGTGGGTGTCCGGGGGGCTGTCCAGGGACCAAGGGGGAGGGTGGGGGGGTTGTGCGGGGTCTGTCCGGGGGTGTTTGGGGGTTGTTCAGGGGGCTGTCCGGGGTTGTTCAGGGGGATGTCCGGGGGTTGTTCATGGGGTTGTTCAGGGGTTGTTCAGGGGGTTGTCCGAGGTTGTTCAGGGGGCTGTCCGGGGGCTGTCCGGGGGGTGTTTGGGGGGTTGTCCAGGGTCCAAGGGGGAGGGTGGGGGGGTTGTCCGGGGGGCTGTTTGGGGGGCTATCCGGGGTCCAGGGTGGAGGGTGGGGGGCTGTACGGGGGGCTGTCTGCGGGGCTTTCCGGGGGGTGTTTGGGGGGTGTTCGGGGTCCAAGGGGGAGGGGGGTTGTCCAGGGTCCAAGAATGAGGGGGGTTGTCCAGGGAGTTCTCAAACACACAACCACTAAAAGACAACAACATCCATAAAAACAGAAAATATATAAAAATAACTCAACTCCAATACTATACTACGAGTCTAGATAAAACCAACAACTAGAATAGATTAAACATCAAATCTCAGTAATATAAGTCAAAAATGTAACGGATCAATATGTCCCACATCTGCATCACCATCACCATCATCATCATCATCATCACCCTCGTCATCGTCCTCCTCATCGTCCTCACCCTCCACAGCGCCCTCCTCCTCGCCTTCGCCCTCCTCCTCGCCCTCCTCATCTCCCTCCTCTTCCGCATCAGACTCCTCGCCATCATCATCTTCAAGCTGTACATCGGCCTGACCACCACTGGAACTGCCACCTGGTGCACCATATATAGAATGTATCGACGACATGTATTCATCAATCGCTGGGCTGGCCTCTGCTGGAAGTGTTGGACGTAGAACTTCAATAAATTTCATAAATGCACTGTTTTCCCTATCAGACTGTTCTGCCGTCTCTGTGGCCCTTTTCTCAGCCTGTTCTGCCTGTTCCCTAACTTGCTGTAGCTCGGTGGCACTACAACTCGTACCTGAGGCAGGCCAATACCTCGTCGGGGCTATCCTAGGTCAGCAGCATACTCTGCCAGAATGATCCTCTCCCAACACCTGATGTAAGTGATCAGATGGCCCAAAATTGTCTGCTTCTTGGGCATCGAGGGCCTCTAAAGCATCCTGTTACAAATATAAATATATTATTAAGTTACAAAATAGATATTAAAATATAAAATCAACAGATTAAAACTTACAATCTACTGCTGAGTTGCTTCGTTGACAGCACTTCCATCCTTTTTTCGTCTACTCGAGCAAAACAGTTTTGCTCGAGGCACACGTCCTTCAATATTTTGTACTTGCCTCTACAATGACATTGAAAACAAAAGTTATATAAAAACTTTAGCAAATGATTAAATAATTGAGGAAACAAAAGAAAATGTAAGTCGTAAAGAAAACTTATAAACAATTGTCATACCTGCTGCCTCTCATGATCCGGCATCGTCGTGCGTCCTGGTGTATGGAGGTATTTTTTTGCATCAATGTTTTTTTTATTTTTTCCAGATGATTCCTAAATAAAATTCGATAATGAAAAGGATAATATTAATGCAAAACTTGAAAGTTATTATTTAAATACCTCAAATGTAATTCATACCTTAAACTGGGTACTCGTCCAATGAGTAATCATCTGACGATACTGCTCTATAGGACAATCATCCATGACTGGTACCGCCTCTAACTCAGTGCCAACTCTAGCACGCCAGCCAATATACAGCTCATGCTTGTAGGCTCTCCAAAGCTCGCCTAAATCCTTTAGACGTTCCAGTCGTGCACCCTCACCATCAGGAAAATTAAATCGAAGCTGAAATCAAAATATTAACTCATATAAATACAAAAATAATTCATGGCATTAAATACAACATATTTTTTTACCCATATCTCTGCCCAAGCTCTATCTTTGACCTCATGTGGAAAATGTCTCCACGACAGCGGGCTGACGGGAATGATGTCGGAGTATTTGGCAAGCGTCGCCAGAAAACTCCGACATTGCTGCCCTGTTTTCTCAACCATCTGATTGTCTTCATTATATTCCACCATAACCTGTGTGCGACGGTTCCACACCGAACGCATGCGTGTATGGCCCCGCCCCCGCCTTCTGTCAGTAGATGTATCTTTCATGAAAGAAAAACAAATATTTTATCAAAACATGTTATAATGAAAATAAATATTTCTATAAAAAAAATTTAGGGTTTTATAAATATACATGCGCTAGTCTGATCAATGAGTGGCGCCGGATCCACAGAACCTGATGGAACACCCTCTGGTGAAATAGGAGTCGAAGACGATGGAATATAAAAGCTCGGAGAGACAGAAGTAGAAGGAAAAGAAGATGGAACAGCTGTATGACCTGATGCTGACTGGGGAGTGGGAATCATCATGGGATGTGAAAATGATGGGGCAGAAGATGCAGAAGGTAGCGAAAACATGGGAGGCCTAAATACCCCCTGTGTCCCTAACGACACACCGGGATCAGAATGTGGGAAGGCCGAAACGTCAGTGGGAGGGGCAGGGTCTAGTCGGGCACGCGCAGCTCTACGTCCACCTCTGGTACGAACCCTCCTCGTACCACCGGCCTGAGTACTAGGATCAGTACTAGGCTCCTCGTCGAATAACTGTCGACGTAACGGTGGATCCTACAAAAAAGTTTACAAAAAAATTAATCACATGACATTATATATTCTGTAAATATATATATATATATATTTGAAATAAAGTACTCATTGTAGGCACTAATGGTGGAACGCCCAGCTCCTCCATCCGACGATTGTTCTCCGCCATTTTTTTTTCTTCGTCTCTCTTTAATTGGATGCATTTCCTGCATTTGAAAACAAATATGTAATTAATTAGAAAAAGGAAATTAATGTGTAAACCAAAAAACTAAATATATGAGGGAATGAGGGGATTCATTGGTAATTTAGCTATCAATTGTTTTAGAAGAGCTTGAATGAATTTAATAAAAAATACAAGTTGTAATGTTCACCAAGTTAGAAATATTGTTTGATTTGGTTTGAATACAGTTCAATTCCAAATTAGAAAATGCAATTCAAATAAAACAGCAACCAATAAACATTGAAAATTCACATAACGGTCAAGTCAACTAAAACGTATTTGTGATCAATACTAAATAAATATAAATATTACCAACCTTAACAACCCAACTCAAGGTAAACCAAAAGAATTGAGAACATGGATGAATGATTCTATATATTTCCAACCACAACTTCTGGTTCACAATCAACTCTGACAATTGAGCTATTGGAGTCATCAAAAGAAATAAATGGATTGGTTCCAATGGCAATAGGGACAGTGTCAATTCCATCATCAGCATCATCAAAAATATGTCTTGGAATTACTTCAACTATGACACAAAATTCAGGTTGAAGTTGATCTTTGACATAAAAAACTTGTTTAGCCATTGATGCCAACACATATGGTTCTTTGGTAGCAAGAGTGCGGGTCATATTAATTACTTGAAATCCACAATCATCAATAAATGTGACATGTCTCGTCATCGAATCAAACCAATGGCATTTCATCATTGTGACTCGTCCATGAGAGTAATAATCCAATATTATTATTTTCTCAACGAATCCATAATAACCCACATTTTCAAGTCGCGGTCTACTATCTGATGCACTGGCATAACAATTTGTTGTGGCAGTAACCATAATACCATCATGTTGTGTTCTCATGTTTTTGGCTCGTTCAGTGACAATAAATCTGTACCCATTGATAACAATTGATTTACAGTCACAAACCACGGTATTAGGACCAAAATCCAAAGCTCTTATTTCCTCAGAGACAGAGTCAGCAGACAAACTCAATACCTGCAATATAAATGACAGTTAAACTTAAGTAAATATTGAAATAATTAATTTAAACAGTAATATTTTTACCTTCAATTTTAACCAAGAAGAAAACTCTTTGCTATGAAAAGTCTCTCTCCTTCTCAAAGATAAAGAACGATGATTCCTATTTATCATTGTTTTATGTTCCCTGTAGATAAAAAAATATGAATAGTTTAACAGATATATATGTAAGATATACATATTCAATTTTGTTACCTGATATAGTCATCGAACAAATCACAGTTGAACAAAACTGTTCGATGTGCCATCTCCCGCTCTTCATGGCTTAATGTCTTCAATGTATATGATCCAGGAATTCCTCCTGTTTGAGGAAGTGATGGAAAACTGGGTTCAATTTACTCATATTGTTCTTCTTCATTTCTCATTGGTCTGTTCATTCTTGTAGTAAGATCAGAAAAATACATCGAACAGAAATCCATACATTCTTGAGCTAAGTAACCGTTCACGATAGAACCTTCAGGATGATTCTTGTTTCGAACATAAGACTTTAATGTGAACATATTTCTTTCAGTTGGATACATCCAACGAAAAGAAACAGGTCCTCCGAGAAGTATTTCAGTTAGAATATGGACAGTCAGATGCAGCATGCATGTGAAAAATGATGGGGAAAATATTTTCTCCAACTCACACAAAATTAATGGGGCATCTGTCAACATTTTTTGCAAGAAAGACTTGGAAAACTTCTTAGCACAAAGATCTCTAAACAAATGCCACAACCGAATAACACTCACCCTTACATTATTGGACAAAAGATGACGGATTGCTATTGGAAGCAACTCATGCAGTATAACGTGATAATCATGAGTCTTCAAAGATTTTAGCTTCAACTCTCTTCTGTTGACCCGTTTAGATATGTTGCTTGAATAGCCATCAGGAACTCTAATAGTCTCTAATACTTCCAGAAATTGTTTTTTTTTTTCAGTAAGTGTCATCACATAAGAAGTACATAGAAGTTGCCATTTATTTTCACTGATACGTACAGGATGCAATTCTGGTCTGATGCCCCAATCCACCAAGTCACGTCGAGATCGTAAATCATCTTTTTTCTTCCCCTTGACATTTAGAAGAACTGAAAGCAACATTTCACATATATTCTTTTCAATATTCATTACGTCTAAGCAATGACGTAGCAAATTGGTTGACCAATAAGGAAAATCAAAAAAGATACTCCACTTCCTCCAATTGTAACAGGTTTCTGTGGAAACATTCTTTCTCTTTCCAGATTTCATTTGACCCTTCCCGAACGAAAAACTGAAATCTTTCAATTCATTAAGCACATCAGTTCCAGACATACGCTGAGGTGGATCATCGGTCTCTATAGTATTATCAAATCTTCGACGATTCATTCTATATGGATGATCCTTTGGAAAAAATCGTCGATGTCCCATAAAACTGAAACTACAACGATGTTTCAGTCTTCTGGATCGTGTATTCTTCATACAAACTGGACATGACAGTTTTCCCTTCGTGCTCCATCCAGACATCATTGCATAAGACGGAAAATCATTGATCGTCCACATAAGCGCAGCACGCATCTGAAATATGTCTTTCGAACATGCATCGTATGTGCGCACACCCACATCCCAAAGAAGTTTCAACTCTTTTATTAAAGGTTACATGTATACATCAATATAAATGCCGGGATCAGAAGGACCAGATATGAGTATACTCATGAAAGTGAAAGATTTTTTCATACACAACCATGGGGTAAGATTATAAATGTGTATAAAAACTGGTCATGTGTTGTGCGAAGTAAGCATCTGCCCAAATGGATTAAAACTGTCGCATGAAAGACCCAGCCTCACATTACGCACGTCAGCTACAAAATTAGGATGTCGAGCATCAAATCTCTGCCATGCAAATCCATCTGCAGGATGAACCAACTCATCATTAGTCTTCTTTCTCTCGGTATCATTCCATCTCATTTTTATTGATATGTCATCAGACATAAAAAGATTCTGGAGTCTGGGGATCAATGGAAAGTGCCACATTACTTTCTGTGGAACGCAGGATGGTATTCCATCAGATTTTGACTTCCAGCGGGATGTTCCATATTTTATACATTCATTTCGTTCAGCGGTTTCGTCCCAGAATAAACTGCAATCTTTCGGGCAAGCATGAATTTTGTTTCTGGAAAATCCAAGTTCTTCAACTAACTTCCATGCCATATAGTGGTTTGAGGGAATATCTGCATCATCTGGAAGTAAATCCTTCAAGAGGGTAAGAATGTAATCGATTGCTGTATTAGAAATCCCATACATAGTTTTTCCATGAAACAATCGGATTAAAAATTCCAGATTTTTCATTTTATCGCATTGTCGATATATTGGAGTCGTGGCAACATCATTCAATTTTTTCACCCTATCAATATCATCATTTTCACTAGATGCATCAGTTGTCCTCATATCGACGTTTTCTTGAGTCGAAATCCTTTCTTTTTCATGATGACAAATAAACGGAAACCGATCATCTAACAAATTCTCCATTCCAGTCCTTTCATTTCGATCATCACCAATTTGAGATTTCATTTTATCCCCATTGTGATACCACACAAAGTAGTTTGCTTGAAAACCATTTTTGGTTATGTGGTAGCTGACTTCTTCACGACTCAACCAAGGTCTACCAACACAATTGGAACATGGGAAGTGTATGCGACCACTATCTGAAGCATTGTGAAATGAAAAATCTATAAAGCTCTCCAGATTGTTTTGAAAATCGCTTGAGATACGATCGGTTTCATACATCCAACTTCTGTCCATTCTGTAAAAAGAATTCATATAATTCATTTTGTCATAAACAATTCAATAGGATTGAACTTTAATAGAAAATACATTTAAGTAAACGATAAAGGAAGAAAATAATCATGGTATCAACTACACATGTGAAAAAAAACATACTAATGTGTTATTGAAAAAATGTAAAACCAACAAGAACTTAATGTGTTATCACATCAGAGCATGCCTCATCCCATAACCATATTAGTAGGGTATCCTCATATGCAATTTACCTTTTTGAATTAATATGCACTTCCTCACCAGGTACCTGAGTAGATTTCATAGATATAATCATCTCACATCTTGTAAGGCTTCCATTATGTATGATCTGCAGAATAATTTGAGTGATCATGAATCATGCATGGGATCTTCCCATGATCACTATAGATTATGAGAAGGAATTATGATAGGTCATGTGAAGAACATCAAACACATATTTTAGATAATTTGAGACATAATATAATAAAATAATGTATAAATATATGGAATTTGGGATAAAAGGTGGGTTGTCCACGGGGGTCGATGATGTTCGGACGGGGGGTTCGTGAGAGCACGGCCACCCCCTGTGGCCAGCCCACCCACCCCCCCCTGGACAGCTCGCCCACCCCTCCTTGACAGCCCGGCCACCCCCGTGGACAGCCCGTCCACCCTTGTGGACAGCCCGCCCACCCCCGTACCCCCCTGGACACCCCGTACCCCCCTGGGATAGCCCCTCCCGCCCTCCCAAACAGCCCACACCCCCCTCCCCTACAACCCCACCACCACCACCTAGACATACCAACCCCCCTAGACACCCCACACACCCCTCCCCCACCAGGACACCCCACCCAGACCCCCAGGACAGCCCACACCCCCTGGATAGCCCCGCCCACCCCCGTGCATAGCCTTTCCCACCCTCGTGGACAGCCCCGCCCACCCCCGTGGACAACCCACCCACCCCCGTGGACACCCCCTACCCCCTAGACAGCCCAACCACCCCCGTGGACAGCCCACCCACCCCCCTTGACACCCCTTCTCCCTATGGACAGCCCCCCACCCCCTTGGATAGCCCGCCCACCCCCCTGGACACCCCTACCCCCTGTGGCCAGCCCACCCACCCCCCCTGGACAGCCTGCCCACCCCTCCTTGACAGCCCGGCCACCCCCGTGGACAGCCCGTCCACCCTTGTGGACAGCCCGCCCACCCCCCGTACCCCCCCTGGACACCCCGTACCCCCCCCCCCCCCTGGGATAGCCCCGCCCACCCTCCCAAACAGCCCACACCCCCTCCCCTGCAACCCCACCACCACCACCTAGATATACCAACCCCCCTGGACACCCCACACACCCCCTCCCCCACCAGGACACCCCACCCAGACCCCCAGGACAGCCCACACCCCCTGGACAGCCCCGCCCACCCCCGTGGAAAGCCTTTCCCACCCCCATGGACAGCCCCGCCCACCCCCGTGGACAACCCACCCACCCCCGTGGACGCCCCCTACCCCCTAGACAGCCCAACCACCCCCGTGGACAGCCCACCCACCCCCTCGACACCCCTTCTCCCTATGGACAGCCCCCCACCCCCTTGGATAGCCCGCCCACCCCCCTGGACACCCCTACCCCCTGTGGCCAGCCCACCCACCCCCCCTAGACAGCCTGCCCACCCCTCCTTGACAGCCCGGCCACCCCCGTGGACAGCCCGTCCACCCTTGTGGACAGCCCGCCCGCCCCCGTACCCCCCTGGACACCCCGTACTCCCCCCCCCCCCCCCGGGATAGCCCCGCCCACCCTCCCAAACAGCCCACACCCCCCTCCCCTGCAACCCCACAACCACCACCTAGACATACCAACCCCCCTGGACACCCCACACACCCCTCCCCCACCA